>JAGDYQ010000069.1:2801941-3145135 GCA_021962125.1 Bulinus truncatus
CCGCTGATAAAAAGTTATGCCAATTTTGTCGCGTTCACCCCCTTAGTAGGCCCATAGTTTTATCACAATTTATAAATAATAAATATAAATACTGAAGTCTTTAAAATATTTTAAATAATGTATCATTTTACTATTTGCTAATTTGATCATTGAAATAACTTTTTATTACTTATGAAAATGGCGACTAGTGAAACCTCGGTCGAAAATAATGATATAATTCTGGATGCACTGAAACGGTTTGTTTTTAGTAAAACCGACATGCGTATATTTTTCAAGTTCCTGACTATGGGGCAGCCCCATAGCGTGAAAATTCTACAGCAGGGGCCAGGCATTCTACAACATTTTACTAAGTATAGCAAATAAGCAGAGGGTGTCAGACAAAACGCAAGGGGGGCTAAGCCCCCCTGGCCCTCACACACGCTACGGGCCTGATTCGCGGTCAAATAATAATACGAATTGACGCGTTCTATTGGTCGTCTTAGTAAAAATTATTTTAAATGATTGATACAATTATTCTATGAAATAAAACTGTTTTAACTTCATATATAACAAAATAACATGCCATTAAAAAAATTTCGGAGGGTAAGCAAGATTTAAATCGAACACAAAACGATTCCCGTTAAAGATTTCTGGTGGTGATGTGCGTGCAAGCTATCATTTTAACGCTGTTACTGTTGTGACGTTCGTAAAAATAACAACATTTTAAATTGTAGGAGGCAAACAATCAAACAAATTTGGAATTTTAAAGCTAAAAAAAAAATTCTGCTGTAAAAAAAAGCATTTATGAGCCGTGGAGCCGCCAGATTTTTTCGGCTCCGGCTCCGCAAGCCTGTAAATGAGCACCCATATCTTTACCTAATGGCGTGTTTGAAATGTTTCCAGTATAACGTTTGAATTCCCGACTTACCGGGCACCGCCGGGTACAATGCTATTTATAAATAAAACATAAAAAATTAATAATGAAAACAATGAATCATGTATAAAATTATGGACATCTCTTATATAATAGAAAATCATTTACAAAAAGAAACAAAATCATTTATAAAAGAAACAAAGTCATTCGACTTTGTGATAAGTGGGGGAGGTGGCGGGGTATACATCTTCTTCAGCGTGGTATAGTGTAAATCGCTGGTCTCTATATCTTAGTGTCTCAGGGTCGTATAGTGTAAATCGCTGGTCTCTATATCTTAGTGTCTCAGGGTCGTATAGTGTAAATCGCTGGTCTCTATATCTTAGTGTCTCAGGGTCGTATAGTGTAAATCGCTGGTCTCTATATCTTAGTGTCTCAGGGTCGTATAGTGTAAATCGCTGGTCTCTATATCTTAGTGTCTCAGGGTCGTATAGTGTAAATCGCTGGTCTCTATATCTTAGTGTCTCAGGGTCGTATAGTGTAAATCGCTGGTCTCTATATCTTAGTGTCTCAGGGTCGTATAGTGTAAATCGCTGGTCTCTATATCTTAGTGTCTCAGGGTCGTATAGTGTAAATCGCTGGTCTCTATATCTTAGTGTCTCAGGGTCGTATAGTGTAAATCGCTGGTCTCTATATCTTAGTGTCTCAGGGTCGTATAGTGTAAATCGCAGGTCTCTATATCTTAGAGTCTCAGGGTCGTATAGTGTAAATCGCAGGTCTCTATATCTTAGAGTCTCAGGGTCGTATAGTGTAAATCGCGGGTCTATATCTTAGAGTCTCAGGGTCGTATAGTGTAAATCGCAGGTCTCTATATCTTAGTGTCTCAGGGTCGTATAGTGTAAATCGCGGGTCTATATCTTAGAGTCTCAGGTACGACAATTTAGAGCCGAGGGGAGTTTTCAGAATCATGGTGAAAGCTTACTTTGTACTCCGTGGTGCCTCCATGACCGTTGAACTATCGGTCTTGGTGGGGATAAAACAAAGGGCACAATGAAGCCATCCTATGAGTGTGTTTCTATAAGACATTAATATCTCATCCTATAAGTGAGCGACTGATAATCGGATCAGTATCGGTATCGGACCGATATTTGCACTATCGGTTAATATCGGATAGACCGATTTTTGTAGGGAGCGACCGATAGTCGAACCGATATTGGCACTATGGGTTAACTATCGGACCGGCCGTTTTTTAGCTGCCGATACATTTTTTTTTCACAACAGAGTTGCAGAAAAAAAAAATCAGTAAATAACCAAATTCTATAACCAGATCAGACAAGATTTTAAAAAAAAGGAAAAAAAAAACCCGTACACAGAAATTGCATCAGCGATATGACCTTGAAACAATAGAATTGACATTTTTTAATTCTAATGTATGACCTTGAATGATACAATTCTTTGTGTATTTTTTTTTTGGGATGGGAAGTTGGGGGGGGGGAGAAACAAGATTTACGTGTGGGCGAAGTGTTATGAAATAAGACAGGGAAGGGGTGACATGGGTTGACATACGTCATTAGCTGTAGCACGAGAAAAACAGGTGTTTGGCATTGTTGTTGATTAAAAAAATATCGGTATAGGTATCGGAATCAGTAAAAATGCTGGGGAAAAATATCGGTATCGGACTATCGGTAAAAAGGCATATCGGTCGCTCCCTACATCCTTTTAGTGTGCTTCTATAAGACATTATTATCTCATCCTATTAGTGTGTTTCTATAAGACATTAATATCTCATCCTATTAGTGTGTTTCTATAAGACATTAATATCTCATCCTATTAGTGTGTTTCTATAAGACATTAATATCTCATCCTATTAGTGTGTTTCTATAAGACATTAATATCTCATCCTATTAGTGTGTTTCTATAGGACATTAATATCTCATCCTATTAGTGTGTTTCTATAAGACATTAATATCTCATCCTATTAGTGTGTTTCTATAAGACATTAATATATCATCCTATTAGTGTGTTTCTATAAGACATTAATATCTCATCCTATTAGTGTGTTTCTATAAGACATTAATATATCATCCTATTAGTGTGTTTCTATTAGACATTAATATATCATCCTGTCTGGATCTTCACAAAACAAAATAAACTTTTATTATTATGGTAATGTAAAAGATATGGATTTGTATTACATTTTGTTAATCTAGAATGTTGGTACAAATAGTTATGTACAATTATTTACCAATGGCTTTCTTTGCGAGATAATGATGTAATTGTGTGTTGCTACAAAACGTGTATTGATGTATTGTGAGATGTTTATGTCTAAAATACATGTGTCTGGTTTGTGTGTGTCCATTTATTGTGTATCGTGTGTTTAGATAGTGTGTATGTGTATGTTGTGTGTAGATAGTATATATGTGTATGTTGTGTGTAGCTAGTTTCTATGTGTATGGTTTATTTATATAGTGTCTATGTGTGTGGTGTGCATAGATAGTGTCTACGTGTATGGTTTATGTACATATTGTCTATGTGTACAGTGTGTGTAGATAGTGCCTATTGTGTGGTTTATGTAGACAGTGTCTATGTGTATGGTGTGTGTAAATAGTTTATATGTGTATGGTGTGTGTTGATAGGGTCTATGTGTATGGTGTGTGTAGATAGTGTCTATGTGTATGGTGTGTGTAGATAGTGTCAATGTGTATGGTGTGTGTAGATAGTGTCTATGTGTATGGTGTGTGTAGATAGTGTCTATGTGTATGGTGTGTGTAGATAGTGTCTATGTGTGTGGTTTATGTAGTTAGTGTCTATGTGTATGGTGTGTGTAGATAGTGTCTATGTGTATGGTGTGTGTAGTGTCTATGTGTATGGTTTATGTAGTTAGTGTCTATGTGTATGGTGTATGTAGATAGTGTCTATGTGTATGGTGTGTGTAGATAGTGTGTATGTGTATGGTTTATGTAGTTAGTGTCTATGTGTATGGTGTATGTAGATAGTGTCTATGTGTATGGTTTATGTAGTTAGTGTCTATGTGTATGGTGTGTAGATAGTGCCTATGTGTATGGTGTATGTAGATAGTGTCTATGTGTAAGGTGTGTGTTGATAGTGTCTATGTGTATGGTGTGTGCAGATAGTGTCTATGTGTATGGTGTGTGTAGATAGTGTCTATGTGTATGGTGTGTGTAGATAGTGTCTATGTGTATGGTGTGTGTAGATAGTGTCTATGTGTATGGTGTGTGTAGATAGTGTCTATGTGAATGATGTGTGTAGACAGTGTCTATGTGTATGGTGTGTGTAGATAGTGTCTATGTGTATGGTGTATGTAGATAGTTTCTATGTGTGTGGTTTATGTAGTTAGTGTCTATGTGTATGGTGTGTGTAGATAGTGTCTATGTGTGTGGTTTATGTAGATAGTGTCTATGTGTATGGTGTGTGTAGATAGTGTCTATGTGTATGGTGTGTGTAGATAGTGTCAATGTGTATGGTGTGTGTAGATAGTGTCTATGTGTATGGTGTGTGTAGATAGTGTCTATGTGTATGGTGTGTGTAGATAGTGTCTATTGTGTGGTTTATGTAGACAGTGTCTATGTGTATGGTGTGTGTAGATAGTTTATATGGGTATGGTGTGTGTAGATAGTTTATATGTGTGTGGTGTTTGTAGATGGTGTCTATGTGTATGTGTATGGTGTGTGTGTTGTTTCTATGTGTATCTTGTGTGTAGATAGTGTCTTTGAGTACGGTCTGTGTAGATAGTGTGTATGTTTATGGTGTGTGTAGATAGTGTGTATGTGTATGGTGTATATAGATAGTGTCTATGTGTATGATGTGTGTAGATAGTGTCTATGTGTATGGTGTGTGTAGATAGTGTCTATGTGTATGGTGTGTGTAGATAGTGTCTATGTGTATGATGTGTGTAGACAGTGTCTATGTGTATGAAGTGTGTAGATAGTGTCTATGTGTATGGTGTATGTAGATAGTTTCTATGTGTGTGTTTATGTAGTTAGTGTCTATGTGTATGGTGTGTGTAGATAGTGTCTATGTGTGTGGTTTATGTAGATAGTTTCTATGTGTATGGTGTGTGTAGATAGTGTCTATGTGTATGGTGTGCGTAGATAGTGTCTATGTGTATGGTGTGTGTAGATAGTGTCTATGTGTATGGTGTGTGTAGATAGTGTCTATGTGTATGGTGTGTGTAGATAGTGTCTATTGTGTGGTTTATGTAGACAGTGTCTATGTGTATGGTGTGTGTAGATAGTTTATATGGGTATGGTGTGTGTAGATAGTTTATATGTGTGTGGTGTTTGTAGATGGTGTCTATGTGTATGTGTATGGTGTGTGTGTTGTTTCTATGTGTATCTTGTGTGTAGATAGTGTCTTTGAGTACGGTCTGTGTAGATAGTGTGTATGTTTATGGTGTGTGTAGATAGTGTGTATGTGTATGGTGTATATAGATAGTGTCTATGTGAATGGTGTATATAGATAATGTCTATGTATATGGTGAATATAGATAATGTCTATGTGTGTAATTTATGAAGATAGTGTCTATGCGTGTGGTGTTAGTAGATTTTGTATATGTTTATGGTGTGTAGTGTCGATGTGTATTGGATGTGTAGAAAGTGTCTATGTGTATGGTGTGTGTAGATAGTGTACATGTGTATAGTGCGTGTGTGTGTGTAGTTTTTATGTGTATGGTGTGTGTAAATAGTGTCTATGTTTATGGTGTGTACAAATAGTGTCTGTGTTTGGTGTGTATAGATATGGTATGTGTGTATGGTGTGTGTAGATAGTGTGTATGTGTATGGTGTGTGTAGATTGTGTCTATGTGTATGGTGTGTGTATATAGTGTCTATGTGTACGGTGTGTGTAGATAGTGTCTATGTGTATGGTGTGTGTAGATAGTTTATATGTGTATGGTGTGTGTAGATAGTGTCTATGTGTATGTTGTGTGTAGATAGTGTGTATGTGTATGGTGTGTGTAGATAGCTTATATGTGTATGGTGTGTGTAGTGTCTATGTGTATGGTGTGTGTAGATAGTGTGTATTTGTATCGTGTGTGTAGATAGTGTCTATGTGTATGTTGTGTGTAGATAGTGTCTATGTGTATGGTGTGTGTAGATAGTGTCTATGTATATTTTGTGTGTAGATAGTGTCTATGTGTATGGTGTGTGTAGATAGTGTCTATGTGTATGGTGTGTGTAGATAGTGTCTATGTGTATGGTTTATGTACATAGTGTGTATGTGTATGGTCGGTAGATAGTGTGTATTTGTATCGTGTGTGTAGATAGTGTGTATGTGTATCGTGTGTGTCGATAGTGTGTATGTGTATGATGTGTGTAGATAGTGTGTATGTGTATCGTGTGTGTAGACAGTGTGTATGTGTATCGTGTGTGTAGATAGTGTCTATGTGTATGGTGTGTTTAGATAGTGTATATGTGTATGTTGTGTGTAGATAGTGTGTATGTGTATGGTGTGTGTAGATAGCGTGTATGTGTCAATGTGTATGGTCTTTGTAAAACGTGTGATCGTGTGGAGCAAGACTTAAGTTTTTTCGAAGTGTGGTAAAATATAACAGGGGTGGAGGGGAGAAGGGTCGACACGTCTCGTGAATTAGGAACCTGCACTCAAGAGAACAACATATGTTTATCATTGCTGTTGCTTAATAGATTGGTTGAAATGAATTATATATCTTTTGTAAATTAAACTGGCTTGTCTATTGTGCTAATGTTTTGATAGAATCTAATGACAAAGTTCCTATTTGTTTGAATAGAAATAAATGTATTATGCTGTGTCGATTAAATGAGCGTTAATTTTGATCATTGTTTTTATTTTACATCACTCTAGTATTAAACCTACAAAACCGTACATTTTTGTGGAAATTACTTTTTTTATTTAGCCTGATGTTAAATTGAGAATAGCCAATGTACATACGGCTCGTTAGTGGAAATGATGCATTCAATAATTCAGAACGGAGGAGCTTTTCGTTCTAATAATGAACAACTTTGTTGGCTCATATTCTTCATTTCAAATTGGACATATTAACAAGCTGCTTAATAAATCTGATTTCATTTTTCCACAAGTTCCTTCATTTTTTACCTGTGTAATTTTTTTTTCTAATTTCCAACGACAATGTTTCGTTCACAAGTAAACAACGGATTTATGTCAGTCGTAAAAGGTCATTTTCAAACAGTAAAATAATTGTTTGACCTAGGGAGCGACCGATAATCAGATCGGTATCGGACCGATATTGGCACTATTGGTTAACTATCGGACCGGCCATTTTTTTTGGCTGCCGATACATTTTTTTTTCACAACAGAGTTGCAGAAAAAAAAATCCGTAAATAACCCAATTCTATAACCAGATCAGACAATATTTAAAAAAAAAAAGGAAAAAAAAAAACCCGTACACAGAAATTGTCACGTCCACAAAAATTACATCAGCAATATGACCTTGAAACAATAGGATTGGCATTTCTTAATTCTAATGTATGACCTTGAATGATACAATTAGTGAACATCTGTGTGTATTTTTTTTGGATGGGAAGTTGGGGGGGGGGATTAAACAAGACACGTGTGGGCGAAGTGTTACGAAATATGAGAGGGAAGGGGTGAACATGGGTTGACATACGTCATTAGATTGGGACTACAGCAAGAGAAAAACACGTGTTTGGCATTGTTGTTGATTTAAAAAAATATCGGTATTGGTAAAAATGCTGGAGAAAAAGATCGGTATCAGACTATCGGTAAAAAGGCATATCGGTCGCTCCCTAGTTTGACCCAATTCAATAGAAACTGTCAAGAAGTTCCTTCTGGTGATCCTTGTCTTAATCATTTATACTGGGTTTATTAGATCTCATGTTGACTGGGTTTATTAGATCTCATTCTGACTGGATATACTAGATCTCATTTTGACTGGGTTTATTAGTTCTCATTTTGACTGGGTTTACCTGATCTCATTTTGTCTGGGTTTATTAGTTCTCATTTTGACTGTGTTTATTAGTTCTCATTTTGACTGGATTTATTAGTTCTCATTTTGACTGGGTTTATTAGTTCTCATTTTGACTGGGTCTATTAGTTCTCATTTTGACTGGGATTATTAGTTCTCATTTTGACTGGGTATACTAGATCTCATTTCGACTGGGTTTATTAGTTCTCATTTTGACTGGGTATACCTGATCTCATTTTGTCAGGGTTTATTAGTTCACATTTTGACTGGGTTTATTAGTTCTCATTTTGACTGGGTTTATTAGTTTTCATTTTGACTGGGTTTATTAGTTCCCATTTTGACTGGGTATACCTGATCTCATTTTGACTGGGTTTATTAGTTCTCATTTCGACTGGGTATACTAGATCTCATTTTGTCTGGGTTTATTAGTTCTCATTTAGACTGGGTTTATTAGTTCTCATTTTGACTGGGTTTAATAGTTCTCATTTTGACTGGGTATACTAGATCTAATTTTGACTGGGTTTATTAGTTATCATTTTGACTGGGTTTATTAGTTCTCATTTTGACTGGGTTTATTGGTTTTCATTTTGGTAGGTTTATTGGTTTTCATTTTGGTAGGTTTATTATTTCTTTTTTTGACTGGGTTTATCAGTTCTCATTTAGACTGGGCTTACTGGTTCTCGTTTAAACTAGATATATTTGTTCTCATTTTGACTGGGTTTATTGGTTCTCATTTTGGCTAGGTTTAATAGTTCTTATTTTGACTGGGTTTATTACTTCTCATTTTAAGTAGTAATGTTGTATGATTGTCTGTGTATATTCTGGTGGTAGTGCCCTGAGTAATCAACAAATGTTTATTGATAAATAAACCAAATATCTGGTTCTGACTCTGTAGAAACAAACATTTCTCTGCACATTACTCAATATATTCATTTCCCATCTCTGTCTGTCAGCATGGAGATAATGTGTGTCAGTATGGAGATAATGTCTGTCAGTATGGAGATAATGGCTGTTGTGGGGTGTTCCGGTATTTGAGACCTCTGCACACTTCTAATAAGATGATTTCATCCCACCATGCTTATGGTATCACAGCTTCCTGTAACATATCATTATATTATGTTCTGTGTGTCTATGTTATGTTTTGTGTGTCTATGTTATGTTCAAGTATGGTGTATTAGGGTGATTAAAAAAAATTTGTATTTTAATATTGCATTGTTGTTATTTTTTTTCCTTTTATATTCCTATATTTTCATGCCAAATTTTATTGAAATTGAATTACATTTAGAGAGACTGAAGTTTATAGTATCTACTTTAATGACATGAATTCTTATAATATAAACATTAAATTGAACGTTATATTAAAGTCAGTATTAAACATTAAACATCTGGTTGTAGCGAAATTGAAACTGAAGCTGAAGAAATATGAGACAAGCACGGCAGACAGAAGAGTAATGTACAACATTAACCTTCTGAAAGATCATAAGATAAAAGAACAGTTCAACTTGGTGCTGGAGAACAAATATGAAGTGCTCCATGAACTGGTGGAAGAGGAGTGCAGTGTATCAAATGAGTGGCAGAAAGTGAAAGAGCCATTAAGATCAGCATGCCAAGAGGTACTGGGGCCAATGAAGCACCATCAAAAAGCATGGATCACAACTGATACCCTGAATAAGATAGAGGACAGGAGGAAGAAGAAAGCAACAGTCAACAACAGTAAAACTAGATCAGCTAAAGGCAAAGCTCAAGAAGAATACACGGAAGCACACAACAAAGTGAAAAGAAGTATTAGGAAGGACAAGAAAGACTATGTGGATGGATTGGCAGCTGAAGCAGAACAGGCAGCTTACAGTGGAAACATGAAAATGTTATATGTCATAACAAAGAGACTATCCGGGAAGACCAACAAACCAGAAAGACCTGTCAAAGACAAGCAAGGGAAAGCTATTAATGAATTAGATCAGCAGTTGAATAGATGGGCTGAGCACTTTGAGGAAGTCCTGAACAGACCAGCACCACTGAACCCCCCTGTAATTGAACCAGCCATAGCAGATCTGCCAATCAACTGTGACAAGCCAACCAAAGAGGAGATCAGAAAAGCCATCACCCTGATAAAAAATGGGAAAGCAGCTGGACCAGATGAAATCCCAGCAGAGGCACTAAAGGCAGACCTCATTACGACAGTGGAGATGTTGTACCCACTCTTTGAAAAGATATGGGAGGAAGAAGACGTACCAACAAACTGGAAGGAAGGATATCTCATCAAGCTTCCCAAAAAAGGTGACCTTAGCGACTGCAACAACTACAGGGGCATCACATTGCTATCAGTGCCAGGCAAAGTCTTCAACCGAGTCCTTTTGTAGAGGATAAAAGACACAGTCGACCCACAGCTGAGAGACGAACAGGCAGATTACCGTCAAAACAGGTCATGCACAGACCAGATTGCAACAATCCGCATCATAGTTGAGCAGTCCCTGGAGTGGAACTCGCCACTATACATCAACTTTATTGACTTTGAGAAAGCGTTCGACAGTGTAGATCGAGAAATACTCTGGAAACTTCTTCGACATTATGGTGTCCCCTTAAAAATAGTTAAACTGATCGAGAAATCATATGAGGGTATGTCCTGCAGAGTTATCCATGGAGGGCAGCTAACAGACAGCTTCCAGGTACGAACAGGAGTCAGACAAGGATGCTTGCTTTCCCCATTCCTTTTCCTACTGGCTATAGACTGGATTATGAAGAAATCCACCAGGGAAAGAAGAAATGGAATCCAATGGACTTTGCTAAAACAGCTGGACGACCTGGACTTTGCAGATGACCTTGCTCTCCTTACACATAGCTATCAACAGATGCAAGAGAAAACAAATCTTGTGAATGCCACTGCAAAGGAGGTCGGCCTTAGCATACACACATCTAAAACCAAGATCCTGAAAATTAACTCCACCAGCACGAATGCAGTCACCCAAGTAAACTGGAGGAAGTAGAGTCCTTTACTTATCTGGGTAGCATCATAGATCAGCAGGGTCGAACAGATGCAGATGTCAAGGCAAGGATCGGAAAAGCAAGAGCCGCCTTTATCCAGCTCAAGAACATCTGGAATTCCAAAGAGCTGTCTCTGAACACCGAAATTCGCCTGTTCAATACCAATGTAAAGTCAGTGCTATTATGTGGAGCTGAGACATGGAGGATTACGAAGACCACCACTAAGAGAGTCCAGGCCTTTATCAACAGCTGCCTTAGGAAAGTTCTCCAAATACGATGGCCTGACACCATCACCAATGCCAGCCTCTTAGAACGAACCGGCCAAGCTTCAATAGAAAAGGAGATCAGGAAGAGAAGGTGGGGATGGATAGGCCACACATTTCGAAAGCCGGCAAGCAACATCACTAGGCCGGCCTAGAAACACCTGGAGGCGAGAATTTGAAGCAGACATCACCAGGATGGGGTTCAGCTGGAAGCAGCTGGAGAGAATGGCTCAGGACAGAAGTCGCTGGAGATCTTTAGTTGGTGGCCCATACCCCGATAGGAGTGACGGGCAATGATGATGATGATGATTAAACATTAATTACAGTGAATCAGACATGTTGATATGTTAAATAACATAAAATATAATGATATGCAACAGCTACTGCTTGTTTATTCATTTATACATTTACTAATGATTGTCAGTTCAACGCTTCTTATAAAACTTCAGTTTACTTTTCTTCAAATTCGACACTCTCTGTCTTTGATGGTCTACAATTTGCATCAATCTCAGATTCCGTTTTAGTGATTGACTTATTGAATGATGACATCAGTGCAACTGACAGTTCGGCTGTATCATTGACGCCTTAAAGGAATGAACAATACAATTAGCTTCAGCAAATGAGGCCAGTTGATTCCTGGATACAGGATCAACTTCATCGAAGCTGGTATCAATACCCACTGAACGCATTGCAGATAGTGATGGTACCTACAAAGTGATGCAGTAAGCGCAATTTTTCACTTTAAACACTCGGTCCGTCCAATCATCACCTGTCTTCAGCATCGCTCCAGCAATACTGCAGTTTTCATCTGCATAAACTTTTTCAGAAAACAACGCAAGATAAAGTACCTCTGGACTACTATACCAAAATGTAACAGCTCCCCTTGCAACAATTTACATGTCCCTTAGTAACACCAGTGTTGACGGATGTTGTGTCAAAACACATACCAATAATCTTATCAGATACCTCCCATAGTCTTAACAGCTGTATTGTTGCATTGGATTGTGCCTTACCAGCACGGTTGGTATTTTAGCTAAACCTAAAATCTTCTCAACTTCTCTCCCAGTTAAAACTACAGCTAATTTATCTAAGTGTGACTGCAGCTCTGGATAATGTGTAGTTTCCTCCATTATCTTTCTGTCCCTGTGAATGACCAATGGGCATTTACTTCTAAATTTCAAATTTCTTGTCTGGCCACGAACCCTCTGACAGAAGCTTCTTGTAGTAAACAGGAATCTCAATTTCAAAATCGTCGTCATCGTTGCCTTCATCCTCACTTTCGCTGTTGCTTGTAGACCAAGTGGTAACTGTAGTCTTCAGATGTCTTCTTTTGTCTTCAACTACTCTTTGATTCTCTTAGACTGCTTTTATTTTTGAAGATTGCAACATATACCTTAATGCTTTTGAATATTATCTTCCTCAGTACTTTGTGATTATAGAAAACCATCTTCATAGCATGACCCAAGGTTAGTGAGACATCGCTAGGTAGACAAGAATCCGTTTGTCCAATCAACCAATCTTCAGTTATACGTCTTGTCAATACACTTTGTGAATTACCACTTGATGTGGATGCCATATCAATTCAATAATTTGTAGTTAGTCAAAAACTACATTATTATCCAGCAAACTTGAATAATAAAATTAGATCTAATCTAAAATTCAAATATCACGGTATATTTTAAATTTTACAATGAACTAAAATTGCACTATAGCAAAAGAAAGCGACACATCAGAATCGTCGCATTATCTCATATAGTGAAACTTCGGGTCACTTGAGCGACCTCTAAAAGTGGTCATTTTTTCAAAAAGTTTAGTTTTTCTTGATTTGCTGGCCAAAATGGAAAAAAAATGAGCCACAATGCATTAGAATCGGAGAAATTTTTTTTTTCCCCATGTAATGATGAATCACCCTAATGGTGTGTGTATTGTGTATATCTATGTTATGTTCAAGTTTTGTGTATATTAAGTATGTCTATGTTATGTTCAAGTTTTGTGTATATTAAGTATGTCTATGTTATGTTCAAGTTTGGTGTATATTAAGTATGTCTATGTTATGTTCAAGTTTTGTGTATATTAAGTATATCTATGTTGTGTTCAAGTTTGGTGTATATTAAGTATGTCTATGTTATGTTCAAGTTTGGTGTATATTAAGTATGTCTATGTTATGTTCAAGTTTGGTGTATATTAAGTATGTCTATGTTATGTTCAAGTTTGGTGTATATTAAGTATGTCTATGTTATGTTCAAGTTTTGTGTATATTAAGTATATCTATGTTGTGTTCAAGTTTGGTGTATATTAAGTATGTCTATGTTATGTTCAAGTTTGGTGTATATTAAGTATATGTCTATGTTATGTTCAAGTTTGGTGTATTGTATGTACATTTGAAATGTCTTTAAGGTATGTTTGTTTCATTTTTGTATGTTTTTAATTTCAAAATGTCATCGATGTGTACATCTGATATATTTGTGTGTTGCTTTATGTCTGTGTTTTGTATGCACTCTATGTGTGACTGTGAGTTCTATTTGTTTCTGCATGTTCTATGTGTGTCTCTGTGTTCTATGTGTGTTTGTGTGTATCTTTGTGCTCTTTATGTGACTGTGTATTGTATGTATGTGAGTTTTCTTTTTCTATGTTCTTTTGTATTCTACGTGTGTCTATGTGTTCTAGTATTGTCTGTGTGTTCTATGTGTAACTTTGTGTTCTATGTGTGCCTGTGTCTTCTATGTGTATCTGTGTGTTTTATATGTGTATGTGTGTTCGATGTGTGTCTGTGTGTTTTATATGTGTATTTGTATGTGTGTTCTATGTGTGTCTGTGTGTTCTATATGTCTGTGTATTCTATGTGTGTCTTTGTGTTGTATATGTGTCTGTGAGTTTCACGTGTTTATCACTTTATATAATTTTCTGGTGTGTTTCTGGTGATAAACAAGAACAAAGTTCCAGTCGATCTCATTTAGTCCAGTAAGTTCTATGTAGAGACTTCTACACTTTTTATGTATCTATCATATCTAGCTAGGTCAATAGCAGGAGTATCGTGGTTATGAATATTTTCTAGAATTTTTCTTTGCTTTATGGAAATTAATATTTTCTAGTTCTGTTTTTTGTTATTTGTCAGTTTTCAATTATGTGTGTGTTGGGGGGGGGGCACAGTTTCAGCCAGGAGACGGTTACATTTTATGGAATTCTGTTTTATAATCACCAAAGCGGTTCTTGCTCCGCGTGCACTAGAATGGAGTGCCGACTAGAGAGCTCGCCAGCACTGTGTCAATTATGATGGATCGATACCGCCCAGGAACACATTTAGTCTACCACTGAGCTAGATATGGCGAGTTGTCAGATGATGATAGTTGCTCGATTTGGATTTATGTTGATAATCATTTGATTATAGGACCGGAGCACATCTCAGGTAGAACATTAGAAAGTAAGATTGTAGTCAATACACATTTGAAACTAAATGTTTATGACATGTGACTTACATTTGAAAAATAAATTTCATTCAATTGTATCGTTATCATTCACGTTACCTCATAAGATGTAGTATTAGTATCGTTAGTTCCTTTACAAATACATGACACTAATTGTTACCTCGTATGATGAAGTCATAGTATCGTTAGTTCCTTTACAAATACATGACACTAATTGTTACCTCGTAGATGAAGTCATATTATCGTTAGTTCCTTTACAAATATATGACACTACACAGGATGTAGTCATAGTATCGTTAGTTCCTTTACAAATACATGACAGTAATAGTTTTAAACCTTTAAATCTTGGGTTGATTTTAAAACAGCTATCATCTCGCAATGTCAGTTTGAATTATTTTAACATTTCGCAATCACTGTCATACTATCAGACACTGAGATACTATCGGACATTGCATACAAGGCGTTCTAATAGGTGGGCCAGGTTCACACTGATTTTGCGCTCCCCCCCCCCCCCGAGACTACAATGTTGGCAAAGATGGACATCTAATATATACTGTAAGCTAAATTTCGTAACAGCTGGGGTGGGGGGGGGGCAAGTTCTCAAAGATTATTTAAAACCTACAATTTATAAGCTGTCACTAAATTTACCTTTACATACGGTTTTTAAAAGTACATTTAGCCTTGCCCAAACCATCCAGCCCCCAAAAATGTACTTTTACCAATGGCCCGAAAATTTTCATTTAAATTATTTCTCTATTGTAATCAAATTGCAAGTGTATGTTTAGTACCATTAACCAAAAACTTGCATGTGTTTGAACACAGATGATAATACACATAATTATATGATAGTCTTAACACAGATAATTGTATGATAGCTTAACACAGATAATTGTATGATAGTCTTAACACAGATAATTTTATGATAGTCTTATCTTAATAAACATAATTATATGATAGTCTTAACACAGATAATTGTATGACAGTCTTAACACAGATAATTGTATGATAGTCTTAGCTTTCTTTTTATGTTAAACAATATATGTATTTTTGTATGTTTGTAGCAGATAGTTTGATTTATACTTTCGATTAAGTATTGGGGTTCAAATCTGTTCAAAGCCGATTACTTTGCTTTAAATAATGCAAATTAGTGAAGCGTGGATATTTCCTTTAATTAGACACTAGTGAAGCGTTGATCTTTTTATTTAATTAGAAACTAGCGAAGCGTGGATGTTTCATTTGATTAGAAACTAGTGAAACGTGGATGTTTCATTTCCTTACAAACTAGTGAAGCGTGGATGTTTCATTTCATTACAAACTAATGAAGCGTGGATGTTTCATTTCCTTACAAACTAGTGAAGTGGGGATGTTTTATTTCATTAGAAACAGCAGAAACTAGAGAAGATTACGGTAGTTGTTTGATATTGTTCAATAGAATCTAGTGAAGCGTGTCTTTAGTATCTTATGGGTTACTCAACAGAATCTACTGAAGCGCATTTAAATGAATGTCGCTGATTATAATTATAGATAGAAGCTTAATTAATGTACCACATATTAATATATTAAGTTGATCATATAGTACAGAAATGTGTATACAAAATATCTTAAATCATGTGTCTATCTATATAACATACCTCATGTGTCTATCCAGGCCCGTAGCCAGAAGGGGGCTAGGGGGGGCTGAGCCCCCCCCGTGCATGACCTGAGCCCCCCCCCCGTGCATGATTTGAGTTTTTTGACAAAATTTTAATAATAACGGCTATAAAACATCAATCATTTTGTTTAATAAATCAAGAATAATAAAAACTTAAAAATTTATATTTTGGCAATCATTCAGGCTATTTATATATACTTACATATATAACTTATCTAATTTTTGGGCATAAAATATTGGATCTTATTGAAGTTCACTTCTGGGTATTTTGGGCAGCATTGGCATTTTGTGCTCCAACAGCCGTGTGTGAGAACAGTTTCTCAACCCTCACACGAAAGCTCACCCCATATCGCAGATCAATGTTACAAAAGCGTCTAAGTAATCTTTTCCTGCTTGCATTTGAAAAAGATTTAACAGACAATCTGAATGCTGAAGCATTTTTAAGTAAATTCAGTGCTAAACCCAGGCCCGTAGCCAGGTCAAAGTAAGCAGGGAGGCACCAATACCCAGCAAGGGGGCACCTTTACTTTTTCTTTATTTTTTCCTCTTTTTCTTCTTTTTTAAGTGGGGGGGCACTCCACACCTAGCGGGGGCACGGCCCCCCCACAGTGCCCCGCTTGGCTACGGGGCTGGCTAAACCACGAAGTTATCAAATTTGAAACGTATAGTAATATAAGTTCGCAAACAGTGCCGACGAGTGGGGGGGCAGGGGGGCCAATGCCCAGGGGCCCGGCGAGTTTTAGGGACCCGGACTGAGCTGGCCAATCAACTTTTTAAAATATTAATATCAGCCCAGGGGCCCGAAATTTCTGTCGATGGGCCTGTTCGCAACCTTGTAATAGTTTTATATATTGATATCTATTGAGGACAACTAGCAACTTAAATAAGTTAATAAAATAACATTGGCTTCCGACTTCATTTTTATACATATGTATAATAAAATAATAAAATACAAACTCTGTGATTGCTGAGTGATGTTATTTAATTTGCAAATTTACTTTTTAGCAGAATTAAGTTTATTTTAAATTGAATAATTGCGACTGTTGTTGTTGATGGATCTGTTCTTTGTTTTCAATATTTTATAAGAAATATCACACAAATAGCTAAGCTTTATTCATGCATCTTTGTCGTTCTTCCCGGGTTGTACGTTAAACAAACAGTATAATAATATAAATCAGGTATCTATTATGTAACAATTGTGTAGCAGAACAAATGGTCAATATATTTATAACAGGAATCAGAAATTGCTCAGCCTCAATAAATCTTTATCATTAACACTCTTTACTATTTAAATTATTTTTAACAAAACTGCAACATGCCATGCATTATTGAAACGTAGTTAAAAATAAAATTATATATTTCTAATTAATAGCTAAACAATCGGTACTAAAATGCACCATTCCAGATATGGAACTGCAAAAAGTTCTTCTAGTGGAGGGACTCACTGAGATCCCCTCTCCAAACCCCCTCCTCTTCGTTCGCAAGCTTTCGGCGCTTCGCGCCTCCATTTTCGCCCCCCCTCCGAACATTTCTTCTACCCCACCAGGGGCGGATTTAGGGAGGGGCCGGGGCCATGCCCCCCCCCGCTTATCGCAAGTTTAGGTAATACATCATTAAATTATCGAAATATTTTTTGTTCAAAGACCAATTTTCAACAATGAAAACAGTTTTGCCCCCCCCCCCTTCCGTCAAAGTGGTCTAGATCCGCCCCGATCATTTCTTTGGCACCCCCCCAATCCAATATTCCTGGCTACGGGCCTGTGTCTATCTATGTATAACATACCTCATGTGTCTATCTATATAACATACCTCATGTGTCTATCTCTCTATATCATACATTTGTACATATCTATATAATATATCTCACATGTCCATCACTATATACACAGTTCATCTGTACAGCTAGTGCGTGTGTGTATGTATGTATGTGTGTGTGTGTGTGTGTATTTTATTAAATTCTTTATTAAGACCTGAAAATAGAAACGTCCTTCATCAGCACCCCCCCCCCCCCAATCCCCATGCATTCAAGTAAACAGCAGCAGATTGAGTAACTCTTGGCATTTTTATGTGGACAGACTTTGGCCAACTGTGTGAAATGTGGAGGGACACAGACTTTCGCCAACTGTGTGAAATGTGGAGTGACACAGACACTGGCCAACTATGTGAAATGTGGAGCGACACAGACTTGGGCCAACTGTGTGAAATGTGGAGCGACACAGACTTAGGCCAACTGTGTGAAATGTGGAGGGACACAGACTTGGGCCAACTGTGTGAAATGTGGAGGGACACAGACTTTGGCCAACTGTGTGAAATGTGGAGGGACACAGACTTTGGCCAACTGTGTGAAATCTGGAGGGACACAGACTTTGGCCAACTGTGTGAAATGTGGAGCGACACAGACTTGGGCCAACTGTGTGAAATGTGGAGGGACACAGACATTGGCCAACTGTGTGAAATGTGGAGCGACACAGACTTGGGCCAACTGTGTGAAATGTGGAGGGACAATAACGTTCATCTAGCTCTGGTCAACAATAACGTTCATCTAGCTCTGGTCAACAATAACGTTCATCTAGCTCTGGTCAACAATAACGTTAATCTAGCTGTGGTCAACAATAACGTTCATCTAGCACTGTATGTATATATCATTTGTCCTTCAATGTAAATGTCTTCATGAATCCAACTCTTTATCTCTATTCCCTGTGTCCATCTCTTTATCTCTATTCCCTGTGTCCATCTCTTTATCTCTATTCCCTGTGTCCATCTCTTTATCTCTATTCCCTGTGTCCATCTCTTTATTTCTATTTCCTGTGTCCATCTCTTTATCTCTATTCCCTATGTCCATCTCTATATCTATATTCTATGTGTCCATCTATACATACACACCTCATAATTAAAGTTCCTCAGTCCAGTTTTCAATGCCTTCCTCAACAAACTCGTTGCCTTTCATTTTTTTTATCGATCACATTGTCTCATACAGACCAGTGGATATTGCTCATGTACAGACCAGTGGACATTGCCTTAGAAAATATTCTGTACAGTTTATATTTGTACGTGAATGCTTGTGTGTTTTATTAGATAGGAATGTGTTGTGTTTGTGTGTAATTAGATTGGAACAGGCTGTGTGTGTGGTATTAAATCGCAACATGTTGTGTGTATGTTATTAGATTGTAACATGTTGTGTGTGTGTTTTATTAGATTGGAATGTGTTGTGTGTGTGTAATTAGATTGCAACAGGCTGTGTGTGTGGTATTAGATTGGAACACGTTTTGTTTGTGCTATTAGATTGGAACATGTTGTGGGTATGTAATTAGATTGGAACATGTTGTGTGTATACAATTAGATTTTTTTAAATATATCATCTTGTATGTCTCATATATGAGCCATCAGAAATGTTTTTCCTTACAATATTTTCGTACGGGGTAAAATTAAGTACTACTAATACAAGTTTTAAAGAATTCATTAAAAGTTATTAATAAAATATTTGTTCATTTGTTAAATCTTCTTTTTCTTCTTCCTTTGGCTCTACAGCCCATTTAGGGCCCTCGCCTGCCATACTACACTTCTCAAATTTTCCAGATCCATGGTCTTCTTCCTCCACTCTCTCACTCCTATGGCTTTAAGGTCTTTCTCCAATTCCTCTAACCATCTGCTTCTTGGTCTGCCCTTAGGCCTTTTATATATTGCTTTTGGGCCTCTGTTGTTTTCCATTCTTTCTATGTGCCCTACCCACCTCAATCTATTCATTTTGATTTCAACTGTTATATTTGGTTCTTCGTATAGTTCGTACAGTTCTGAATTGGTTCTATTTCTCCACTCGTTATTGTCCTTTACTGGCCCATGTATTTTCCTAAATATTTTCCTTTCCCAAGTGTTTAGCATATTTTCTGCTTGTTTGCTGATGGTCTATGTTTCACTACAATATGCTACTGCTGGTTGGATCATTGTCTTGAATATGGGTTTTTTTAAGTTTTTTTTTTTTGGAGATCTGTCTGTTTTTCAGTCGTGTATGCAGTATGTAATTTAATAAAAGCCTAGTGTGTGTTATCTGTTCCACCAGTAGTATTTGACAAAGTAATCACGGTATGGTAAAGCCGTCGGTATAAATAATCTATGACGTCATTTCCCGATGTTACAATTTTTTTTTGCAGAATGGGAACGCCGTCGCTATAAAAAAAAAATCCTCTATGACGTCATTTCCCGATGGTACATTTTTTTTATTTACCTACTAATAAAGCCTAAATGAATTTTTGCGCGGGTGCTGTATCGTGCCACATCAACTTGCCTTTGTGCTGCAGAATGGCATAATGAAGAAGTT
The DNA here is from genome assembly GCA_021962125.1 of Bulinus truncatus. NCBI lineage: Eukaryota > Metazoa > Mollusca > Gastropoda > Planorbidae > Bulinus > Bulinus truncatus. The sequence continues at coordinate 2,822,371 of JAGDYQ010000069.1, forward strand.
AATTTTTACATTACAGTTCATTTTTATAAAAGCTTTTTTAATGCTTCGTTTTGATTTTAATATTGAGCGAATTAAGGGTAAAACGTAACGGGTGACATAAATTAGCACCCATATCTTTATCTAATGGTGTTTGGTTTGGCTTGGTTGGTTGGTTTGCCTTGATTTGGTTGATTGATTTGGTTGGTTTGGTTCGTTTGGTTGGTTTGGATGGTTGGTTTGGTAGGTTGATCGGTTGGTTTGGTTGGTTGATCGGTTTGTTTGGTTGGTTTGGTTGGTTAGCGTTGACGGGTAAAACGTAATTGTGAACGATGTGGCAGTGACGGTTTTGGCTTGGTTGGTTTGGTTGCTTGGATTAGTTGGCTCGGTTGGATTGTTTGTATGATTGGTTAGCTGGTTTGGTTAGTTGGTTTGGTTGGTTGTTTGGTTTAATTGGTTGGTTCGGTTGGTTTGTTTGGTTGGTTGTTTGGTTTGGTTTGGTTGGTTAGCGTTGACGGGTAAAACGTAATTTGTGACGTATGAGATATAGGCCATTTCTGCACAAAGTAAGTCTACTTAATAAAAGACAAGTGTGTGTTTCTGTTCCACCAATAGTATTTGATAAAGTAATAACGTGACTTTCTCAGACCTAACCGATCACGTGACATGCTTTCAACCCGGAAGAGGATAAATACCACGAAATATAGTCGCAAATAAAATATAAAATTCCGCCCGTCGTTTGACGGGCTTAAAACACTTATTTAATAAAATGGTATTTTAAAGAAAATATTTAATAAAATGGTTTTTTAAGTAAATATTTAATAAAATGAGGGAACAAAAAACTTAAACGTTAGTGATTCTATCAGTAAGCAGACTGTTTGTAGTTTGAGTTGCCGTTCATCACTCGCTCACAATTATTTTGTGGTTGTTGACAGTTGAGTTTAATTGGTTGTTGACAGCTGAGTTTAATTGTATTGGAAAATGTACGAGCCTTGCTGTTTTCAAAAAATGGCCATCTGTTATCTATTTTAATTATGTATTAAGATATATTGGGCAGGCTATTTCAATTTTGTGTCCACATTATCTCAAAAATGTTTATAAAAAAATAGAAAATTCCAACCGTCGTTCGACGGGCTAAAATACTTGTGTAATATATTATGTTCCCTACTTCTAGTATGTTTTTGATCTCTATCGTTATATCATTTTTCTTATTTATGGTTGATCCCAGGTATTTATAGTTTTCTACTCTTTCAAATGCTCTAACACTGATTTTGAAAGATTTTTCTTTTCCTTTTTTCTCATTAATTTGAAATAGCATTATTGAATCTTTGATTCTTTTTCTGTTAAACCTGCTTTCTGAGCTACTGTTTCTAATTCTATGTATGCTTTTGCTATATCCTTGCTTTGCTTTCCTATCAATGTTATATCATCAGCATATGCAAGGTACTGGATGGGTTCTGTAAATATTGTTCCTCTTATCATAGTCTTTGTTTTTTCACTTCTGAGGTAATGTGTTATATTTCTTCGCTTATCCAACTAGACGTTTCTTATGAATTTTTCTAGGATTAAGTTGAATAGTATGAAGAAAGGGAGTCTCCTTGTCTAAGTCCTTGGTGTACTTTCTCTTGAGCTTTCACTTTGCTTTTTGAGTTGTTGAATGTCACACGTACTAGTCTGAAGAGCTTGTTTGGGATATACAATGCAATGTTTTGTAAAGATAATTTCTGTTGATCCTGCCATATGCCATCTTGAAATCTATTTAAAGCTGGTGTAGGTGTATATTATATTCATAACTTTTTTCTAGTTTCGAAGGGAAAATTTGTGGTCCGTGGTTGCTCTATTTGGTCTGAAACCACATTGATAGTCAACTAATACTGTTTCCCTATTCTGCAGGTAATTTTTTTGTTAGTATTTTGTAAACGATGTTAATAATTGAGATTCCTCTGTAGTTTTTGCAGTTAAGTTTCGAACATTTCTTGTGAAGTGGAACTATTAAATGATTCGTCTAAATTTGTGAGACTGAATGGGAGGGGGGTACAATTTAAAAAGCGATGCAATACAAGAAAAAGTTCTAAGAAATTTTATTTAAAGCCTAAACAACTTAAAAAAAAATAGAGAAGTTTGTAAACATTTCCATTGTTCTAATGTAAACATAGATCTTCTCTACTATAAATGAATCTTTGTATTGTTTATAAATCTAATTTTTTGTCTCCTTATTTAAACTAAAAAAAACGGGGGGGGGGGGGGGAATATCATATCTGGAATTGTTCGGACAGTTCATATCACATGTCTGGAATTGTTCGGACAGTTCATATCACATGTCTGGAATTGTTCGGACAGTTCATATCACATGTCTGGAATTGTCCGGACATTTCATATTTCGACCACATTTTCCACATTCATGTTGACTTTTGAATGAAGTATTGACAGCGTGCTTGTCTTATTTTATGTATCTCATCCCATAATTTACCAAAGTACAGAGCCATCATTAATTTAGTTAGTAACATTTCTCGATGACCTGTTGCATTGGAGCGAAACCGAGTAAAATTAAAAACATTAGCGCAGCCCATGATAGCTAGACAGGTAATTGGTTGCACTGTTTGTATAAAATATTTTCAGCGTTGCTCTGTTTAGTTCAAATATCTGTTTGTCAGCCGTGAGGGCATAACATAAGGAAATGGTGGCAGTTTGAAAATCTCTGGACCTATTAAATAGCATAACGCCTTGTGTTGTAAGTGACTGAAATGACTCTGGCAGCTTATATTACCCATTGATCCAGATTATAACGTGCAGAAATCAATTTTTGTCCAGCTGTTTATTCAGCTCTTGGTAAGCTAAACCATGTTTATATAAATCTTGTTAGTTTTCTCAAAATCTGTTACAGTGTTCTCAATTTTTGTTACAGTTTTCTCAATATCCGTTACAGTTTTCTCATTTTTTGTTACAGTTTTCTCAATATCCGTTACAGTTTTCTCAATATCTGTTACAGTTTTCTCAATATCCGTTACAGTTTTCTCAATATCTGTTAGAGTTTTCTCAATTTTTGTTACAGTTTTCTCAATATCCGTTACAGTTTTCTCAATATCTGTTACAGTTTTCTCAATATCTGTTACAGTTTTCTCAATATCTGTTACAGTTTTCTCAATTTTTGTTATTTTTTTTTGTTCGTTGGGTTGAAACTTAATCATAACGTAAAGCTATTAGTTTATCCTATCAATAAATATTACATGTTAACCCTCTAAATTAATCAACGTATTCAATACGTCTAATATACATTGGACAGAAGAAACATTTTTAGTTCATTGAAAACAATGCTTTTGAAATCAATGGCGTTTAAAATGGCTACTCTGCTGACGTGTTACCCTAGAAACCAAACATAATCCACTTGGGAACGTTCGAATACATACCATGCAGGTTTTGAATCTCCTTTATAAATCATAGAAAATTGATGGGTTCGTTGCTCGATCCTCACAAAAACTCCATTTAGTAATTTCTTTTTTAGATGCCGGGGGGGGGGGGTGATGGGGCGACGTGTACTTCGAAATCCGTTTAGAAATTTGGTGAATTCGAAAATGTTTAGAATAGAATCAGCTTTTTTATTATCTCTATATTTATTAATTAGAAATTATGTATGTATGTCCTTCTGTATGTATGTCCTTTTGTATGTCTGTCCATATGTATGTATTTCCTACTTATGTATGTCCTTCTGTATGTATGTCCTATGTACATGTGTATGTATGTCCTACTGTATATATGTCCTTCTGTATGTATGTCCTATTGTATGTCTGTCCATATGTATGTATTTCCTACTGTCTGTATGTCTTTCTGTATGTATTTCCTACTGTTAGTATGTCCTTCTGTATGTAATGTATTTCCTACTGTATGTATGTCCTACTGTATGTATTTCCTACTGTATGTATGTCCTTCTGTATGTATGTCCTACTGTATGTATTTCCTACTGTATGTATGTCCTTCTGTATGTATGTCCTACTGTATGTATTTCCAACTGTATGTATGTCCTTCTGTATGTATGCCCTACTGTATGTCTGTCCATATGTATGTATTTCCTACTGTATGTATGTCTTTCTGTATTAATTTCCTATGTCCATGTGTATGTATTTCCTACTGTATGTCCTTCTGTATGTATGCCCTGCTGTGTGTCTGTCCATATGTATTTATTTCCTAATGTATGTATGTCCTACTGTATGTATGTCCTTCTGTATGTATGTCCTACTGTATGTATGTCCTACTGTATGTATTTTCAACTGTATGTATGTCCTACTGTATGTATATCCATATGTATGTATGTATGTTTGTATGTCCTACTGTATGTATGTCCTACTGCATGTATGTCCTTCTGTATGTATTTTCTACTGAATGTATGTCCTACTGTATGTATATCCATATGTATGTATGTATGTCCTACTGTATGTATGTCCATCTGTATGTATGTCCTACTGTGTGAACGAACGTATAGTAGGTGCACATTATCATTTTGACACAATTATTAATAAAATGACAATCTCAAAATGTGTGTCCCCTGTCTTCTTTATGAACTCTGTTTTAACTGTGACGGGTGAAATGTACATTTGTTCTACTCACTTTAGGTGGAGGGAGTTAATTAGTACCAATTTAGGTGGAGAGAGTTGGTTAGTACCAATTTAGGTGGATGGAGGTGGTTACTACCAATATAGGTGGATGGAGTTGGTTACTACCAATTTAGGTGGATGGAGTTGGTTACTACCAATTTAGGTGGATGGAGGTGGTTACTACCAATTTAGGTGGATGGAGTTGGTTACTACCAATTTAGGTGGATGGAGGTTAGGGTGATAACTATTTTCATTTTTTTCGTAACGAAACTGAAACCCCTTACATTCAAGGAACAATTGTATGTAGATGACAGTAGCAACATTATTTTTTTTTAAATTGAAAAAAGTTCCCCCACCTTTTAATTTTTGTTTTCTCATATCGCGCAGTTTGACGCTCGGTTTCAATTTCACACTGAATTTTTATATGACTTTCTAGACTGCTTTTAAGCACATTCCAGTCATCTGTTTCCATTTGTTTATAAACAAGGCATTTACTATACTCATCTTCCCTCATCTTCTAAACAGAAGAGGTATCCAAGAATTCTATTTGTTGAAAAGCTAATCAATCTCACATGGATGCCGACAAACCATCAAATTCTTGGAAACTTCACTTTTCTGTTCAATAGCCAGAAACGGCGACTGGATCGAATCAAAATTATGATTTCTGATATAGAATTGCTATGGAGGGAAATTCAAGACTTTCCACTATTATCCAGCACACTAATCAGAAGGAAACTCAATGGTCTAATTGATTTATATGACAAAACAAAAAGAAACCATCTGATAACACTTTCTCGGTTATTTGATGTCACCAACGTTAATGGAGAATGGAAAAGCACAGAGGATAAAGAACTCTACCAGAGGCAAGTTAACAGTGGAAGAAAGATTGGTTATTCAATTGTCAAACAAGCCTCTTTGGAATCATTCCACTTAAGAAAACGAATCCGACTATCAAAAACTCAATCTCAAGCCAGCTTTTCTCAATCACAACCTACAAAAACACATACAACTGTCTTACAACCTACACAAACACATACAACTGTCTCTAAACCTACACAAACACACACAACTGTCTCAAAACCTACACAAACAAACACAACTGTCTCAAAAACTACTCAAACACATACAACTGTCTCAAAACCTACACAAAAACATACAACTGTCTCAAAATCTTCGGATTCTGAAACCTCTGCTTCTTAAACGTCATCTTCTGAATGCAAACCGAAATACCAAAGAGCAAGCACTAGAATGGCGGGTTTACTAGTACTGAAAAACATTTCCACACATACAGCACACGACGTTCTTGCAACCATTGCTAAAAAGGTCATGATGTACCGTTCCAAGTCAGGCGGGTGTCTGGAAACGAGTAATCTCTGAAGGACGGAAAATGAAAACTAAAATTGTTCAAAAACTTCAAAGCAAAGATCCCTAATGTCTCCAGTTTGATGGTAAAAGGGTGCAAGGGGAAGAGTATCAAGTAGGTTTGCTGAAAAAGATGACAACCGAAATCAAACTTGGTATTCTCAAATGTGAGAGTGGTTCTGCCGCGGCCATTCACAATGAACTACATCAGCTAATAGATGAATATGATGCTTTAGAAAATATTTGTATGTTAATTTGCAACACGACCGCAGAAATACTGACCATTTGCACGGGATTGTTAAGCTCATACAGGATTATGTCTTGAGCAATGGCTTTCAGAAGCCACAATATATTGACTGTCAGCACCATGTACTCGACCTTCTTCTGAAACATGTCATGAATTTTCTTATTCAAGAGCCAACGAGCGAACCAGAACTCAACTATTCCTTCATTGGCAAATTAACACAAAACTATGCCACTCTTCAAGCTGATTACCGCTTCTTGCGACAAAAGATGTTAGCACAGGCGAGAACCCACGTTGGCCTCGCATTAGCTGGAATAAATTACCAAATTTACACCAGGCAAGATGGAACTCACGTGCAATATTTACTGTTATAGCATTATTTCTGATACCAGAGTGGTGCAGCATTCTCGCTTCTGCCTTCAACTTCATCTGCTATGAATGGGCAAATGCTTTGTTCGATTCGCAATACTACAATGAAGCGTCCTTCAATGAACTGTTTATCTCACTCATCAAGATAAAATGCAAGAAGGCAATTAAGTGTTTAAAGACCCATTGGTCATTCGGGATATCATTAATTGACATTCCCAGATCTAACCAAATTGCTGAACGTGCTGTGAAACTAATGGCGGAACTTCATGCGAAATCGAGAAAAATTGAATTTTTTAATCTGAAGTTCATAGGACAAAATATGTTTTGAACATTTGTTGTACATTCTGTACATATTACTAACTGTTCTATATCTTATTTGTTAATAAAAGTTGATTAGTCATTATTAATACCCTTTTGAATTAAGCTAAAAAAAAACATGTCCTTTTTTGAAAAAAAAAATATTTTTTCACTTTTTTCTTCCAAAAAATGGGGAGGTGGGGGAACCTTTTTAAAAACAATGTAAAATGCTATTTATATTCTTAAATTACACATAAAGTTTCCTCGTTTGCAAGTGGTTTCATAAAATTTTTTTTTTGTTATCACCCTAATGGAGGTGGTTACTACCAATTTAGGTGGATGGAGTTGGTTACTACCAAGTTAGGTGGATGGAGTTGGTTACTACCAATTTAGGTGGATGGAGTTGGTTACTACCAATTTAGGTGGATGGAGTTGGTTACTACCAAGTTAGGTGCATGAAGTTGGTTACTACCAATTTAGGTGGATGGAGTTGGTTACTACCAATTTAGGTGGATGGAGTTGGTTACTACCAATTTAGGTGGATGGAGTTGGTTACTACCAAGTTAGGTGCATGAAGTTGGTTACTACCAATTTAGGTGGATGGAGTTGGTTACTACCAATTTAGGTGGATGGAGTTGGTTACTACCAATTTAGGTGGATGGAGTTGGTTACTACCAATTTAGGTGGATGGAGTTGGTTACTACCAAGTTAGGTGGATGGAGTTGGTTACTACCAAGTTAGGTGGATGGAGTTGGTTATATTTAGGTGGATGGAGTTGGTTACTACCAATTTAGGTGGATGGAGTTGGTTACTACCAATTTAGGGTGGATGGAAGTTGGTTACTCAATTTAGGTGGATGGAGTTGGTTACTACCAATTTAGGTGGATGGAGTTGGTTACTACCAATTTAGGTGGATGGAGTTGGTTACTACCAATTTAGGTGGATGGAGTTGGTTACTACCAATTTAGGTGGATGGAGTTGGTTACTACCAATTTAGGTGGATGGAGTTGGTTACTACCAATTTAGGTGGATGGAGTTGGTTACTACCAATTTAGGTGGATGGAGTTGGTTACTACCAATTTAGGTGGATGGAGTTGGTTACTACCAATTTAGGTGGATGGAGTTGGTTACTACCAATTTAGGTGGATGGAGTTGGTTACTACCAATTTAGGTGGATGGAGTTGGTTACTACCAATTTAGGTGGATGGAGTTGGTTACTACCAATTTAGGTGGATGGAGTTGGTTACTACCAATTTAGGTGGATGGAGTTGGTTACTACCAATTTAGGTGGATGAAGTTGGTTACTACCAATTTAGGTGGATGGAGTTGGTTACTACCAATTTAGGTGGATGGAGTTGGTTACTACCAATTTAGGTGGATGGAGTTGGTTACTACCAATTTAGGTGGATGGAGTTGGTTACTACCAATTTAGGTGGATGGAGTTGGTTACTACCAATTTAGGTGGATGGAGTTGGTTACTACCAATTTAGGTGGATGGAGTTGGTTACTACCAATTTAGGTGGATGGAGTTGGTTACTACCAATTTAGGTGGATGGAGTTGGTTACTACCAATTTAGGTGGATGGAGTTGGTTACTACCAATTTAGGTGGATGGAGTTGGTTACTACCAATTTAGGTGGATGGAGTTGGTTACTACCAATTTAGGTGGATGGAGTTGGTTACTACCAATTTAGGTGGATGGAGTTGGTTACTACCAATTTAGGTGGATGGAGTTGGTTACTACCAATTTAGGTGGATGGAGTTGGTTACTACCAATTTAGGTGGATGGAGTTGGTTACTACCAATTTAGGTGGATGGAGTTGGTTACTACCAATTTAGGTGGATGGAGTTGGTTACTACCAATTTAGGTGGATGGAGTTGGTTACTACCAATTTAGGTGGATGGAGTTGGTTACTACCAATTTAGGTGGATGGAGTTGGTTACTACCAATTTAGGTGGATGGAGTTGGTTACTACCAATTTAGGTGGATGGAGTTGGTTACTACCAATTTAGGTGGATGGAGTTGGTTACTACCAATTTAGGTGGATGGAGTTGGTTACTACCAATTTAGGTGGATGGAGTTGGTTACTACCAATTTAGGTGGATGGAGTTGGTTACTACCAATTTAGGTGGATGGAGTTGGTTACTACCAATTTAGGTGGATGGAGTTGGTTACTACCAATTTAGGTGGATGGAGTTGGTTACTACCAATTTAGGTGGATGGAGTTGGTTACTACCAATTTAGGTGGATGGAGTTGGTTACTACCAATTTAGGTGGATGGAGTTGGTTACTACCAATTTAGGTGGATGGAGTTGGTTACTACCAATTTAGGTGGATGGAGTTGGTTACTACCAATTTAGGTGGATGGAGTTGGTTACTACCAATTTAGGTGGATGGAGTTGGTTACTACCAATTTAGGTGGATGGAGTTGGTTACTACCAATTTAGGTGGATGGAGTTGGTTACTACCAATTTAGGTGGATGGAGTTGGTTACTACCAATTTAGGTGGATGGAGTTGGTTACTACCAATTTAGGTGGATGGAGTTGGTTACTACCAATTTAGGTGGATGGAGTTGGTTACTACCAATTTAGGTGGATGGAGTTGGTTACTACCAATTTAGGTGGATGGAGTTGGTTACTACCAATTTAGGTGGATGGAGTTGGTTACTACCAATTTAGGTGGATGGAGTTGGTTACTACCAATTTAGGTGGATGGAGTTGGTTACTACCAATTTAGGTGGATGGAGTTGGTTACTACCAATTTAGGTGGATGGAGTTGGTTACTACCAATTTAGGTGGATGGAGTTGGTTACTACCAATTTAGGTGGATGGAGTTGGTTACTACCAATTTAGGTGGATGGAGTTGGTTACTACCAATTTAGGTGGATTAAGTTGGTTACTACCAATTTAGGTGGAGGTGGTTACTACCAATTTAGTTGGTTACTACCAATTTAGGTGGATGGAGTTGGTTACTACCAATTTAGGTGGATGGAGTTGGTTACTACCAATTTAGGTGGATGGAGTTGGTTACTACCAATTAGGTGATGAAGTTGGTTACTACCAATTTAGGTGGATGGAGTTGGTTACTACCAATTTAGGTGGATGGAGTTGGTTACTACCAATTTAGGTGGATGGAGTTGGTTACTACCAATTTAGGTGGATGGAGTTGGTTACTACCAATTTAGGTGGATGGAGTTGGTTACTACCAATTTAGGTGGATGGAGTTGGTTACTACCAATTTAGGTGGATGGAGTTGGTTACTACCAATTTAGGTGGATGGAGTTGGTTACTACCAATTTAGGTGGATGGAGTTGGTTACTACCAATTTAGGTGGATGGAGTTGGTTACTACCAATTTAGGTGGATGGAGTTGGTTACTACCAATTTAGGTGGATGGAGTTGGTTACTACCAAGTTAGGTGGATGGAGTTGGTTACTACCAATTTAGGTGGATGGAGTTGGTTACTACCAATTTAGGTGGATGGAGTTGGTTACTACCAATTTAGGTGGATGGAGTTGGTTACTACCAATTTAGGTGGATGGAGTTGGTTACTACCAATTTAGGTGGATGGAGTTGGTTACTACCAATTTAGGTGGATGGAGTTGGTTACTACCAATTTAGGTGGATGGAGTTGGTTACTACCAATTTAGGTGGATGGAGTTGGTTACTACCAATTTAGGTGGATGGAGTTGGTTACTACCAATTTAGGTGGATGGAGTTGGTTACTACCAATTTAGGTGGATGGAGTTGGTTACTACCAATTTAGGTGGATGGAGTTGGTTACTACCAATTTAGGTTACTACCAATTTGGATGGAGTTGGTTACTACCAAGTTAGGTGCATGAAGTTGGTTACTACCAATTTAGGTGGATGGAGTTGGTTACTACCAATTTAGGTGGATGGAGTTGGTTACTACCAATTTAGGTGGATGGAATTGGTTACTACCAATTTAGGTGGATGGAGTTGGTTACTACCAATTTAGGTGGATGGAGTTGGTTACTACCAAGTTAGGTGCATGAAGTTGGTTACTACCAATTTAGGTGGATGGAGTTGGTTACTACCAATTTAGGTGGATGGAGTTGGTTACTACCAATTTAGGTGGATGGAGTTGGTTACTACCAATTTAGGTGGATGGAGTTGGCTACTACCAATTTAGGTGGATGGAGTTGGTTACTACCAATTTAGGTGGATGGAGTTGGTTACTACCAAGTTAGGTGGATGGAGTTGGTTACTACCAATTTAGGTGGATGGAGTTGGTTACTACCAATTTAGGTGGATGGAGTTGGTTACTACCAATTTAGGTGGATGGAGTTGGTTACTACCAATTTAGGTGGATGGAGTTGGTTACTACCAATTTAGGTGGATGGAGTTGGTTACTACCAATTTAGGTGGATGGAGTTGGTTACTACCAATTTAGGTGCATGAAGTTGGTTACTACCAATTTAGGTGGATGGAGTTGGTTACTACCAATTTAGGTGGATGGAGTTGGTTACTACCAATTTAGGTGGATGGAGTTGGTTACTACCAATTTAGGTGGATGGAGTTGGTTACTACCAATTTAGGTGGATGGAGTTGGTTACTACCAATTTAGGTGGATGGAGTTGGTTACTACCAATTTAGGTGGATGGAGTTGGTTACTACCAATTTAGGTGGATGGAGTTGGTTACTACCAATTTAGGTGGATGGAGTTGGTTACTACCAATTTAGGTGGATGGAGTTGGTTACTACCAATTTAGGTGGATGGAGTTGGTTACTACCAATTTAGGTGGATGGAGTTGGTTACTACCAATTTAGGTGGATGGAGTTGGTTACTACCAAGTTAGGTGCATGAAGTTGGTTACTACCAATTTAGGTGGATGGAGTTGGTTACTACCAATTTAGGTGGATGGAGTTGGTTACTACCAATTTAGGTGGATGGAATTGGTTACTACCAATTTAGGTGGATGGAGTTGGTTACTACCAATTTAGGTGGATGGAGTTGGTTACTACCAAGTTAGGTGCATGAAGTTGGTTACTACCAATTTAGGTGGATGGAGTTGGTTACTACCAATTTAGGTGGATGGAGTTGGTTACTACCAATTTAGGTGGATGGAGTTGGTTACTACCAATTTAGGTGGATGGAGTTGGCTACTACCAATTTAGGTGGATGGAGTTGGTTACTACCAATTTAGGTGGATGGAGTTGGTTACTACCAAGTTAGGTGCATGAAGTTGGTTACTACCAATTTAGGTGGATGGAGTTGGTTACTACCAATTTAGGTGGATGGAGTTGGTTACTACCAATTTAGGTGGATGGAGTTGGTTACTACCAATTTAGGTGGATGGAGTTGGTTACTACCAATTTAGGTGGATGGAGTTGGTTACTACCAATTTAGGTGGATGGAGTTGGTTACTACCAATTTAGGTGGATGGAGTTGGTTACTACCAATTTAGGTGGATGGAGTTGGTTACTACCAATTTAGGTGGATGGAGTTGGTTACTACCAATTTAGGTGGATGGAGTTGGTTACTACCAATTTAGGTGGATGGAGTTGGTTACTACCAATTTAGGTGGATGGAGTTGGTTACTACCAAGTTAGGTGCATGGAGTTGGTTACTACCAATTTAGGTGGATGGAGTTGGTTACTACCAATTTAGGTGGATGGAGTTGGTTACTACCAATTTAGGTGGATGGAGTTGGTTACTACCAATTTAGGTGGATGGAGTTGGTTACTACCAATTTAGGTGGATGGAGTTGGTTACTACCAATTTAGGTGGATGGAGTTGGTTACTACCAATTTAGGTGGATGGAGTTGGTTACTACCATTTTAGGTGGATGGAGTTGGTTACTACCAATTTAGGTGGATGGAGTTGGTTACTACCAATTTAGGTGGATGGAGTTGGTTACTACCAAGTTAGGTGCATGAAGTTGGTTACTACCAATTTAGGTGGATGGAGTTGGTTACTACCAATTTAGGTGGATGGAGTTGGTTACTACCAATTTAGGTGGATGGAGTTGGTTACTACCAATTTAGGTGGATGGAGTTGGTTACTACCAATTTAGGTGGATGGAGTTGGTTACTACCAATTTAGGTGGATGGAGTTGGTTACTACCAATTTAGGTGGATGGAGTTGGTTACTACCAATTTAGGTGGATGGAGTTGGTTACTACCAATTTAGGTGGATGGAGTTGGTTACTACCAATTTAGGTGGATGGAGTTGGTTACTACCAAGTTAGGTGCATGAAGTTGGTTACTACCAATTTAGGTGGATGGAGTTGGTTACTACCAATTTAGGTGGATGGAGTTGGTTACTACCAATTTAGGTGGATGGAGTTGATTAGTACCAATGTAGATGGACGGAGTTGGTTAGTACCAATTTAGATGGACGGAGTTGGTTAGTACCAATTTAGGTGGACGGAGTTGGTTACTACCAATTTAGAAGGATGGATTCGGTTAGTACCAATTTAGAAGGATGGATTTGGTTAGTACCAAATTATTTGCCAAACGAAGCCCTATCCCTCTAATGTTGTCTGGTTTCACTTAAGTCTGTCGCTCCCGTCACAGTATGGGCCCTAAACAACAATTCTCCAGCGACTTCTGTCCTAATCCACTCTCTCTCTAGCTGCTTCCAGCTGAACCCCATCCTGGTGATGTTTGCGGTCGAGACTCCATCTTTTTTCTTGGTCGGCCTCACGTTTATCCTTGAGTATTTCAACCACAACGCTTGCCATATGACGTCACTTGCTGGTTTGCTTAAGGTGTGAACTATCCATCCTTATCTCCTCTTCCCTTGAAACTAGGGTGGTTATTTATAAAAGGATGGCATTGCTGAAACCTACCAGGCAATCGTATCGTAAGAACTCTTCTAAAGCAGCCATTGGTAAAAAGGTCTGGACTTTCCTGGTAGTGGTCTTCTGCGATCTCCAGGTCCCAGCTATATACAATAGGACTGATTTCACATTAGTATTGAACAGTTGGACAGGATTCAATGACAACTTTCTGGAATATCTTATGTTATTGAGCTGGATAAAAGGGTTTTCTTTATCCTATTGGATGGAATATAGTTGCTAATGTCACATTTTTGGTAAGCTTAATGGAGTCAGTAACCTTCCTTCCAGTTTGTTGGTACGTCTTCTTCCTTCCAGTTTGTTGGTAAGTCTTCTTCCTTCCAGTTTGTTGGTACGTCTTATTCCTTCCAGTTTGTTGGTACGTCTTCTTCCTCCCAGTTTGTTGGTACGTCTTATTCCTTCCATTTTGTTGGTACGTCTTCTTCCTCCCAGTTTGTTGGTACGTCTTCTTCCTTCCAGTTTGTTGGTACATCTTCTTCCTTCCAGTTTGTTGGTACGTCTTATTATATATATATATATATATATATATATATATATATATATATATATATATATATATATTAAAAAAACATTAATTGAAATGTTCTAAAAATAAAAAAAAATTCTTTGGGCTTAAATAATATTTATCGAAATTACATTGACTAAACAAAAGTGCTATAATGGTATAACCTATGTTATCAATGAATAGAGTTTGCAAGATATACAATGTTGTCGTTGTCGGAAGTGTTGTAACTTTTATGAATGGATTGTTCACCAATCTCGTTGTCGGTAGTGTTGTAACGTCTATGAATGGATTGTTCACCAAACTCGTTGTCGGAAGTGTTATGTTTATGAATGGATTGTTCACCAAACTCGTTGTCGGAAGTGTTGTAACGTTTATGAATGGATTGTTCACCAAACTCGTTGTCGGAAGTGTTATGTTTATGAATGGATTGTTCACCAAACTCGTTGTCGGAAGTGTTGTAATGTTTATGAATGAATTGTTCACCGTCTCTTGTCTGACAGATTTTTTCTTGCTGTACATATCTTAGATTACCCATACACAGCTAATCAATTAAAAGTAATTAAAAAATGTTTTTTTCTATCTGACAAATAGCGTCTCAGATATAAGGTGTATATAATTACAAACGTAATTGAAGAGAAAATAAATTGAGTTATTATAAAAAATTATTTTTAAAATGAAAAGTTTTATTCCACAGAAAATGTGAATATTTCTAAATGTATAGATAACAGGGAGGTGGAAACAAAATACTAAACCGGGATGGGGGTAGAGAATATGGAGGGGGTAGAGAATATGGAGGGGGGTAGAGAATATGGAGGGGGTAGAGAATATGGAGGGGTGTGAGAAAAATACATGTCATGGTGTGACTGGAGAGGGCGAAGGTAATGACGTGAAACACAGAATACTCACTACGGACGGTTTGGGAAAGAGAATGGATATTACGGACGGGCAAGAGATAGAAGTTTGTGGAGGCTGGAGAGACAATACACTATACGGACAGGGCAGTGGACAGGATACTGATTAGGAACGAGAGAGACAGAATAGAGAAGATATAGGGATAGAAATATGGACATTTTCTTTTTCACCCTTTTTAAATGTAGGTATCGGTCTCTGGATCCGTTTATTTTGTGTTTTCTCTCTCACACTCTGTCCCTGACCTTGACAAGGAGAAGGAAGTTGACAATACTGCATATAGAGGGGAAGAAGAATATGGAGAAGGCGGAATAGAAAATATATAACAAGGACAGGGCAGGAGAGAATATAAATTCTCGCCACGAGATATAGATACATAATACAGCATTGAGAGCTGATAGATACATAATACAGCATTGAGAGCTAATAGATACATAATACAGCATTGAGAGCTGATAGATACATAATATAGCATTGAGAGCTGATAGGTACATTATACAGCATTGAGAGCTTTGAAAATACCAAACACAGTTGGAAAGGTGGAAAGAAAATAGAATAATAAAAAGACGACAATAAATTAGCCGATAGAATACAGAAATGGGAGGAGAATAAAATAGAATACACAATCCGAAAGGATTAGACATTTCAGAATAAGGAGTAAAAGTGAAAAAATGTGGGATAGGCTTAATACATAAATATTGGGGAGAGTGGGGTAGATACAATTTAGGGAGGAAGTTGGAGAGAAAATACAGAGTATATGATGGTGGGAAAGAACATAGAGGGAGAATTAATGAAACTGTGTGTCATTGAAGGGTGGGGGGGGGATATAGCTTGAATACAGAATTTAAAGGTAAGAGAGAATACATAGTATAATGAGTTTAGGATACAGGGGTGAGGTTACATTATATAAAGAGGTGAGAGTACAGAATATAAAGGGGTGAAGATACAGAATATAAAGGGGTGAAGATACAGAATATAAAGAGGTGAAGATACAGAATATAAAGAGGTGAAGATACAGAATATAAAGAGGTGAAGATACAGAATATAAAGAGGTGAAGATACAGAATATAAAGAGGTGAAGATACAGAATATAAAGAGGTGAGAGTACAGAATATAAAGAGGTGAAGATACAGAATATAAAGAGGTGAAGATACAGAATATAAAGAGGTGAAGATACAGAATATAAAGAGGTGAGAGTACAGAATATAAAGAGGTGAAGATACAGAATATAAAGAGGTGAGAGTACAGAATATAAAGGTGTGAGAGTAGGTAGGGTGGAAGAAGAAATAAATATTTAGAGACGGGGACTTTTGAAGATCTTTTTTTAGCCAATAAAAGCTATAATATGTCAGCCAATACAAGCTATAATATATCAGCCAATACAAGCTATAATATGTCAGCCAATACAAGCTATAATATTTCAGCCAATACAAGCTATAATATATCAGCCAATACAAGCTATAATATCAGCTAATACAAGCTAAATTTATTTCAGCCAATACAAGCTATAATATGTCAGCCAATACAAGCTATAATATGTCAGGCAATACAAGCTATAATATGTCAGCCAATACAAGCTAAAATATCACCCAATACAAGCTAAATTTATTTCAGCCAATACAAGCTATAATATGTCAGCCAATACAAGCTATAATATGTCAGCCAATACAAGCTATAATATTTCAGCCAATACAAGCTATTTCATATGCTATATTATATGCTATATTACATGCTACATTACATGCTCTCTTACATGCTACATTAAATGCCACATTACATGCTTCATTACAAGCTACATTATATGCTATATTACAAGCTATATTACAAGCTACATTACAAGCTACATTACATGCTACATTACGTGCTATATTACAAGCTGCATTACATGCTACATTAGATGATATATTACACGCTGCATTACATGCTATATTACAAGCTACATTAAAAGCTACATTACAAGCTACATTACAAGCTACATTACAAGCTACATTACATGTTTCATTACAAGCTACATTACATGCTTCATTACAAGCTACATTACATGCTACATTACAAGCTACATTACATGCTATATTGCAAGCTATATAACATGCTCTATTACATGCTATATTACATGCTACATTACATGCTACATTACATGCTACATTACATGCTACAATACATGCTACATTACGTTACTAGATCCCCACAAAATGTTGATTGCCAGAGGCGGCACCTGACTTAGTTTTTTCTTACCTCAAAATCCGAACTTAACATGTTGGTGACGATGGCTCGAATTCTAAGCCGTTCAGGTATCGAGTCAGTTTGTTTTTTTTTCATAAGATTTATTTTAAAAATGTATTCTTTGATTGTTATTTATTTTTAAAAATGTATTCTTTGAAGCTATTCCGTTGCAGGCAATAGTTGGAATGATCAACTTTTCTAGTTGTCAATCACTTGTTTCATAACATACATACCCGACTTTACCAGGGTAAGATAGTGTCGTGAGCCTCGTGAGAAACTTTTATGCTTAAATTTATTTGTGTCCTTTTTATTAAGCAGAATGTGTCTAGCTTTTTTGGTGTATAGTGAAGAGTATTATTGCATAACGTCAATCCAGTGTTTTGACTCTAGTTGAACGAGATGTACTAAGTTGTGTGTGTAATTAATGTGGGTTGTATTTTTTTTCTTTTTTTTACTTAAGTTTTTATTATTTAATAGTCATATTTGTAGAGACGTACAACTAGTCATTTTATGCAGAGACATTTAGCTTGCATCGTATTACAGAAATATAGATGCCATTACCATCTAAAAGATCTTTGCCAGCTACAAATACATGAATTACACACCTAAAAGCCAATGTTGTATGTAGTTGATATGTTTATAGGCAGAAACTGTTTTAGTACCAAAATGAAGTATATGGCTTTAAACTTATAAACTAAATTTCTTGATTCTATTATAAGTAAGCACTAATTAAAAATCAAACTTTTTTTTACAAATTTAAAACATCTTTTATCATTGTTTTTTATATTATTTTCATAATCTGTATTGTCAAATAATGTTCTATATATACTTAATTCTTGTAAATGATAAATACATTCTATGCAGCAGACAGACAGTTCTGTGATTAATTCTACTTGCTCGTCTATACAACATTTACTAAACTTTACTTGCTCGTCTATACAACATTTACTAAACTCTACTTGCTCGTCTATACAACATTTACTAAACTTTACTTGCTCGTCTATACAACATTTACTAAACTCTACTTGGTCGTCTATACAACATTTACTAAACTCTACTTGGTCGTCTATACAACATTTACTAAACTCTACTTGGTCGTCTATACAACATTTACTAAACTCTACTTGGTCGTCTATACAACATTTACTAAACTCTACTTGGTCGTCTATACAACATTTACTAAACTCTACCTGGTCGTCTATACAACATTTACTAAACTCTACCTGGTCGTCTATACAACATTTACTAAACTCTACTTGGTCGTCTATACAACATTTACTAAACTTTACTTGGTCGTCTATACAACATTTACTAAACTCTACTTGGTCGTCTATACAACATTTACTAAACTCTACTTGGTCGTCTATACAACATTTACTAAACTCTACTTGGTCGTCTATACAACATTTACTAAACTCTACTTGGTCGTCTATACAACATTTACTAAACTTTACTTGGTCGTCTATACAACATTTACTAAACTCTACTTGATCGTCTATACAACATTTACTAAACTCTACTTGGTCGTCTATACAACATTTACTAAACTCTACTTGGTCGTCTATACAACATTTACTAAACTTGACTTGCTCGTCTATACAACATTTACTAAACTCTACTAGCTCGTCTATACAACATTTACTAAACTCTACTTGGTGTTTTGTTGTTGTCACTCGATTTACTTGAGATAGTTGTAATGAATTTTGACTGGACGACAAGAGGACCAAGTAACATAAACTAATCAATTATATTCAGTAGAGAAATGACTGGAGATAAGAATCACCCATATTTAACTAATTTTTTTTTCTCTATTTTCAAAATGCATGTAAAGCTATCTGTTCATTGCTAAAAGGATATTCTTGAGAAAAAGTAAAAAATTTAACCTATCCAAACTATCATACAATGTTTAAATGTAGAAAGTTAGTTGCTTTTAATACAAATATACATTTTAATACGAATCATAGTAATCTCAATTACAAAGAAAACTTTGTTTAAAAAATATCATTTATAGCAAATTTTATCTTCTCTGTGACAATCAGAAGAACAGACTGGAGTGTAATACTGAGTCTGTGACAATCAGAAGAACAGACTGGAGTGTAATTAGGGTTCGAAGTCGCGTAACGTTACGCGTAAGTTACGTAATTTTGGAAAATTACGCGTAAATTACGGTAATTTAAAAAATGCATATTTGACGGCCATTTTTAATTGTTTCTGTCGCAATTTGTTGTGTTAACAGTGGCGATTAATTAATTACAGTGATTACCATCGACATCCGTCCACAAGCCTAAATCGGAAGTATTTGTTTGGTAAAACAGCGTAAACCGCACAGTATATTGTTTGTTTATATCGTTTCAGTAAACATAATAAAATAAATATTTTCAATAAGGAAACCAAAATCTGGTTAAAAATAAGACAAAATCATAAAAATTTTCGATAAAGTACACAATGCCGCCATGAGCTGTATGGCAAGCGGCCGCAAGCCGAACGGAGAGGTTATAAAACCCAAAAATCCAATAAAAAAAAAAAAATAATTTTTAAACATTATCTATATATGTTCCAAATGTCATGAAACGTATAGAAAACATTTTACTGTGTATAGTGCTTCCGTCGATCGCGTCGGCCGTATTACGCTGCGTATTGCACCAGCGTCGATCGCGTGTGCCGTCTTTTGCTCAGTTCGGCACCCGCGGTGGCCGTATTTCGCGGCGCATCGCACCCGTCCCGCGTCGACCGTATTACTCAGCCAAAGATGGCCGCCGCTGATGCAGTCAGTACACGACGAAATACATGGACGACGGGAAAATTAGTATGACCGGTAAATTACAAGTAAAAACATTTGAAAACATTATTTAAAATACACCTTCTAGCAATCAGTGAGCGTGAGCAACAAAAGGAACATACACTTTCAAGTAATTGGGCATTAATGGCACGCGTAATTTTGGCGTAAATTACGCGCGCCAGTCTTACGCGTAATTTTCGAACCCTAACCAGCGTCTATCACGTGTGCCGTCTTTTGCTGAGTTCGGCACCCGCGGTGGCCGTATTTCGCGGCGCATTGCACCCGTCCCACGTCGACCTTATTAGACGGTATTAATCAGCCAAAGATGGCCGCCGCTGATGTAGTTAGTACACGACGAAATACGTGGCCGATGCGGACGACGGGCAAATTAGTTTGACCGGTAAATTACAAGTACAAACCTTTGAAAACATTATTATAAATACACCTACTAGCAATCAGTGAGCATGAGCAACAAAAGGAACATACATTTTCAAGTAATTGGGCATTAATGGTACGCGTAATTTTGGCGTAACTTACGCGTAATTTACGCGTAAATTACGCCCGCCAATCTTACGCGTAATTTTCGAACCCTAAGTGTAATATTGAGTCTCTGTGACAATCAGAAGAACAGACTGGAGTGTAATATTGAGTCTCTGTGACAATCAGAAGAACAGACTGGAATGTAATATTGAGTCTCTGTGACAATCAGAAGAACAGACTGGAGTGTAATATTGAGTAAATGCCACATTCATCAGGAATAACCATACGTATTAGCAAAAATAGGGTACTTGGTACTTGCTTCACGAAGTACCTGTATTTGAGTTGTACTAGAGCACATTTTTGAAGTACTTGTTTTCACAACTTGGATACATGTATTCGTACCTGCACTTTGTGTATTTTTGTACTCATAGACTGACTTGCTATTTAAAAAACATTTGTTACTTTACTGGTGCTTGCACGCATACTTGCATTGTCGGCACTTTTAACATCTCTAGGCATTAAGATAAAGACAAATTAATCAGAATGAAACTATATAATGTGACATGTGTAAATATTGGATTAAAACATAGCAAACAAATCAACAAAATGAACCTGGTTGTCTCCCAACGTCTGAATTTCGAGCTGACTAGGCGACAAAATGTCTTTATTGTATGATATTAATGTTGCTCCGTTTTATCGTTAAATTATGCTATGCTTTATAAACTGACTGCCTCCATTACTGACTGCTACCATTACCGACTGCTACCAATACCGACTGCTACCATTACCGACTGCTACCATTACCGACTGCTACCATTACCGACTGCTACCATTACTGACTGCCACCATTACTGACTGCCACTATTACTGACTGCTACCATTACTGACTGCTACCATTACACATTTCCACTTAGAGTTGTTGTTTTGTTTTTTTTATTTCCAGATTACTTCCAGAAACCATTGTTAATGTTTTGAGAAGAAACGTCAATTATCTGGTCTAAGTGAAAATCCAAACCATGTGACATGAGAACTAAAACCACGTGACATGAGGGGGAGACACGCTGTGGCTCGTACATAATTGATCTGATGTCTGCTGGCCCCCATGGCGGTTGTGTCACTACACAACCAGGCCCCCTACAGGCGCACCTACAGCAGCCGTGAACGTCTGAATGTGGACAGCGACAAGTGTGAGCTCTGGCTACACCCTGGAGACAGACATGCCTCAGGCAGCAGCGGAAACACTGGTCGGCCAGTCAAACCCTCGGCACCACGACGTCGGTGTGTGACGCTGGATGGAGAGCTACTGCCATTACATCACACCTGTCAGTTGAGCACCTGTGACAGAATCACCATCAACGTCAGTGGGAAATATTTTGAAACCTGGAGAAAGACTTTGGAAGATCACCCCAACACGTTGCTAGGCGACCCAGACCGACGTAGTAAGTACTATGATAAGTACAAGGATGAGTACTTCTTTGACAGACATCGTCCGACGTTTGACGCCATATTTGAATACTACCTGTACGGCGGGAACTTGAAACGACCGCCCCCAGTGCCAGATGACGTTTTCCTCACGGAACTGGATTTCTTTGAGATAGAACGTCCAGTGATAGAAAAGTACAGACGTGGTGAGGGCTACATCATCGATAATGTCGTCCTCCCAGAACGAGGCTTCAAACGCAAAGTCTGGATGCTAATGGAGTACCCAGAGACCTCCATCTACGCCTATATCATTGCAATAGTGTCCGTTCTCATCACTACAGCTTCCATAGCACTGTTCTGTGTTGAGACCCTTCCAGGACTTAGCTCTGAGCACTGCGTCCAGAATCAAGATCCCAACTGGGGGGACCCGTTCTTTTTGGTGGAAACCATCTGCTCAGCTTGGTTCACTTTCGAGGTTCTCATTCGTCTGTTTGCGTGCCCCAGTAAAATTGCGTTCTTCAAAGACTTCAAAAACCTGGTGGATGTTACGGCCGTGGTGCCGTACTACGTTGGTCTGTTCAACATTCTGTCCACCATGTCATGTGACAGCGCCAAGTCCTCAGCATCACTCGCGTTTCTCAGGGTTTTCAGGTTGGTCCGAATTTTTAAATTAACGAAACACTCCGCAGGACTTCAAGTTCTGATCCTGACATTCAAAGCCAGCGTGGAGGGGTTGTGTTTGTTTCTTGTGGCACTCACCGTGTGCATCCTGGTCTTCTCCAGTGCAGTCTACTTCGCAGAGATGGGAATTGAAGGCTCACAAATAAAGAGCATCCCAGATGGCTTCTGGTGGGCTATTATCACCATGACCACAGTAGGCTATGGAGATGTAGCCCCTAAAGGCCCAATGGGGAAACTTTTAGGATCAATGTGTGCTGTTGCAGGGGTTCTCACTTTAGCTATTCCAGTACCCATTATTACGGAGAATTTTAATAAGTTCTACTCACATAAAACAGGACGAGGTCGGATTTAATATTGTCACAGACATTTTCTTTACTACATTTTAATATAATGCCAGTTTGGTATAAAAATGTTCATGGCCACATTTCAGTATAATGCCAGTTTGGTATAAAGATGTTCATGGCCACATTGTAGTATAATGCCAGTTTGGTATAAAGATGTTCATGGCTACATTTCATTATGATGCCAATATGGGTACATCTCGAGAGGAAATTTTTAAAATGTCAGTTGGATATAAGGCTTTTCAAAATCAGAAATGTAAACATCCAGACATTATCATTTGAAAAGTAAATAAAGACAAGATAAACTTTGTGACTTTCCCCATCAGACTACAACTTGTTACACTGTAACAGTAACAAAATTGTTACATGTAACAAAACTGCATCAAATGACAGAAAAGAACTAAAACAATACAACCTCAATGAAACAATGTCAATTCTACAACCTCAATGAAACAATGTCAATTCTACAACCTCAATGAAACAATGTCAATTATACAACCTCAATGAAACAATGTCAATTATACAACCTCAATGAAACAATGTCAATTATACAACCTAAATGTAACAATGTCAATTCTACAATCTCAATGAAAAAATGTCAATTATACAACCTCAATGAAACAATGTCAATTATACAACCTCAATGAAACAATGTCCATTCTACAACCTCATTGAAACAATGTCTATTCTACAACCTCAATGAAACAATGTCAATTCTACAACCTCAATGAAACAATGTCAATTCTACTTCCTCAATGTAACAATGTCAATTCAACAACCTCAATGAAACAATGTCAATTCTACAACCTCAATGAAACAATGTCAATTATACAACCTCAATGAAACAATGTCAATTATACAACCTCAATGAAACAATGTCAATTCTACAACCTCAATGAAACAATGTCAATTCTACAACCTCAATGAAACAATGTCAATTCGACAACCTCAATGAAACAATGTCAATTCTACATTCTCAATGAAACAATGTCAATTATACAATCTCAATGAAACAATGTCAATTATACAACCTCAATGTAACAATGTCAATTATACAACCTCAATGAAACAATGTCAATTCTACAACCTCAATGAAACAATGTCTATTATACAACCTCAATGTAACAATGTCAATTCTACAATCTGAATGAAACAATGTCAATTCTATAACCTCAATGAAACAATGTCAATTTTACAATCTCAATGAAACAATGTCAATTATACAACCTCAATGGAACAATGTCAATTATACAACCTCAATGAAACAATGTCAATTATACAACCTCAATGAAACAATGTCAATTATACAACCTCAATGAAACAATGTCAATTATACAATCTCAATGAAACAATGTCAATTATACAACCTCAATGACCAGTTAGACCGAATGTTGATCACGTGGAACTAGCAACGATTAAGTTTGTTTTCATAGTTTTGCTCTTTATGCAACTTCTACGTGTTATTTCTTCAACCACTTTTACATTTTCTACGTCATTGTTATTTACACAATTAGAATTCGACTTTTTATCTATTAGTTGTTTTTTTTTTACTTCTAATTCCATTGTTTCACTTCCATGACTGGATTTGTTGCACGACCTTTTTCTTTGTTATTTTTAATTCAGCAATGGAACGTTCGCTAATGTTTCTATTAATATCTATGTTAATAGCTGGATGACGTTATGCCATATCAAGCAAATTTTAAACTTGTTAATGAAATAAAATACTTCATTAATTAGTTCATAGACGATCAACAACGAAAACATTTCCACCATTTTATGTACTGTCTACTTAATAACTAGATGTATTAGTATCATCAATTGTAGCTGTATATATATACATACATACACATTTTACGATCAACTAGATAGAGAATTAAGGTGATGAACACATAGAATATTTCCTTGGCTTGTTAGTCTTCAGTTGAACCATTAACAGATCGAATTTTTCCTATTTATAACCTCGTTTTTTTACTGTTCTTTAAGTCAGGTAAATATTTGAATCAACTGACACCTAGTTTCAGAAACATTTCAAAGTAACAAAACCAAAGGATAAGGCGACAGATATTTCTGGCTAAAAAAAAACTAAATATATAGTTTTATATAAACATAAAAATATTTACTAAAACCTTAGGACATACAGCTGCTCAATGTTAGACGATGTTAACTAACAGCTGGTCAATGTTAGACGATGTTAACTAACAGCTGGTCAATGTTTGACGATGTTAACTTCTATTTTAAGACTTTAATTTACAGTTTTATTACTGTCTTTGTCACATTGCTTTCAAACTTTTTAACTTTTCATATGAAATAATAACAAACTTTTTATTATGTTTTCATACCTCTATACTATTTATTACACAGTTACCTTACATTATATATTTCGATTACCGTCTGTTATGTTCACTTTATACTTTATTGTAAACGAAATGTGACTTTTCACATTATGACAATTACAAACAATAATTCCATTTTTCTTTTTTTTTATATTTTACGTAATATTTATATTAAAACAGTTTACATTTTTCTGCTGCATTGAATTTTTTTACTTGTTCTTTCAACAATACAATCAATGTAATAATATTATTCAACTTCAATAAATATTGTTTAACTAAAACGTAAAAGATTGCATATGTTTGTTCAATGTGCATACAGTGTGATGTGTGGATTGTACAAATAAATTATTAAATGCATATCTAGTACAAACTATTTCAGTTCATCTCTAGTACAAACTATTTAAGTTTATACCTAGTACAAACTATTTCAGTTTATCTCTAGTACAAACAGTTTCAGTTTATCTCTAGTACAAACAGTTTCAGTTTCTCTCTCTCTCTCTCTCTCTCTCTCTCTCTCTCTCTCTCTCTCTCTCTCTCTCTCTCTTTCTCTCGCTCTCTCTCTCTCAGTGAAACTGCAGGCTGAGTTTTAGTCTCTTAGAGCCCGTGAGATCAGACTCGCTGTGTCTCTCAACATCTGGAGACTGTCATAAAGCCCAAGGGCCAGCAAGCTTCCGTACTGGTCCACCCTGTTGTCCGCCAGCCCGGGATACTCGAAAAGCACATGATCCACGGTTTCCACCACCTCCCCGCAAAGGGTATCGACATTGGGCCTCAACCTCCAAAAGTACGCGCCTATAGGGCAATGCCCAGTGCGGAACTGGGCAATTAGCGCCTGCTCGATCCTCCTAAGCCTCCACCACGGGTCAGTTTTGGACGGCCGCTCCATATGACTTCGGACATTTCTGCCCGTCATCCCATTGTTCCAACACGAGAACCACTGAGTTTGCTCAAAGCGCCAGATCTTGGCACACGCTGCCTCAATTGAGCTCTTTCTTGCACTCACGGGCTGCGCGTGGGCATGTATCGACTTTGCAAGGAAGTCGGTCCTTTTGCATGCCCGGGGACCCACTGAAGGGTCACTGACACATTTTGTTGGGACGCAAGACCCTGTATTGCCAACATCATGGCTTCCAGTAGCTCGGGCCATTATCCCGTCCCCTTTACGGCTTGGAGAACAGAGAGCGCATCAGTCAGGATAACAAAGCTCGTAGCAGGAAAAATACCTTCCCGAATACGCCCCCCGAATCGTGGTCCACTGCCTCAGTAATGGCTGTCATCTCTGCCTCGTAAGCACAGAGTGACCCACATGGCCCTGCAAAGTCTTTGACAAATCGATATGGACCCCAAACGAGGAGCTTGTTCGGCCGTCAATACTGGTTACAGAAGCATCAGTATAGGCCAATATAGCGTCCCCCGGATATGATCCAATTGTCTCCAAAGCCGCACTGTGCAGTGTTTGGCGATCCTTTGCTTTCCCAGCATTGGTTTCGACCAGGGCCGTATGGATCTCCGGCATGTATGTAGCTTCGCCAGGAGAAGCCCGGGATGCGATCTTTAGCATTAGGCGGTCGGTAGGCAGCTTGATTTCTATGGACAGTCTTGTAGCATGATGCATAAAAGACTTCTTTGTAAGCCGCTTTCTTTCCACCCAGCCATCGACCATCTCCCTTAGGACAGAGGACTCCTCTTGCCGTTTATACCGCTCGTAAGCAGTAAACACGGCCCGCTCCCTACGATGCACTAGTTGTGGCACGTTTGCCATGATCTCCACCGCTGCTGTTGGCGCCGTTCGAAAAGTTCCTGTGATCAGCCGGAGAGTCTGGTTTTGCACAACGTCAAGGGTCTCTAGTGACGATCGTGACCCATAGACCTGCACTAGCTGGCTGTAATCAATCTGGGACCTTACTGCACTAATGTACAGTGTCCTCAGGACATCTGCTCGAGTCTCCACAAGATGTGCTCGCCAACATTTTGAAAATATTCAGCCTGTCAGAGGCGCTGCGAGCCAACTCCGACAGATGTGTGCAGAGAATTAGCTTCATGTCCAGTGTGGGCTTCGGTTCCAGAGCAAGAACCGTACCCTCGACCTTCAGCCTCAGTGGTTGCTTAAGAATACTCTTGCCCAAGGTAAACAGCGAGTAGACGGTCTTCGAGCAGTTAATCTCTAGACATCCTCGTATAACAGCCGACCGTAGTCAGGTCCTTCTGGGGTGCCCTCTCTAGGACCGGGGCACTCTTTCCGGTCTTCTATCTTTAGTACAAACAGTTTCAGTTTATCTCTAGTACTAATTAAATGTGTCATGTCATAAATTGTTACATAAGAAACTGTAGACGAATACATTGAGAACTCGTCTATACTCGACTGACACTGTAGATATTATACATTTAGAACTCGTCTATACTCGACTGACACTGTAGATGAATACACCTGTGTGTGGTGTCATGTGTGAGGTATATTAAAAGAGCATATAAGATGGTGGACAGAAAAAAAAATTATTTGGTCATCAGTGGTTCTCAATCTATAGTTGTACTTGTACCAGATACATGACAAATGATGGCAATACATTTATTACACAGTATAAATAAATTATAGACATATGTTAGCTACTTCAAATATTGGAATTCGTGTTAAAAATGGTGATGGAAACAGAATCAATACATGGAAAAAAAATTTCATAGTTAAAATGAAAAATAAAAATCTATAGGCTACAATCAATAGCATGAAATCGATGCATGTAATATGTCTATTGATCTACTGTTAAATTGGTCAAGAGGAATAGATGAACATTCATATAGATCCGTTGCATTGTGCTAAGTGTTTGTTGATTTTCATAATATTGGCCACAATTGTGCTCAGTGTTTGTTGATTTTCATTATGTTGGCAACAATTGTGTTCAGTGTTTGTTATTTTCATAATGTTGGCAACAATTGTGCTCAGTGTTAGTTGTTTTCATAATGTTGGCAACACAATTACAAGCAAAACAAATAACCATGAATTATAAATAATTGTTGAAATAATTCATTTTATTTATAAGTTTAGGGAAAAACTCTCAAAATAAGAGAAATAAAAAAGGACTTTAAAAATCACGTATTTATAAGATTTTTTAAAATATAAATACATTAAATTTTTATACTATATAAATTAGCACAATAAATCATCATATAGGCATGATGTGGGTCAATCGATCCAAGGAGATAGAAGGGAGGAGGTAGAAGGGTGGAGGTAGAAGGGATGAGGTAGAAGAGAGAATTGAGAAAGGAGGGGAGAAGGGAGGGGTAGAAAGGAGGAGGTAGAAGGGAGGAGGTAGAAGAGAGAATGGAGAAGGGAGAAAGAAGGAGGGAGGAGGTAGAAGGGAGGAGGTAGGATGGAGAAGGGAGGACGTAGATTGGTGAAAGGAGGAGGTAGAATGGAGAAAAGATAAGGTAGAATCGGTCTTTGTGAGTCAATCGATGCAAGGAGGTAGAAGGGAGAAGGGAAGAGGTAGAAGGGAGAAGGTCAAAGAAAGAGGTAGAAGGATTGAAGGAAGTAGAAGGTATGAGGTAGAAGGGAGGGGAGGGGGAGAAGGGAGGAGGGAAAAGGGAGGAGGGAGAATGGAGAAGTGAGGAGGGAGGAGGTAGAAGGGAAAAAGAAGGAGGGAGGATTAGAAGGGATGAGGTTGAAGGGAGAATGGAGTTGGGAGGATGTAGAAGTGAGAAGGGAGGATGGAGAAGGGAGAAAGGAGGAGGTAGAAGTGGAAGGGAGGGGGTAGAACGATTAAAGGAGGAGGGAGAATTGATTTTTGTGAGTCAATCGATGCAAGGGGGTAGAAAGGAAGAGGTAGAAGGGAGAATGGAGGAGGGAGAAGAGAGAAGGGAGAAGGGATAATGGAGGAGGGAGGATGGAGATGGGAGGAGGTAGAAGGGAGAAAGGAGGATGTAAAATAGAGGAGGGAGAAGAGGAAAAAATGACTTGAATATTGAAACTATATTTCGTGTTAATGTTTGTTAAAAGAATGTATTACACAATAATTATAACACTGGGCAACAGCCAGGGGTTTTTCAACTGATTTAGATTAATTTTGGTGTTCTGAGTCCGAAAATCACATTGATTTTGCTCGGTCATGCCAACTTCTTGAGATACAGCCATAGACCTACTTGACGAGCTATACGTATTCTAATATTAGGGATTTTGAGTTCAATCATTTCTCTAAATTAGCTGCATAAATATTAGCAGCAAAATAATCACAATTATAAAAACACAGATAATTATATTTTATTTTCACTTGATTATTTAATGCATCAGCACTTGATTGGGCACAGCCTCCAGTACCCCGACATTCCATCTGCCCGTCGTCCAGCTGCTCACTGCGAAGAAATTCCTGTACCAGCGTTCAGAGATCTTCCTGACAGCGACGATGAAGCCAGAAGAGGAGTATGAATCACAAGATGGTCTGCAACCGTTCTCACAATGTGAGCTTAATGATGTGTTTCGGGATCTCAGCTTGACGAATAATTCTTCTGAGCTGTTGGCCTCCAGATTAAAGAGAAAAATCTACCTGGCAAGGATGCGCGTATCACTTTCTTCCGTAGAAGGCATGGGGTCTACATGGGCTACTTCTGCCAGGGGGAAGACCTTGTGTACTGCCGAGATGTCGCCAGTCTTCTTGATAAATTCGGCAGTCCTCAATATGATCGGAGAGATTGGCGACTCTTTATTGACAGCTGCAAGCGCTCTTTGAATTTTGTACTTCTCCACAACGGAGCCAGTTCGCCTCAATCCCTCTTGCGCACTCCACAACTCTTGAAGAGAAATATGAAGCAGTGAAGTATGTGCTCGAAAAAAATCCAATATGAGCAGCACCAATGGATCATCTGCGTCGACTTGAAGATAGTGAACTTTCTACTTTCCGGGTTCACGAAGTACCAATGCTTTATATGTATGTGGAACAGTCGCGACAGTGCCCAGCACTATGTAAAGAAAGAGTGGCCGGCGCGAGAGCAGTTAGTACCTGGGGCGAGAAACATCATAGAAGGACCTCTTGTTGACCGGGAGAAGATATTGATCCCACCGCTACACATGAAGCTTCGGTTAATGAAACAATTTACGTGCACTCTGGACAAGGATGGGCGGTGCTTCACCTACATGTGCCGAGCATTTCCTCAACTGACCATTGAGAAAGCTGAAGGCCGACATTTTCGACGGCCCACAGATACGGCAGCTCATAAAGGACACAGAGTTCCAAAACTCCATGCACACGCTTGAGTGCGCCGCCTGGAAATCATTTGTGCAGAAATTACTGTGTATGGAAGTAACTGCTGTGAATGTACTGTGTATGGAAGTAACTGCTACGGACTGTGTATGGAAGTAACTGCTGTGAATGAACTGTGTATGGAAGTAACTGCTGTGGACTGTGTATGGAAGTAACTGATGTGAATGTACTGTGTATGGAAGTAACTGCAGTGAATGTACTGTGTATGGAAGTAACTGCTGTGAATGTACTGTGTATGGAAGTAACTGCTGTGAATGTACTGTGTATGGAAGTAACTGCTGTGGATGTACTGTGTATGGAAGTAACTGCTGTGAATGTACTGTGTATGGAAGTAACTCCTATAGACAGTGTATGGAAGTAACTGCTGTGAATGTACTGTGTATGGAAGAAACTACTATGTACTGTGTATGGAAGAAACTGCTATGGACTGTGTATGGAAGTAACTGCTGTGGACTGTGTATGGAAGTAACTGCTGTGGACTGTGTATGGAAGTAACTGCTGTGAATGTACTGTGTATGGAAGTAACTGCTATGGACTGTGTATGGAAGTAACTGCTGTGAATGTACTGTGTATGGAAGTAACTGCTGTGAATGTACTGTGTATGGAAGTAACTGCTATGGACTGTGTATGGAAGTAACTGCTGTGAATGTACTGTGTATGGAAGTAACTGCTGTGAATGTACTGTGTATGGAAGTAACTGCTATGGACTGTGTATGGAAGTAACTGCTGTGAATGTACTGTGTATGGAAGTAACTGCAGTGAATGTACTGTGTATGGAAGTAACTGCTGTGGACTGTGTATGGAAGTAACTGCTGTGAATGTACTGTGTATGGAAGTAACTGCAGTGAATGTACTGTGTATGGAAGTAACTGCTGTGGACTGTGTATGGAAGTAACTGCTGTGAATGTACTGTGTATGGAAGTAACTGCAGTGAATGTACTGTGTATGGAAGTAACTGCTGTGGACTGTGTATGGAAGTAACTGCTGTGGACTGTGTATGGAAGTAACTGCTGTGGACTGTGTATGGAAGTAACTGCTGTGAATGTACTGTGTATGGAAGTAACTGCTGTGAATGTACTGTGTATGGAAGTAACTGCTGTGGACTGTGTATGGAAGTAACTGCTGTGAATGTACTGTGTATGGAAGTAACTGCTCTGGACTGTGTATGGAAGTAACTGCTATGAATATACTGTGTATGGAAGTAACTGCTGTGAATGTACTGTGTATGGAAGTAACTGCTATGGACTGTGCATGGAAGTAACTGCTGTAAATGTACTGTGTATGGAAGTAACTGTTGTGGACTGTGTATGGAAGTAACTGCTGTGGACTGTGTATGGAAGTAACTGCTGTGAATGTACTGTGTATGGAAGTAACTGCTATGGACTGTGTTTGGAAGTAACTGCTATGAATGTACTGTGTATGAAAGTAAATGCTATGGACTGTGTATGGAAGTAACTGCTATGGACTGTGTATAGAAGTAACTGCTGTGAATGTACTGTGTATGGAAGTAACTGCTGTGGATGTACTGTGTATGGAAGTAACTGCAGTGAATGTACTGTGTATGGAAGTAACTGCTATGGACTGTGTATGGAAGTAACTGCTGTGAATGTACTGTGTATGGAAGTAACTGCTGTGGATGTACTGTGTATGGAAGTAACTGCTGTGAATGTACTGTGTATGGAAGTAACTGCTATGGACTGTGTATGGAAGTGACTGCTGTGAATGTACTGTGTATGGAAGAAACTGCTATGTACTGTGTATGGAAGAAACTGCTATGGACTGTGTATGGAAGTAACTGCTGTGGACTGTGTATGGAAGTAACTGCTGTGGACTGTGTATGGAAGTAACTGCTGTGAATGTACTGTGTATGGAAGTAACTGCTGTGAATGTACTGTGTATGGAAGTAACTGCTATGGACTGTGTATGGAAGTAACTGCTGTGAATGTACTGTGTATGGAAGTAACTGCAGTGAATGTACTGTGTATGGAAGTAACTGCTGTGGACTGTGTATGGATGTAACTGCTGTGAATGTACTGTGTATGGAAGTAACTGCAGTGAATGTACTGTGTATGGAAGTAACTGCTGTGGACTGTGTATGGAAGTAACTGCAGTGAATGTACTGTGTATGGAAGTAACTGCTGTGAATGTACTGTGTATGGAAGTAACTGCTGTGGACTGTGTATGGAAGTAACTGCTGTGGACTGTGTATGGAAGTAACTGCTGTGGACTGTGTATGGAAGTAACTGCTGTGGACTGTGTATGGAAGTAACTGCTGTGAATGTACTGTGTATGGAAGTAACTGCTATGGACTGTGTATGGAAGTAACTGCTGTGAATGTACTGTGTATGGAAGTAACTGCTGTGGACTGTGTATGGAAGTAACTGCTGTGAATGTACTGTGTATGGAAGTAACTGCTGTGAATGTACTGTGTATGGAAGTAACTGCTGTGAATGTACTGTGTATGGAAGTAACTGCTATGGACTGTGTATGGAAGTAACTGCTGTGGACTGTGTATGGAAGTAACTGCTGTGGACTGTGTATGGAAGTAACTGCTGTGAATGTACTGTGTATGGAAGTAACTGCTGTGGACTGTGTATGGAAGTAACTGCTGTGGAATGAGTATGGAAATAACTGCTGTGGACTGTGTATGGAAGTAACTGCTGTGGACTGAGTATGGAAGTAACTGCTGTGAATGTACTGTGTATGGAAGTAACTGCAGTGAATGTACTGTGTATGGAAGTAACTGCTGTGGACTGTGTATGGAAGTAACTGCTGTGGACTGAGTATGGAAGTAACTGCTGTGAATGTACTGTGTATGGAAGTAACTGCAGTGAATGTACTGTGTATGGAAGTAACTGCTGTGGACTGTGTATGGAAGTAACTGCTGTGAATGTACTGTGTATGGAAGTAACTGCAGTGAATGTACTGTGTATGGAAGTAACTGCTGTGGACTGTGTATGGAAGTAACTGCTGTGAATGTACTGTGTATGGAAGTAACTGCTGTGGACTGTGTATGGAAGTAACTGCTCTGGACTGTGTATGGAAGTAACTGCTGTGGACTGTGTATGGAAGTAACTGCTGTGAATTTACTGTGTATGGAAGTAACTGCAGTGAATGTACTGTGTATGGAAGTAACTGCAGTGAATGTACTGTGTATGGAAGTAACTGCTGTGGACTGTGTATGGAAGTAACTGCTGTGAATGTACTGTGTATGGAAGTAACTGCTGTGGACTGTGTATGGAAGTAACTGCTGTGGAATGAGTATGGAAGTAACTGCTGTGGACTGTGTATGGAAGTAACTGCTGTGGACTGAGTATGGAAGTAACTGCTGTGGACTGTGTATGGAAGTAACTGCTGTGAATGTACTGTGTATGGAAGTAACTGCTGTGGACTGTGTATGGAAGTAACTGCTATGGACTGTGTATGGAAGTAACTGCTGTGAATGTACTGTGTATGGAAGTAACTGCAGTGAATGTACTGTGTATGGAAGTAACTGCTGTGGACTGTGTATGGAAGTAACTGCTGTGAATGTACTGTGTATGGAAGTAACTGCAGTGAATGTACTGTGTATGGAAGTAACTGCTATGGACTGTGTATGGAAGTAACTGCTGTGAATGTACTGTGTATGGAAGTAACTGCTGTGGACTGTGTATGGAAGTAACTGCTGTGGACTGTGTATGGAAGTAACTGCTGTGGACTGTGTATGGAAGTAACTGCTGTGAATGTACTGTGTATGGAAGTAACTGCAGTGAATGTACTGTGTATGGAAGTAACTGCTGTGAATGTACTGTGTATGGAAGTAACTGCTATGGACTGTGTATGGAAGTAACTGCTGTGAATGTACTGTGTATGGAAGTAACTGCTATGGACTGTGTATGGAAGTAACTGCTATGAATATACTGTGTATGGAAGTAACTGCTGTGAATGTACTGTGTATGGAAGTAACTGCTATGGACTGTGCATGGAAGTAACTGCTGTAAATGTACTGTGTATGGAAGTAACTGTTGTGGACTGTGTATGGAAGTAACTGCTGTGGACTGTGTATGGAAGTAACTGCTGTGAATGTACTGTGTATGGAAGTAACTGCTATGGACTGTGTATGGAAGTAACTGCTATGAATGTACTGTGTATGAAAGTAAATGCTATGGACTGTGTATGGAAGTAACTGCTGTGAATGTACTGTGTATGGAAGAAACTGCTGTGGACTGTGTATGGAAGTAACTGCAGTGAATGTACTGTGTATGGAAGTAACTGCTGTGAATGTACTGTGTATGGAAGTAACTGCTATGGACTGTGTATAGAAGTAACTGCTGTGAATGTACTGTGTATGGAAGTAACTGCTGTGGATGTACTGTGTATGGAAGTAACTGCAGTGAATGTACTGTGTATGGAAGTAACTGCTATGGACTGTGTATGGAAGTAACTGCTGTGAATGTACTGTGTATGGAAGTAACTGCTGTGGATGTACTGTGTATGGCAGTAACTACTGTGAATGTACTGTGTATGGAAGTAACTGCAATGGACTGTGTATGGAAGTGACTGCTGTGAATGTACTGTGTATGGAAGAAACTGCTATGGACTGTGTATGGAAGTAACTGCTGTGGACTGTGTATGGAAGTAACTGCTGTGGACTGTGTATGGAAGTAACTGCTGTGAATGTACTGTGTATGGAAGTAACTGCTGTGAATGTACTGTGTATGGAAGTAACTGCTATGGACTGTGTATGGAAGTAACTGCTGTGAATGTACTGTGTATGGAAGTAACTGCTGTGAATGTACTGTGTATGGAAGTAACTGCTATGGACTGTGTATGGAAGTAACTGCTGTGAATGTACTGTGTATGGAAGTAACTGCTATGGACTGTGTATGGAAGTAACTGCTGTGAATGTACTGTGTATGGAAGTAACTGCTGTGAATGTACTGTGTATGGAAGTAACTGCTGTGGACTGTGTATGGATGTAACTGCTGTGAATGTACTGTGTATGGAAGTAACTGCAGTAAATGTACTGTGTATGGAAGTAACTGCTGTGGACTGTGTATGGAAGTAACTGCTGTGAATGTACTGTGTATGGAAGTAACTGCAGTGAATGTACTGTGTATGGTAGTAACTGCTGTGGACTGTGTATGGAAGTAACTGCTGTGGACTGTGTATGGAAGTAACTGCTGTGAATGTACTGTGTATGGAAGTAACTGCTGTGAATGTACTGTGTATGGAAGTAACTGCTATGGACTGTGTATGGAAGTAACTGCTGTGAATGTACTGTGTATGGAAGTAACTGCTATGGACTGTGTATGGAAGTAACTGCTATGGACTGTGTATGGAAGTAACTGCTGTGGACTGTGTATGGAAGTAACTGCTGTGAATGTACTGTGTATGGAAGTAACTGCTGTGAATGTACTGTGTATGGAAGTAACTGCTATGGACTGTGTATGGAAGTAACTGCTGTGGACTGTGTATGGAAGTAACTGCTGTGAATGTACTGTGTATGGAAGTAACTGCTATGGACTGTGTATGGAAGTAACTGCTGTGGACTGTGTATGGAAGTAACTGCTGTGAATGTACTGTGTATGGAAGTAACTGCTATGGACTGTGTATGGAAGTAACTGCTATGAATGTACTGTGTATGGAAGTAAATGCTATGGACTGTGTATGGAAGTAACTGCTGTGAATGTACTGTGTATGGAAGTAACTGCTATAGACTGTGTATGGAAGTAACTGCTGTGGACTGTGTATGGAAGTAACTGCTGTGGACTGTGTATGGAAGTAACTGCTATGGACTGTGTATGGAAGTAACTGCTGTGAATGTACTGTGTATGGAAGTAACTGCAGTGAATGTACTGTGTATGGAAGTAACTGCTGTGAATGTACTGTGTATGGAAGTAACTGCTGTTAATGTAATGTGTTTGGAAGTAACTGCTTTGGACTGTGTATGGAAGTAACTGCTGTGGACTGTGTATGGAAGTAACTGCTGTGGACTGTGTATGGAAGTAACTGCTGTGAATGTACTGTGTATGGAAGTAACTGCTGTGAATGTACTGTGTATGGAAGTAACTGCTGTGGACTGTGTATGGAAGTAACTGCTGTGGACTGTGTATGGAAGTAACTGCTGTGGACTGTGTATGGAAGTAACTGCTGTGAATGTACTGTGTATGGAAGTAACTGCAGTGAATGTACTGTGTATGGAAGTAACTGCTGTGGACTGTGTATGGAAGTAACTGCTGTGAATGTACTGTGTATGGAAGTAACTGCTATGTACTGTGTATGGAAGTAACTGCTATGGACTGTGTATGGAAGTAACTGCTGTGGACTGTGTATGGAAGTAACTGCTGTGGACTGTGTATGGAAGTAACTGCTATGGACTGTGTATGGAAGTAACTGCTGTGAATGTACTGTGTATGGAAGTAACTGCAGTGAATGTACTGTGTATGGAAGTAACTGCTGTGAATGTACTGTGTATGGAAGTAACTGCTGTGAATGTACTGTGTTTGGAAGTAACTGCTATGGACTGTGTATGGAAGTAACTGCTGTGAAT
This sequence comes from Bulinus truncatus, assembly GCA_021962125.1. Lineage (NCBI taxonomy): Eukaryota > Metazoa > Mollusca > Gastropoda > Planorbidae > Bulinus > Bulinus truncatus. The sequence continues at coordinate 2,859,487 of JAGDYQ010000069.1, forward strand.
GTACTGTGTATGGAAGTAACTGCTGTGACTGTGTATGGAAGTAACTGCTATGGACTGTGTATGGAAGTAACTGCTGTGGACTGTGTATGGAAGTAACTGCTATGGACTGTGTATGGAAGTAACTGCTGTGAATGTACTGTGTATGGAAGTAACTGCTGTGAATGTACTGTGTATGGAAGTAACTGCTATGGACTGTGTATGGAAGTAACTGCTGTGAATGTACTGTGTATGGAAGTAACTGCAGTGAATGTACTGTGTATGGAAGTAACTGTTGTGGACTGTGTATGGATGTAACTGCTGTGAATGTGCTGTGTATGGAAGTAACTGCAGTAAATGTACTGTGTATGGAAGTAACTGCTGTGGACTGTGTATGGAAGTAACTGCTGTGAATGTACTGTGTATGGAAGTAACTGCAGTGAATGTACTGTGTATGGAAGTAACTGCTGTGGACTGTGTATGGAAGTAACTGCTGTGAATGTACTGTGTATGGAAGTAACTGCAGTGAATGTACTGTGTATGGAAGTAACTGCTGTAGACTGTGTATGGAAGTAACTGATGTGGACTGTGTATGGAAGTAACTGCTGTGGACTGTGTATGGAAGTAACTGCAGTGAATGTACTGTGTATGGAAGTAACTGCTGTGAATGTACTGTGTATGGAAGTAACTGCTATGGACTGTGTATGGAAGTAACTGCTGTGAATGTACTGTGTATGGAAGTAACTGCTGTGGATGTACTGTGTATGGCAGTAACTGCTGTGAATGTACTGTGTATGGAAGAAACTGCTATGGACTGTGTATGGAAGTAACTGCTGTGGACTGTGTATGGAAGTAACTGCTATGGACTGTGTATGGAAGTAACTGCTGTGAATGTACTGTGTATGGAAGTAACTGCTGTGAATGTACTGTGTATGGAAGTAACTGCTATGGACTGTGTATGGAAGTAACTGCTGTGAATGTACTGTGTATGGAAGTAACTGCTGTGAATGTACTGTGTATGGAAGTAACTGCTGTGGACTGTGTATGGAAGTAACTGCTGTGGACTGTGTATGGAAGTAACTGCTATGGACTGTGTATGGAAGTAACTGCTGTGAATGTACTGTGTATGGAAGTAACTGCAGTGAATGTACTGTGTATGGAAGTAACTGCTGTGGACTGTGTATGGAAGTAACTGCTGTGAATGTACTGTGTATTGAAGAAACTACTATGACTGTGTATGGAAGTAACTGCTATGGACTGTGTATGGAAGTAACTGCTGTGGACTGTGTATGGAAGTAACTGCTGTGGACTGTGTATGGAAGTAACTGCTATGGACTGTGTATGGAAGTAACTGCTGTGAATGTACTGTGTATGGAAGTAACTGCAGTGAATGTACTGTGTATGGAAGTAACTGCTGTGAATGTACTGTGTATGAAAGTAACTGCTGTGAACTGTGGACTGTGTATGGAAGTAACTGCTGTGAATGTACTGTGTATGGAAGTAACTGCTATGACTGTGTATGGAAGAAACTGCTATGGACTGTGTATGGAAGTAACTGCTGTACTGTGTATGGAAGTAACTGCTGTGGACTGTGTATGGAAGTAACTGCTGTGAATGTACTGTGTATGGAAGTAACTGCTGTGAATGTACTGTGTATGGAAGTAACTGCTATGGACTGTGTATGGAAGTAACTGCTGTGGACTGTGTATGGAAGTAACTGCTGTGAATGTACTGTGTATGGAAGTAACTGCTGTGAATGTACTGTGTATGGAAGTAACTGCTATGGACTGTGTATGGAAGTAACTGCTGTGGACTGTGTATGGAAGTAACTGCTGTGAATGTACTGTGTATGGAAGTAACTGCTATGGACTGTGTATGGAAGTAACTGCTGTGGATTGTGTATGGAAGTAACTGCTGTGAATGTACTGTGTATGGAAGTAACTGCAGTGAATGTACTGTGTATGGAAGTAACTGCTGTGGACTGTGTATGGAAGTAACTGCTGTGAATGTACTGTGTATGGAAGTAACTGCAGTGAATGTACTGTGTATGGTAGTAACTGCTGTGGACTGTGTATGGAAGTAACTGCTGTGAATGTACTGTGTATGGAAGTAACTGCAGTGAATGTACTGTGTATGGAAGTAACTGCTGTAGACTGTGTATGGAAGTAACTGATGTGGACTGTGTATGGAAGTAACTGCTGTGGACTGTGTATGGAAGTAACTGCAGTGAATGTACTGTGTATGGAAGTAACTGCTGTGAATGTACTGTGTATGGAAGTAACTGCTGTGGACTGTGTATGGAAGTAACTGCTGTGAATGTACTGTGTATGGAAGTAACTGCAGTGAATGTACTGTGTATGGAAGTAACTGCTGTGGACTGTGTATGGAAGTAACTGATGTGGACTGTGTATGGAAGTAACTGCTGTGGACTGTGTATGGAAGTAACTGCTGTGAATGTACTGTGTATGGAAGTAAGTGCAGTGAATGTACTGTGTATGGAAGTAACTGCTGTGGACTGTGTATGGAAGTAACTGCTGTGAATGTACTGTGTATGGAAGAAACTACTATGTACTGTGTATGGAAGAAACTGCTATGGACTGTGTATGGAAGTAACTGCTGTGGACTGTGTATGGAAGTAACTGCTGTGGACTGTGTATGGAAGTAACTGCTATGGACTGTGTATGGAAGTAACTGCTGTGAATGTACTGTGTATGGAAGTAACTGCAGTGAATGTACTGTGTATGGAAGTAACTGCTGTGAATGTACTGTGTATGGAAGTAACTGCTGTGAATGTACTGTGTTTGGAAGTAACTGCTATGGACTGTGTATGGAAGTAACTGCTGTGATGACTGTGTATGGAAGTAACTGCTGTATGTACTGTGTATGGAAGTAACTGCTATGTGACTGTGTATGGAAGTAACTGCTGTGGACTGTGTATGGAAGTAACTGCTGTGGACTGTGTATGGAAGTAACTGCTGTGGACTGTGTATGGAAGTAACTGCTGTATGTACTGTGTATGGAAGTAACTGCTATGGACTGTGTATGGAAGTAACTGCTGTGGACTGTGTATGGAAGTAACTGCTGTGAATGTACTGTGTATGGAAGTAACTGCTGTGAATGTACTGTGTATGGAAGTAACTGCTATGGACTGTGTATGGAAGTAACTGCTGTGGACTGTGTATGGAAGTAACTGCTGTGAATGTACTGTGTATGGAAGTAACTGCTATGGACTGTGTATGGAAGTAACTGCTGTGAATGTACTGTGTATGGAAGTAACTGCAGTGAATGTACTGTGTATGGAAGTAACTGCTGTGGACTGTGTATGGAAGTAACTGCTGTGAATGTACTGTGTATGGAAGTAACTGCAGTGAATGTACTGTGTATGGAAGTAACTGCTATGGACTGTGTATGGAAGTAACTGCTGTGGACTGTGTATGGAAGTAACTGCTGTGGACTGTGTATGGAAGTAACTGCAGTGAATGTACTGTGTATGGAAGTAACTGCTGTGAATGTACTGTGTATGGAAGTAACTGCTATGGACTGTGTATGGAAGTAACTGCTGTGAATGTACTGTGTATGGAAGTAACTGCTGTGGATGTACTGTGTATGGAAGTAACTGCAGTGAATGTACTGTGTATGGAAGTAACTGCTATGGACTGTGTATGGAAGTAACTGCTGTGAATGTACTGTGTATGGAAGTAACTGCTGTGGATGTACTGTGTATGGCAGTAACTGCTGTGAATGTACTGTGTATGGAAGTAACTGCTATGGACTGTGTATGGAAGTAACTGCTGTGAATGTACTGTGTATGGAAGTAACTGCTATGGACTGTGTATGGAAGTAACTGCTGTGGACTGTGTATGGAAGTAACTGCTGTGGACTGTGTATGGAAGTAACTGCTGTGAATGTACTGTGTATGGAAGTAACTGCTGTGAATGTACTGTGTATGGGAGTAACTGCTATGGACTGTGTATGGAAGTAACTGCTGTGAATGTACTGTGTATGGAAGTAACTGCAGTGAATGTACTGTGTATGGAAGTAACTGCTATGGACTATGTATGGAAGAAACTGATGTGAATGTACTGTGTATGGAAGTAACTGCTATGGACTGTGTATGGAAGTAACTGCTGTGAATGTACTGTGTATGGAAGTAACTGCTGTGGATGTACTGTGTATGGAAGTAACTGCTGTGGACTGTGTATGGATGTAACTGCTGTGAATGTACTGTGTATGGAAGTAACTGCAGTAAATATACTGTGTATGGAAGTAACTGCTGTGGACTGTGTATGGAAGTAACTGCTGTGAATGTTCTGTGTATGGAAGTAACTGCAGTGAATGTACTGTGTATGGTAGTAACTGCTGTGGACTGTGAATGGAAGTAACTGCTGTGGACTGTGTATGGAAGTAACTGCTGTGAATGTACTGTGTATGGAAGAAAGTGCAGTGAATGTAATGTGTATGGAAGTAACTGCTGTGGACTGTGTATGGAAGTAACTGCTGTGAATGTACTGTGTATGGAAGAAACTACTATGTACTGTGTATGGAAGAAACTGCTATGGACTGTGTATGGAAGTAACTGCTGTGGACTGTGTATGGAAGTAACTGCTGTGAATGTACTGTGTATGGAAGTAACTGCTGTGAATGTACTGTGTTTGGAAGTAACTGCTATGGACTGTGTATGGAAGTAACTGCTGTGGACTGTGTATGGAAGTAACTGCTGTGAATGTACTGTGTATGGAAGTAACTGCTATGGACTGTGTATGGAAGTAACTGCTGTGGACTGTAAATGGAAGTAACTGCTGTGAATGTACTGTGTATGGAAGTAACTGCTATGGACTGTGTATGGAAGTAACTGCTGTGAATGTACTGTGTATGGAAGTAACTGCTATGGACTGTGTATGGAAGTAACTGCTGTGAATGTACTGTGTATGGAAGTAACTGCTATGGACTGTGTATGGAAGTAACTGCTGTGGACTGTGTATGGAAGTAACTGCTGTGGACTGTGTATGGAAGTAACTGCTATGGACTGTGTATGGAAGTAACTGCTGTGAATGTACTGTGTATGGAAGTAACTGCAGTGAATGTACTGTGTATGGAAGTAACTGCTGTGAATGTACTGTGTATGGAAGTAACTGCTGTGAATGTACTGTGTTTGGAAGTAACTGCTATGGACTGTGTATGGAAGTAACTGCTGTGGACTGTGTATGGAAGTAACTGCTATGGACTGTGTATGGAAGTAACTGCTGTGAATGTACTGTGTATGGAAGTAACTGCAGTGAATGTACTGTGTATGGAAGTAACTGCTGTAGACTGTGTATGGAAGTAACTGATGTGGACTGTGTATGGAAGTAACTGCTGTGGACTGTGTATGGAAGTAACTGCTGTGAATGTACTGTGTATGGAAGTAACTGCAGTGAATGTACTGTGTATGGAAGTAACTGCTGTGTACTGTGTATGGAAGTAACTGCTGGGAATGTACTGTGTATGGAAGAAACTACTATGTACTGTGTATGGAAGTAACTGCTATGGACTGTGTATGGAAGTAACTGCTGTGGACTGTGTATGGAAGTAACTGCTGTGGACTGTGTATGGAAGTAACTGCTATGGACTGTGTATGGAAGTAACTGCTGTGAATGTACTGTGTATGGAAGTAACTGCAGTGAATGTACTGTGTATGGAAGTAACTGCTGTGAATGTACTGTGTATGAAAGTAACTGCTGTGAATGTAATGTGTTTGGAAGTAACTGCTATGGACTGTGTATGGAAGTGACTGCTGTGAATGTACTGTGTATGGAAGAAACTGCTATGTACTGTGTTTGGAAGAAACTGCTATGACTGTGTATGGAAGTAAATGCTGTGGACTGTGTATGGAAGTAACTGCTGTGGACTGTGTATGGAAGTAACTGCTGTGAATGTACTGTGTATGGAAGTAACTGCTATGGACTGTGTATGGAAGTAACTGCTGTGAATGTACTGTGTATGGAAGTAACTGCTGTGAATGTACTGTGTATGGAAGTAACTGCTATGGACTGTGTATGGAAGTAACTGCTGTGAATGTACTGTGTATGGAAGTAACTGCAGTGAATGTACTGTGTATGGTAGTAACTGCTGTGGACTGTGTATGGAAGTAACTGCTGTGAATGTACTGTGTATGGAAGTAACTGCAGTGAATGTACTGTGTATGGAAGTAACTGCTGTAGACTGTGTATGGAAGTAACTGATGTGGACTGTTTATGGAAGTAACTGCTGTGGACTGTGTATGGAAGTAACTGCAGTGAATGTACTGTGTATGGAAGTAACTGCTGAATGTACTGTGTATGGAAGTAACTGCTATGGACTGTGTATGGAAGTAACTGCTGTGAATGTACTGTGTATGGAAGTAACTGCTGTGGATGTACTGTGTATGGCAGTAACTGCTGTGAATGTACTGTGTATGGAAGAAACTGCTATGGACTGTGTATGGAAGTATCTGCTGTGGACTGTGTATAGAAGTAACTGCTGTGGACTGTGTATGGGAAGTAACTGCTGTGAATGTACTGTGTATGGAAGTAACTGCTGTGAATGTACTGTGTATGGAAGTAACTGCTGTGGACTGTGTATGGAAGTAACTGCTGTGAATGTACTGTGTATGGAAGTAACTGCAGTGAATGTACTGTGTATGGAAGTAACTGCTATGGACTGTGTATGGAAGTAACTGCTGTGAATGTACTGTGTATGGAAGTAACTGCAGTGAATGTACTGTGTATGGAAGTAACTGCTGTGGACTGTGTATGGAAGTAACTGCTGTGGACTGTGTATGGAAGTAACTGCTGTGGACTGTGTATGGAAGTAACTGCTGTGAATGTACTGTGTATGGAAGTAACTGCTGTGAATGTACTGTGTATGGAAGTAACTGCTGTGGACTGTGTATGGAAGTAACTGCTGTGAATGTACTGTGTATGGAAGTAACTGCAGTGAATGTACTGTGTATGGAAGTAACTGCTGTGGACTGTGTATGGAAGTAACTGATGTGGACTGTGTATGGAAGTAACTGCTGTGGACTGTGTATGGAAGTAACTGCTGTGAATGTACTGTGTATGGAAGTAACTGCAGTGAATGTACTGTGTATGGAAGTAACTGCTGTGGATTGTGTATGGAAGTAACTGCTGTGAATGTACTGTGTATGGAAGTAACTACTATGTACTGTGTATGGAAGTAACTGCTATGGACTGTGTATGGAAGTAACTGCTGTGGACTGTGTATGGAAGTAACTGCTGTGGACTGTGTATGGAAGTAACTGCTATGGACTGTGTATGGAAGTAACTGCTGTGAATGTACTGTGTATGGAAGTAACTGCTGTGAATGTACTGTGTATGGAAGTAACTGCTGTGAATGTACTGTGTATGGAAGTAACTGCTGTGAATGTACTGTGTATGGAAGTAACTGCTATGGACTGTGTATGGAAGTAACTGCTGTGAATGTACTGTGTATGGAAGTAACTGCTATGTACTGTGTATGGAAGTAACTGCTATGGACTGTGTATGGAAGTAACTGCTGTGGACTGTGTATGGAAGTAACTGCTGTGGACTGTGTATGGAAGTAACTGCTGTGAATGTACTGTGTATGGAAGTAACTGCTGTGAATGTACTGTGTATGGGAGTAACTGCTATAGACTGTGTATGGAAGTAACTGCTGTGGACTGTGTATGGAAGTAACTGCTGTGAATGTACTGTGTATGGAAGTAACTGCTGTGAATGTACTGTGTATGGAAGTAACTGCTATGGACTGTGTATGGAAGTAACTGCTGTGGACTGTGTATGGAAGTAACTGCTGTGAATGTACTGTGTATGGAAGTAACTGCTATGGACTGTGTATGGAAGTAACTGCTGTGAATGTACTGTGTATGGAAGTAACTGCAGTGAATGTACTGTGTATGGAAGTAACTGCTGTGGACTGTGTATGGAAGTAACTGCTGTGAATGTACTGTGTATGGAAGTAACTGCAGTGAATGTACTGTGTATGGAAGTAACTGCTGTGGACTGTGTATGGAAGTAACTGATGTGGACTGTGTATGGAAGTAACTGCTATGGACTGTGTATGGAAGTAACTGCTGTGAATGTACTGTGTATGGAAGTAACTGCTGTGAATGTACTGTGTATGGAAGTAACTGCTATGGACTGTGTATGGAAGTAACTGCTGTGAATGTACTGTGTATGGAAGTAACTGCTGTGAATGTACTGTGTATGGAAGTAACTGCAGTGAATGTACTGTGTATGGAAGTAACTGCTATGGACTGTGTATGGAAGTAACTGCTGTGAATGTACTGTGTATGGAAGTAACTGCTGTGGATGTACTGTGTATGGAAGTAACTGCTGTGAATGTACTGTGTATGGAAGTAACTGCAATGGACTGTGTATGGAAGTAACTGCTGTGAATGTACTGTGTATGGAAGTAACTGCTATGGACTGTGTATGGAAGTAACTGCTGTGGACTGTGTATGGAAGTAACTGCTGTGGACTGTGTATGGAAGTAACTGCTGTGAATGTACTGTGTATGGAAGTAACTGCTGTGAATGTACTGTGTATGGAAGTAACTGCTATGGACTGTGTATGGAAGTAACTGCTGTGAATGTACTGTGTATGGAAGTAACTGCTGTGAATGTACTGTGTATGGAAGTAACTGCTATGGACTGTGTATGGAAGTAACTGCTGTGAATGTACTGTGTATGGAAGTAACTGCTATGGACTGTGTATGGAAGTAACTGCTGTGAATGTACTGTGTATGGAAGTAACTGCAGTGAATGTACTGTGTATGGAAGTAACTGCTGTGGACTGTGTATGGAAGTAACTGCTGTGAATGTACTGTGTATGGAAGTAACTGCAGTGAATGTACTGTGTATGGAAGTAACTGCTGTGGACTGTGTATGGAAGTAACTGCTGTGAATGTACTGTGTATGGAAGTAACTGCAGTGAATGTACTGTGTATGGTAGTAACTGCTGTGGACTGTGTATGGAAGTAACTGCTGTGGACTGTGTATGGAAGTAACTGCTGTGAATGTACTGTGTATGGAAGTAACTGCTGTGAATGTACTGTGTATGGAAGTAACTGCTGTGAATGTACTGTGTATGGAAGTAACTGCTGTGAATGTACTGTGTATGGAAGTAACTGCTATGGACTGTGTATGGAAGTAACTGCTATGGACTGTGTATGGAAGTAACTGCTGTGAATGTACTGTGTATGGAAGTAACTGCTGTGAATGTACTGTGTATGGAAGTAACTGCTATGGACTGTGTATGGAAGTAACTGCTGTGGACTGTGTATGGAAGTAACTGCTGTGAATGTACTGTGTATGGAAGTAACTGCTATGGACTGTGTATGGAAGTAACTGCTGTGGACTGTGTATGGAAGTAACTGCTGTGGACTGTGTATGGAAGTAACTGCTGTGGACTGTGTATGGAAGTAACTGCTGTGAATGTACTGTGTATGGAAGTAACTGCTGTGAATGTACTGTGTATGGAAGTAACTGCTATGGACTGTGTATGGAAGTAACTGCTGTGAATGTACTGTGTATGGAAGTAACTGCTGTGAATGTACTGTGTATGGAAGTAACTGCTGTGGACTGTGTATGGAAGTAACTGCTGTGAATGTACTGTGTATGGAAGTAACTGCAGTGAATGTACTGTGTATGGAAGTAACTGCTGTGGACTGTGTATGGAAGTAACTGCTGTGAATGTACTGTGTATGGAAGTAACTGCAGTGAATGTACTGTGTATGGAAGTAACTGCTGTGGACTGTGTATGGAAGTAACTGCTGTGAATGTACTGTGTATGGAAGTAACTGCAGTGAATGTACTGTGTATGGAAGTAACTGCTGTAGACTGTGTATGGAAGTAACTGATGTGGACTGTGTATGGAAGTAACTGCTGTGGACTGTGTATGGAAGTAACTGCAGTGAATGTACTGTGTATGGAAGTAACTGCTGTGAATGTACTGTGTATGGAAGTAACTGCTATGGACTGTGTATGGAAGTAACTGCTGTGAATGTACTGTGTATGGAAGTAACTGCTGTGAATGTACTGTGTATGGAAGTAACTGCTGTGAATGTACTGTGTATGGAAGAAACTGCTATGGACTGTGTATGGAAGTAACTGCTGTGGACTGTGTATAGAAGTAACTGCTGTGGACTGTGTATGGAAGTAACTGCTGTGAATGTACTGTGTATGGAAGTAACTGCTGTGAATGTACTGTGTATGGAAGTAACTGCTATGGACTGTGTATGGAAGTAACTGCTGTGAATGTACTGTGTATGGAAGTAACTGCAGTGAATGTACTGTGTATGGAAGTAACTGCTGTGGACTGTGTATGGAAGTAACTGATGTGGACTGTGTATGGAAGTAACTGCTGTGGACTGTGTATGGAAGTAACTGCTGTGAATGTACTGTGTATGGAAGTAACTGCAGTGAATGTACTGTGTATGGAAGTAACTGCTGTGTATTGTGTATGGAAGTAACTGCTGTGAATGTACTGTGTATGGAAGAAACTACTATGTACTGTGTATGGAAGAAACTGCTATGGACTGTGTATGGAAGTAACTGCTGTGGACTGTGTATGGAAGTAACTGCTGTGGACTGTGTATGGAAGTAACTGCTATGGACTGTGTATGGAAGTAACTGCTGTGGATGTACTGTGTATGGAAGTAACTGCAGTGAATGTACTGTGTATGGAAGTAACTGCTGTGAATGTACTGTGTATGAAAGTAACTGCTGTGAATGTAATGTGTTTGGAAGTAACTGCTATGGACTGTGTATGGAAGTGACTGCTGTGAATGTACTGTGTATGGAAGAAACTGCTATGTACTGTGTTTGGAAGAAACTGCTATGGACTGTGTATGGAAGTAACTGCTGTGGACTGTGTATAGAAGTAACTGCTGTGGACTGTGTATGGAAGTAACTGCTGTGAATGTACTGTGTATGGAAGTAACTGCTGTGAATGTACTGTGTATGGGAGTAACTGCTATAGACTGTGTATGGAAGTAACTGCTGTGGACTGTGTATGGAAGTAACTGCTGTGAATGTACTGTGTATGGAAGTAACTGCTGTGAATGTACTGTGTTTGGAAGTAACTGCTATGGACTGTGTATGGAAGTAACTGCTGTGGACTGTGTATGGAAGTAACTGCTGTGAATGTACTGTGTTTGGAAGTAACTGCTATGGACTGTGTATGGAAGTAACTGCTGTGTATTGTGTATGGAAGTAACTGCTGTGAATGTACTGTGTATGGAAGTAACTGCAGTAAATGTACTGTGTATGGAAGTAACTGCTGTGGACTGTGTATGGAAGTAACTGCTGTGAATGTACTGTGTATGGAAGTAACTGCAGTGAATGTACTGTGTATGGTAGTAACTGCTGTGGACTGTGTATGGAAGTAACTGCTGTGAATGTACTGTGTATGGAAGTAACTGCAGTGAATGTACTGTGTATGGAAGTAACTGCTGTAGACTGTGTATGGAAGTAACTGATGTGGACTGTGTATGGAAGTAACTGCTGTGGACTGTGTATGGAAGTAACTGCAGTGAATGTACTGTGTATGGAAGTAACTGCTGTGAATGTACTGTGTATGGAAGTAACTGCTGTGGACTGTGTATGGAAGTAACTGCTGTGAATGTACTGTGTATGGAAGTAACTGCAGTGAATGTACTGTGTATGGAAGTAACTGCTGTGGACTGTGTATGGAAGTAACTGATGTGGACTGTGTATGGAAGTAACTGCTGTGGACTGTGTATGGAAGTAACTGCTGTGAATGTACTGTGTATGGAAGTAACTGCAGTGAATGTACTGTGTATGGAAGTAACTGCTGTGGACTGTGTATGGAAGTAACTGCTGTGAATGTTCTGTGTATGGAAGAAACTACTATGGACTGTGTATGGAAGTAACTGCTATGGACTGTGTATGGAAGTAACTGCTGTGGACTGTGTATGGAAGTAACTGCTGTGGACTGTGTATGGAAGTAACTGCTATGGACTGTGTATGGAAGTAACTGCTGTGAATGTACTGTGTATGGAAGTAACTGCAGTGAATGTACTGTGTATGGAAGTAACTGCTGTGAATGTACTGTGTATGGAAGTAACTGCTGTGAATGTACTGTGTATGGAAGTAACTGCTATGGACTGTGTATGGAAGTGACTGCTGTGAATGTACTGTGTATGGAAGAAACTGCTATGTACTGTGTTTGGAAGAAACTGCTATGGACTGTGTATGGAAGTAACTGCTGTGGACTGTGTATGGAAGTAACTGCTGTGGACTGTGTATGGAAGTAACTGCTGTGAATGTACTGTGTATGGAAGTAACTGCTGTGAATGTACTGTGTATGGAAGTAACTGCTATGGACTGTGTATGGAAGTAACTGCTATGGACTGTGTATGGAAGTAACTGCTGTGAATGTACTGTGTATGGAAGTAACTGCTGTGAATGTACTGTGTATGGAAGTAACTGCTATGGACTGTGTATGGAAGTAACTGCTGTGGACTGTGTATGGAAGTAACTGCTGTGAATGTACTGTGTATGGAAGTAACTGCTATGGACTGTGTATGGAAGTAACTGCTGTGAATGTACTGTGTATGGAAGTAACTGCAGTGAATGTACTGTGTATGGAAGTAACTGCTGTGGACTGTGTATGGAAGTAACTGCTGTGAATGTACTGTGTATGGAAGTAACTGCAGTGAATGTACTGTGTATGGAAGTAACTGCTGTGGACTGTGTATGGAAGCTAACTGATGTGGACTGTGTATGGAAGTAACTGCTGTGGACTGTGTATGGAAGTAACTGCTGTGAATGTACTGTGTATGGAAGTAACTGCTGTGAATGTACTGTGTATGGAAGTAACTGCTATGGACTGTGTATGGAAGTAACTGCTGTGAATGTACTGTGTATGGAAGTAAATGCTGTGGATGTACTGTGTATGGAAGTAACTGCAGTGAATGTACTGTGTATGGAAGTAACTGCTATGGACTGTGTATGGAAGTAACTGCTGTGAATGTACTGTGTATGGAAGTAACTGCTGTGGATGTACTGTGTATGGCAGTAACTACTGTGAATGTACTGTGTATGGAAGTAACTGCAATGGACTGTGTATGGAAGTGACTGCTGTGAATGTACTGTGTATGGAAGAAACTGCTATGGACTGTGTATGGAAGTAACTGCTGTGGACTGTGTATGGAAGTAACTGCTGTGGACTGTGTATGGAAGTAACTGCTGTGAATGTACTGTGTATGGAAGTAACTGCTGTGAATGTACTGTGTATGGAAGTAACTGCTATGGACTGTGTATGGAAGTAACTGCTGTGAATGTACTGTGTATGGAAGTAACTGCAGTGAATGTACTGTGTATGGAAGTAACTGCTATGGACTGTGTATGGAAGTAACTGCTGTGAATGTACTGTGTATGGAAGTAACTGCTATGGACTGTGTATGGAAGTAACTGCTGTGAATGTACTGTGTATGGAAGTAACTGCTGTGAATGTACTGTGTATGGAAGTAACTGCTGTGGACTGTGTATGGAAGTAACTGCTGTGAATGTACTGTGTATGGAAGTAACTGCAGTGAATGTACTGTGTATGGAAGTAACTGCTGTGGACTGTGTATGGAAGTAACTGCTGTGAATGTACTGTGTATGGAAGTAACTGCAGTGAATGTACTGTGTATGGAAGTAACTGCTGTGGACTGTGTATGGAAGTAACTGCTGTGGACTGTGTATGGAAGTAACTGCTGTGAATGTACTGTGTATGGAAGTAACTGCTGTGAATGTACTGTGTATGGAAGTAACTGCTATGGACTGTGTATGGAAGTGACTGCTGTGAATGTACTGTGTATGGAAGAAACTACTATGTACTGTGTATGGAAGAAACTGCTATGGACTGTGTATGGAAGTAACTGCTGTGGACTGTGTATGGAAGTAACTGCTGTGAATGTACTGTGTATGGAAGTAACTGCTGTGAATGTACTGTGTATGGAAGTAACTGCTATGGACTGTGTATGGAAGTAACTGCTGTGGACTGTGTATGGAAGTAACTGCTGTGAATGTACTGTGTATGGAAGTAACTGCTATGGACTGTGTATGGAAGTAACTGCTGTGGACTGTGTATGGAAGTAACTGCTGTGAATGTACTGTGTATGGAAGTAACTGCTATGGACTGTGTATGGAAGTAACTGCTATGAATGTACTGTGTATGAAAGTAAATGCTATGGACTGTGTATGGAAGTAACTGCTGTGAATGTACTGTGTATGGAAGAAACTGCTATAGACTGTGTATGGAAGTAACTGCTGTGGACTGTGTATGGAAGTAACTGCTGTGGACTGTGTATGGAAGTAACTCAGGACTGTGTATGGAAGTAACTGCTGTGAATGTACTGTGTATGGAAGTAACTGCTGTGATGTACTGTGTATGGAAGTAACTGCTGTGAATGTACTGTGTATGGAAGTAACTGCTGTGAATGTACTGTGTTTGGAAGTAACTGCTATGGACTGTGTATGGAAGTAACTGCTGTGGACTGTGTATGGAAGTAACTGCTGTGGACTGTGTATGGAAGTAACTGCTGTGAATGTACTGTGTATGGAAGTAACTGCTGTGAATGTACTGTGTATGGAAGTAACTGCTGTGGACTGTGTATGGAAGTAACTGATGTGGACTGTGTATGGAAGTAACTGCTGTGGACTGTGTATGGAAGTAACTGCTGTGAATGTACTGTGTATGGAAGTAACTGCAGTGAATGTACTGTGTATGGAAGTAACTGCTATGGACTGTGTATGGAAGTAACTGCTGTGAATGTACTGTGTATGGAAGTAACTGCTATGTACTGTGTATGGAAGTAACTGCTATGGACTGTGTATGGAAGTAACTGCTGTGGACTGTGTATGGAAGTAACTGCTGTGGACTGTGTATGGAAGTAACTGCTATGGACTGTGTATGGAAGTAACTGCTGTGAATGTACTGTGTATGGAAGTAACTGCAGTGAATGTACTGTGTATGGAAGTAACTGCTGTGAATGTACTGTGTATGGAAGTAACTGCTGTGAATGTACTGTGTATGGAAGTAACTGCTATGGACTGTGTATGGAAGTGACTGCTGTGAATGTACTGTGTATGGAAGAAACTGCTATGTACTGTGTTTGGAAGAAACTGCTATGGACTGTGTATGGAAGTAACTGCTGTGGACTGTGTATGGAAGTAACTGCTGTGGACTGTGTATGGAAGTAACTGCTGTGAATGTACTGTGTATGGAAGTAACTGCTGTGGACTGTGTATGGAAGTAACTGCTGTGAATGTACTGTGTATGGAAGTAACTGCAGTGAATGTACTGTGTATGGAAGTAACTGCTGTGGACTGTGTATGGAAGTAACTGCTGTGAATGTACTGTGTATGGAAGTAACTGCAGTGAATGTACTGTGTATGGTAGTAACTGCTGTGGACTGTGTATGGAAGTAACTGCTGTGAATGTACTGTGTATGGAAGTAACTGCAGTGAATGTACTGTGTATGGAAGTAACTGCTGTGGACTGTGTATGGAAGTAACTGCTGTGGACTGTGTATGGAAGTAACTGCTATGGACTGTGTATGGAAGTAACTGCTGTGAATGTACTGTGTATGGAAGTAACTGCTGTGAATGTACTGTGTATGGAAGTAACTGCTATGGACTGTGTATGGAAGTAACTGCTGTGAATGTACTGTGTATGGAAGTAACTGCTGTGGATGTACTGTGTATGGAAGTAACTGCTGTGAATGTACTGTGTATGGAAGTAACTGCTATGGACTGTGTATGGAAGTAACTGCTGTGGACTGTGTATGGAAGTAACTGCTGTGGACTGTGTATGGAAGTAACTGCTGTGAATGTACTGTGTATGGAAGTAACTGCTGTGAATGTACTGTGTATGGAAGTAACTGCTGTGGACTGTGTATGGAAGTAACTGCTGTGAATGTACTGTGTATGGAAGTAACTGCAGTGAATGTACTGTGTATGGAAGTAACTGCTGTGGACTGTGTATGGAAGTAACTGCTGTGGACTGTGTATGGAAGTAACTGCTGTGGACTGTGTATGGAAGTAACTGCTGTGGACTGTGTATGGAAGTAACTGCTGTGAATGTACTGTGTATGGAAGTAACTGCTGTGTACTGTGTATGGAAGTAACTGCTGTGAATGTACTGTGTATGGAAGTAACTGCTGTGTATGTACTGTGTATGGAAGTAACTGCTATGGACTGTGTATGGAAGTAACTGCTGTGGACTGTGTATGGAAGTAACTGCTGTGGACTGTGTATGGAAGTAACTGCTATGGACTGTGTATGGAAGTAACTGCTGTGGATGTACTGTGTATGGAAGTAACTGCAGTGAATGTACTGTGTATGGAAGTAACTGCTGTGAATGTACTGTGTATGGAAGTAACTGCTGTGAATGTACTGTGTATGGAAGTAACTGCTATGGACTGTGTATGGAAGTAACTGCTGTGATGTACTGTGTATGGAAGTAACTGCTGATGTACTGTGTATGGAAGTAACTGCTATGGACTGTGTATGGAAGTAACTGCTGTGGACTGTGTATTTAGTGACTTAATCTTTACTCTCAAGGTATGCGGCAGTGGGCAGGGATTGTGGGGGGCATTTTGTTAAGGAGACTCGCAGATTTCTTTTTTTAAACAAAAACATGGATATTTTAGCTACACAATTCTAGAATATAAATAATCGGCCATTTTCGCCGGTATCGTAATCGGTTTAAACTTAAGAACTATTCAACATAATTTTCGATCTCATTTACAATTCATGACGTCATTCGTCTACACTGTGTTCTAAAGCTCGCTTACTAAAGTTTTTTCGTGTTGAGCTTTATGTGAAAAGCTCGTTTTTAAAATTAAAATGATCAAATTACTGCATGTTATAATGGATAGTGTAATTAATGAATTCCATATACTGACTAAAAAGTACTGATAAAATTTTGTTTTTAAATTGGTTCAAACATTAAATAATATGTACATATGAATATTTCACAGGTTTAATGTAAAAACTTATTTTGTATCAGTTTTCTATATATCTGGTCGATCCTGGTAAAAAAAAAAAAAACTTTTCTTGGAAAAAAAAATCTTAATCTTAAGTAGAATATTTAAACCAACCAATTATAGTTGCACATCATTGTCCACTAATTATTGATGAAAGGAAAAGAGAGAAATTATTTGCTTTTATTTGACTTTTGTTATGAAACTATGACGTCCTGGATAGGAATCGAGTATTTTAGGGATAAAAGTGTGTCGATACTGACTCTGGAGTGGTCATCACTATTTTAAAGAGACATGCAATATTCAATTTATTAAAACTTAATTAAAAATATTTTAATGATTAAATATAAAAAACCAAACAACTGATTTATTGGGAGCTGCAAAACAAAATAAATGTAAACACAGACACAACAAGAGCCGGCCGAGTGTGTGTAGAATTTTACTGTCGACCTGAAAGTCCGAGATTCGATCTCCGGTGAGGACCAATGGATATTTCATGTCATGGTTTAAGTCCCTGCTATATTTCCTGTGGTGCCTCCATGGTTATTGCACTATCGGCTCTGAAGGAGGATGAAGATGGGAACCATAAAAACTGTGCCAAGTAGTGGTTTATATTTTAAGGGTTCTTACAGATTTTATGTCATCCTTACACGGATTTCACACACATTACGTGGTGATAACTGAGTTCTTACAGATTTCGTGTCATCCTTACACGGATTTCACACACACACATACGTGGTGATAACTGAGTTCTTACAGATTTCATGTCATCCTTACACGGATTTCATACACACATACGTGGTGAGAACTGAGTTCTTACATATTTCATGTCATCCTTACGATTTCACACACACATACGTGGTGAGAACTCAGTTCTTACAGATTTCATGTCATCCTTACACGGATTTTACACATATACGTGGTGATAACTGAGTTCTTACAGATTTCATGTTATCTTTACACGGATTTCACACACACATCCGTGGTGATAACTGAGTTCTTACTGATTTCATGCCATCCTTGCACGGATTTAACACACACATACGTGGTGAGAACTGAGTTAAATTATCCAGGTTTCTAGTCCCACACGTCCGCCCAGCTTTAAATATTTACCTGACTTATGTTGGGGAAGTTTTAGGCGTTGTGCTAACCACAAAATCCCTTTTTGTACCGTGGTTCTACACTTCATCGGTCTCGATGGTCCTTTAGGGTTAATTGAACTTCTTAATCACCTATATGTAATTAATACCTATAAGTTTTTTTCTACGAATACAATGCTATTGCTTCAAGTTTGTTGATATGTAAACATCATTAATTTATTTCAGACACACGACCGTTAGGTGATCATCTGTGTCCAATAGCTGAGGTTGTGGCTTTATTTTATTTACGTTTTAACTATAAGTAGAAACTAATAATTAATAGGGATGAACTTTTAGAATCATATGGAGTTCAGTCATTGGTGATCTTATTTGACCAATGATGTTAAAAGATAGGATTTTTTCTTATTACATCACAAAACTGTTATTGTATCAACTAGTTGTATTGTTTGTATAACTATTTACCTCTTTGTCTATTATTTCTTTTGCTGATTTAGTCCATGCCATTTTATCGCTAAATCTATGACTATTCCCGTTGGTTAAAGCAATTCAATTTAAAAATAAAAGTAATTGTCTAACATGTTCAATTATGTTACATTATACATGTCGTTTTAAAACAATTTGAGTTACATAAACACTACATAAGTAATATCTAGGTAAATACTACATGAAAATGTTTAGGTAAACACTATATGAGTAATGTTTAGGTAAACACTATATAAGTAATGTCTAAGTAACCACTATGTAAGTAAATTCTAGTAAACACTGTATAAGTAATAGCTAGTTAATACTATATAAGTAATATCTAGGTAAACACTATACAATTAATGTCTAGTTAAACACTTATAAGTAATGTCTAAGTAGCCACAATATAAGTAATTTCTAGGTAAACACTGTATAAGAAATATTTATGTAAACACTATATAAAGATTATTTAAAGACTGAGTTTATGAAAACACAATATATCTATCTATCTATCTATCTATCTATATATATATATGTATATGTTATATACAGATTTGGGAGTGCACTCCGGAAAGCGTCTGTTGAGGGATATGCAAATATTTACTCCAGAACTTACTGCATGAATTTCATGTGTGACACAAAGACGAACGGTGGTGGATGGATAGTTATCCAGGTGGATATTTGGATGTTTATCCTCATGACATTGTGCACTTAATCTCTCATGCGAGCTGTCGTACATCAAATTCTTTGCAGTTAACATGCTAGATATCTTGCAAACAAACGTTACCCCTACTGCGCTATTTGACTTGCAACATCACATTGCTCATAATCACAAGTGCTGGATTTCTTGCAAAATATATCTTTCGCAGATATAAAACAGACACTTTGTATGTGGCCATATGTCTAGTTGCCTCATGTAACGTTTTAGAGTTTACTCCCACCTTCTCCGCCCCTTCTCTCTACATCGACAGGTGAAACTTTCCCCTCCCATCTTAGTTGACCATGTTAATTAATCCAAAAACATGGTCAAGGCAATCTCCCAACTTACTTTGTTGTCGTAATGAGACATGCATAACACACGTGATCACCCTCTATCCCCCTGACCTTTATAAAGGTAAGTTCGAACACGTTAATATTAAGTGACTAGAGAATAAGTAGAGAGTAGATAGAGAATATGAGTATAGTGCTGACAGGCTTAGTGTAGACATAGGTAGATCTAAGTAGTTTGTTATAATAGAACAAGCTGAGGAATCGTTATACCAGCAAAGTTGTATTATAGTTGTTTAAATTATTTGTTGTATTGTGCACTGCTCTGAGTTGTGCTTTATATATTATCAGAAAAAGTAAACGTAACATACTTAGCACATATAAAAGCTGACGTCACATATTTGGTGAGATTATATAAATCATCTGGCGAGTCTGCCTCAATATATGTATATATATATATATATATATATATATATATATATATATATATGTAAGCATTATACCGTTAACTATTTCATCCATATAAATTCTACCTGAACACCTCACAACAGATAACTTATACGAGGCCTTTGTCTAGTTGCATTACCCTGTTATGACTCTACTAAAAATGTGATATTGTGTATACACAGAGACGAGTTTACAGAACACTTACTTCAACAGAACCTGGCAGGAATACAAACATGGCTTTGGTGCAGTCTGTGACGACTACTGGCTGGGAAACGAGAATATTTACTTGCTTCAACGGTCAGTCCATCCATTTAAATCTAGTGTTTTTAAATCTTCATTACAGTTATAAAATACCCAAAAATAAATTGCAGCATTAAGTTGTATGCAATTCTTGTGCCTATATTCAAAGAGCTGTTCCTATGAATTGGCTAATTATACGCATGCTTATCTTCACTCTTGCATGGGACTGTATATCTTTACCTAGAGTCCTCCAAATGTATCTCTGCCCAGAACTCTTCAAATGTATATTTGCCCAAAATCCTTCAAAAGTATCTTTGCACGAATCCTTCAAATTTATCTTTGTCAAAATCCTTTAAATGTATCTTTGCCTTAAATAAGGTCGGCAAACTTTTAGACGAAAGAGCCAAAAATATAATTTACATTTTCTCAATTTTTAAAGAGCCACTAAAATTGTTGTTTCAATATTATAGTATTTAATAGGTTTAATAGATTAGAGTATGTACATTTAATTTTTGATTTATGATAAATGGTTTTAAATACGAAATAATATTTATTCGCAAAACTATTTAAGCTTTAAATACATGATTTTCATATATCGCAACAATAGTTACATTAATGGAAGCATTGGCCTTGCATGCTTTTTGGAATGATCAAATATTGTTCATAACTTTTTATTTTCAGTTTAAAGTTCGCCTCTAGATTTATGTTTGTTAGTTGGCTTGTTGCTTGTAATTGAATTACATTTATGTAAGGAACGTTGGCTTACAATATGTTGACCCAAATATCTTCAAACCCCAAATGCCAACTTTTTCACCTCACTGTACTGTGGAAGACTTTTCCGTGCGAGAAATATGAGTGCCAAACATATCTATATTCTGTTAGATCTGTCCACATAGGCAGCGCAACACGCTTGCTTTTCTGGACCTCCTATTCTTCTAACTTTCTCTTGAGTTCTGTGAATTTGCCCTCCACAAGTGTTTGCTTTTCTCAAATCCAGCTATTGCATTTGAAGCCAACCGGCATCAATTCAAAAAGACACAATGTTTATCTTAATTGTATTGAGAGAATTGAGATAATTTAATTTGTTTTGAATTGCTCGAATTCCTCAGCGAATCTATTCTTCATTTTGTTTATAGTCATACTAAAGTAATTCGTTTCAATGGTTTTTTAGACCAAGGCGCTTTGTATAATTTCTATTCTTTGGTGCTTTATACGATGATATATTATAACGTAATATTTGTTGAATTCCTCGGTAAATTGATTCCAAATATGGTTACTGGACTTGCTAGTCTTGTACAACACTAAGTACCTCTGATTTTTGAAATGATTTAATTTATCATTCTATAGAAAGTAATATTTTTTTCGAAACAACCATTTCTTCAAGCAAGGCCTAGGTTGGTTTTTCTTTTCCTTGCAGTTTTATATTTAGATCATTTAGTTTCTTTGTGATATCCACCATGAATTTGAACTTTTGCAGCGATTTGTCTCCTTCGGATCGGATTCAGGATGGACAATGCATTTTCAATTTATATTTTTTTATATTACTCAAGCATGAAGCAAAACGTTTCAATACATTATCCATAGAAAGCCATCGCACTTTGTGGCCATCGAAGAGCTGCAGGTTGCCGAGCCTGGCCTAGAATCCTCTTCATATATCTTTACATAGAATCCTCTAAAAGTATCTTTGCCTTGAATCTTTTTAATGTATCGTTCTAGGAATTTTCCTAATGTATTTTAGACAATTGCCTCCGTAAACGTAAGAAAAGGATCTGCTTTATCCTCTTAATTATTATTTATACCTATCCAGGGTCACCGTAAGACTGTGTGTGAGAGATGGGGTGGAGTGAGGGTTGCAAACCAAACATTTGTCAGTGTCTCCGAGTCTAGTGGCTGGGGGAAGGGGTCCGTCGATTTTGCAAAATTATTATGTTTTTCTTCCAAGATGGGTATTTTATGTAAGGGAGTGAGGTGGGTGACACACGGGTGTTAGTTCTCAGAGTTTCTTAATGTTCTTTCATTTTCTGGCTGCTGTCTTGTAAGATCTATGAAACAATTTATTCTTTCTTTTCAGGGTCAGTGTATGAACTACGAATTGATATGGAGTTTCGGTCGGTCAGATATTTTGCCGAGTACAGAGAGTTTTACATCGACAGCGAATCAGACAAGTACAAACTTCACCTGAATAACTTCACTGGGAACGTCAAAGATGAGTTTATCCCTCACAGCGGCATGAAGTTCAGCACACCAGACAGCGACAACGACCTATCGAACGGTTTCTGTGCTGGGCCAATACATACAACAGGTTGGTGGTTCCGAAACTGTCATTTCGTCAGCCTCAACGGTCACTTTCACAAGGCTGGTACCTTTGGCGCATCTGTCATTTGGGAAAGTCTCTACAGATTATAGTACGTTGTCGTCGGTTGAAATGAAAATACGTAAAATTACAGATAACACTGTAACATGAATTCCAGATTTAACTCTTCTACATCTTTAAGTTGGCATATAAAGTTTGATCTCTATAATCTCACTCTACACGATCAACTGCATTTATTAAGATATTTTTTTTCGTAAAACTTTAATCATGTCATGCCTTACTTTGATGAAAACAATGTTTTGTTTTATCGTTAAGATTTCTTTTAAAACAAAAAATAAAAACAATATGTTTAAGAAAATAAATAAACAATTTAAACCGTTCTCTTATGAACTATTTGGGTTGTATACTATGCATTTTTTAATTGGAATAAAAAAATGTTTACTTACTAAACTGTAAAGTTTAAAAATGGATATAGCCAGACTATACATTTCACGGAACTATGGGATTGAGACAAATAAAAACTTTCTTACAATTTAATGGGTTCCACATAGTGATGACATGACCTATGTTTGACATGTAAATGGGCTCCACATAGTGATGACATGACCTATGTTTGACCTGTAAATGGGTTCCACATAGTGATGACATGACCTATGTTTGACCTGTAAATGGGTTCCACATAGTGATGACATGACCTATGTTTGACCTGTAAATGGGTTCCACATAGTGATGTCATGACCTATGTTTGACCTGTAAATAGGTTCCACATTGTGATGACATGACCTATGTTTGACAGTAAATGGGTTCCACATAGTGATGACATGACCTATGTTTGACCTGTAAATGGTTCCATAGTGATTTCATGACCTATGTTTGACCTGTAAATGGGTTCCACATAGTGATGACATGACCTATGTTTGACCATTAAATGGGTTCCACATAGTGATGACATGACCTATGTTTGACCTGTAAATGGGTTCCACATAGTGATGACATGACCTATGTTTGACCTGTAAATGGGTTCCACATAGTGATTTCATGACCTATGTTTGACCTGTAAATGGGTTCCACATAGTGATGACATGACCTATGTTTGACCTGTAAATGGGTTCCACATAGTGATGACATGACCTATGTTTAACCTGTAAATGGGTTCGACATAGTGATGACATGACCTATGTTTGACCAGTAAATGGGTTCCACATAGTGATGACATGACCTATGTTTGACCTGTAAATGGGTTCCACATAGTGATGACATGATCTATGTTTGACCTGTAAATGGGTTCCACATAGTGATTTCATGACCTATGTTTGACCTGTAAATGGGTTCCACATAGTGATGACATGACCTATGTTTGACCAGTAAATGGGTTCCACATAGTGTGACATGACCTATGTTTGACCTGTAAATGGGTTCCACATAGTGATGTCATGACCTATGTTTGACCTGTAAATGGGTTCGACATAGTGATGACATGACCTATGTTTGACCAGTAAATGGTTCCACATAGTGATGACATGACCTATGTTTGACTGTAAATGGGTTCCACATAGTGATGACATGACCTATGAACGACCTGTAAATGGGTTCCACATAGTGATTTCATGACCTATGTTTGACCTGTAAATGGGTTCCACATAGTGATGACATGACCTATGTTTGACCTGTAAATGGGTTCCTGGTGATGACATGACCTATGTTTGACCTGTAAATGGGTTCCACATAGTGATGACATGACCTATGTTTGAACTGTAAATGGGTTCCACATTGTGATGACATGACCTATGTTTGACCTGTAAATGAGATTTAAAAAAAATACAAGCAATCTCATTTTCGTAGTTAAACCCTGCCGAACGCCATAAACCCAACTGAACACGATAAACCCATCATAACTCTATAAGCCCATCTGAATGGAATAAACCCAGCTAGAAAGCAATATACCCTGTTGAACGCTTTAAACCAATCTGAAGGCTATATTTTTACACGAGGTAAATGTATTTGTTTAGTTATTTGATTGATTGGGGAAGAAACGAGCTGGGGGCCTAGCTTACATTTATTTATCAGCCGCTTGCGTGCGCACCACTTTAAATCTTGAAAATTTAGTCTGTGCTAATGTTTAAAATATAGACAATCATACTAACCAACTTCCAGAGGGTTGATAATACCGTCACAATTGAAATTAAATAAATAAAAAAAAACAACTCTTATATAAATACCAGCCGTACCCTGCAAAACCTTTGCATAGAGTTATATCCCATTAGGCTTGATCGGTATGCTAGGTTATTGTTGGTTTCGTGCAGATCCGATTTTAGAGCATTTTCGAAAAAAATGCTCTATTGTCCCCGTTTTGTCTGTCTGTCTGTCTGTCTGTCTGTCTGTCATCACCTAGATCTCAACAACTATAAGTCCTAGACCCATGATGTATATATCATTTTGTAGGTCTTGGCCTGCCAAGAAATGACTTTTCCATTTTGCGATCTGACCTCTCAGGGCCGTAAAAGGGGGCTTAGTACCGTTTTTTACTATATAAGCTATATTAATAAAGGAGCGCTATATCTCAACATCTATAAGTCCTAGACCCATGATGTATATATCATTTTGTAGGTCTTGGCCTGCCATGTGTACATCAAAAGTTCATTTCGCGACAGAACCTCTGAGGGCCGGGCTTCATGGCTCCTAAGTGGCTTATATATTATATATACACATTGTACGTTCAATAACCCATTCATTTGGTGCGAAATACTGCAGCACGTAGTTTCACCAAGATTTATTAAGAAACTCATCAAATGAAATAGTAAGCTTGTGTTCTGAGTTTAATTGAAAGTATCAGAGCTATGCAACAATTGACGGAGTTTTCGGACAATTAAATGACTATAATTTCGAATGTTTTCAATTATGAGTCCTATTTCAGTAACCACAAACCACTTGTAGTTAGATTTAAGAGACAATAATTTTTTTTTTCAAATATAAAGAAACGTCTTTATAAATTTTTTTACAGATATATGCATTACAATTGAATTTATAAACATTTCCAAAATTTACAAATATTTACTGAAAGCTAACAAACGTACTGATACATAACACGAAAATGCGCTAACACGTCCTGTGTCCAGAATGGAACAGGCTTAATTGCTTTTTTCATGATTGTATTCTAAACTGGAATACTGTTATATTAATTCTTTACTTTCGATTTAACGCAGCGCCCAAATCGCTATTATATTATATTCCGTAAGCTGCACGTTTTCTCATCAAAATGACTGCGTCATTTAGAATTCACTGCAAGTGACGAGTGTGGGCCGCATGTCAAATCATACAGCCGACCACCACTACCGCTGACCACCTAAGCTGACCATCTAAGCTGACCACCTAAGCTGACCACCTAAGCTATCCAGGGTTTGTTTACCATCTAATCTTTAGGGAGCGACCGATATGCCTTTTTACCGATAGTCCGATACCGATATTTTCCCCAGCATTTTTACCGATACTGATACCGATATTTTCTTTTGGGGCTGTCCATTATTTATGTCAACAAATTTTTGGCGATTTTTACCTCCCCACTGTCAACAACATGTCAAACTTCCAGAGACCCCCTATAAAATTACGTAAACATTTGATTACCCCCTAAAAAAGGTGGCTTCCAAAATGTTTATGTGGCAAAATTAGTAGGAATATAGTTAGTTTAATTAAAATACTGAATGTTAAGCGAGTGTGTAACACAAAACTATAAACGCTGCTTAATTTTCCTATTTATTAATTAATTATATTCAATTTAGAAAAGTAACATTGTTGACGTCAACTTTTCTTGACCTCCCTCCCCCTCCCCCTTGTCAACAATTGTCAAAAATTTTCGACCCCCCTCCCCCTATTTTGTTGACGTAATTAATGGACAGCCCCTTAAGCAACAACAATGCCAAACACGTGTTATTATCGTGCTATGACGTATTTCAAGCCAAGTTCACATATTTTGTAACACCCCCCAGATACGGATATTTTTTAATCAACAACAATGCCAAACACGTGTCTCTCTCTATGCTACAGCTCATGACGTATGTCAACCCATGCTTACCCCTTCCCTGCCATATTTCGCCCACACGTAAGTCTTGTTTCCCCCCTCCCCCAACTGTCAACAAAAAATACACACAGATGTTCACTAATTGTATCATTCAAGGTCATACATTAAATTAAGCCAATCCTATTGTTTCAAGGTCATATCTCTGAGGAAGACGTGACAATTTCTGTGTACAGGTTTTCTTTTTTCCTTTTTTTATATCTTGTCTGATCTGGTTATAGAATTGGGTTATTTACTGATTTTTTTTCTGCAACTCTGTTGTGAAAAAAAAACAATGTATCGGCAGCCAAAAAACGGCCGGTCCGACAGTTAACCCATAGTGCCAATATCGGTTCGACTATCGGTCGCTCCCTACAACAATCGGCCGATCCGATATTAACCGATAGTGCCAATATCGGTCCGATACCGATAGCGATCCGATTATCGGTCGCTCCTACTAATCTTGGGCATCTTACAATACTTTTACCACCTTGGGCATAGCTGAACACTGGCACACACCTAAAACAAAGTCATTGTATAAAGAGTGTTGTATTCGACACGGCCATTACGCCCACCCTCCCCCATCCCACCCTAAGCGTAAATTCTTAATCTCATTTTAGGCTCAGCACCTGTTAAACTCGGCCATGATCGGGGTGTTGGGGGGGTTATGTTTCAGTCAACTTCAGTTTAAGAAAGCTTTTAAAATAATTTTCAATTTTATTTTTAATGTTCCTATATTATGCATTATGATATTAGTTTGGTATTTATTATGATATTATTGAATAGCGATAAAAAATCAACCTGTCAAAGAGAATTGAAATTTAATATACGTGTATGTGGGAATAGATTGACAGATAATGATCTTTGGTTATAATGGGAGTGTGATTGATTGGTATATGGTACCAGGCCCGTAGCGTGCGGGAGGGGCCGCCCCCTCCTCCACTTTGTCTGCCCCCCTGCTTATTTGCTCTACTTAGTAAAATGTATTACCTGCCTCCCTGCTATTGCATGGCGATTGCTGTGGTAAGCCTGGCCCCTGCTGTAGAATTTTCACGCTACGGGGCTGTTTGGTACTATAGTAATGACAAATTTGCTGGTAGGTATTGATATAGTTTTGGTGGTGTTCATTATTAGGTGTGTTGGTATTTGGTGCAATGATTAGGTGGGATTGGCATCTAAGTACCATTCGGAACTAGATACTTTGTTTAAGAAGTAGTTCTTGTTAAGTTAAATGGCTTAGCTTTAAGATATTGATGGTATATGTTGTTGTGTTTTGGTATTTGTCATTTAAAAAAGTTTTTTTAACTTTTGAAATTTTTTAGGATATTATTCTATACATTGGAAGAAGTTTATGCTAGACTCATCGAAGTTGGGGTTAGTTTAGAATGAACGAAGTTGATGTGATTTTCGAGTGAACGAAGTTGGTGTGAGTTTAGACTGAACGAAATTGGTGTGCGTTTAGACTGAACGAAGTTGGTGTGAGTTTAGAGTGAACGAGTTGGTGTGAGCTTAGAAGTGAACGAAGTTGGTGTTAGTTTAGACTGAAGGAAGTTGGTGTTAGTTTAGAGTGAACGAAGGTGGTATTAGTTTGACTGAACGAAGTTGGTGTGAGTTTAGAGTGAACGAAGTTGGTGTGAGTTTAGACTGAACGAAGTTGGTGTGAGTTTAGAGTGAACGAAGTTGGTGTGAGTTTAGAGTGAACGAAGTTGGTGTGAGTTTAGACTGAACAAAGTCGGTGTGAGTTTAAACTGAACGAAGTCGGTGTGAGTTTAGACTGTAAATCTGGCCCTGAGTAGGTTACAAAGACTAAAAGTAAAAAAATCATATTTCACTAGTGTCGCGGTGCTCAATCTCCATTGATTGGCCTGTTCAGTTCTAACTACTAGATATAATGTTTGGTGACTTTAAATGTGATTACGACCCACACTTTGAGAAACTCTGACATAAAACATCGATAACTGAACATTTTCTATTAACCTTTGATAAATAGAAAAATGAAGAGGGATATAAATATATTTGAATATATTCATAGCAATGTACGCCTTTGAGTGTATTAATTCAACGCCTGTAAAAGTACCACAACTTGATCTATCTTCATACATACACCTGTTTAACTTCGTTGCTCTGTTAGCCAAAACTCATGCAAGCAAATGCACTGTGTCCCTCATAAGTGAATATGAAGATGTGACTGAACAAGTATGATAAAGTAGAATTAAATTAAATCAATGAATTTCTTTCTATTGTTTTAGCTTTAAAAGTAATACTACTACTTTTACTATTATTTTTATTGAATCTTTTAGGAATGAATAAGTGGCTAGGTTATGTTAGTGCTGAGTTAAGGGTAGTACTGGAAATTGCGATGCAGGTTATGGTGGTGAAAGGATATGGCGTCATTAGATCATGTAGGTTCTACAATATGCCGGTGAATAAACCCTTTTTTTTACGGCTAATGATTGGTTTTATTAAAGCCATTGTCAGCATTAAAAATAACCTCCAAATTATTGTTCAAACAATAAATAAAATCCAATTTATAATTCTATTATGACGCACGTTATAGAACTCAGCCTGTCAAACGTCAATCTTATTAAACTGTAAGGTCAAGTAATTTCTACTGTATGTGGTAATTGATTTTTTGACAACGGGATTGGTGTAGGCTTTCATTGGTATTTACAGCGACCTATCATTTGGAAATATATTAGTAATTACTCAGTTTTATATAGTCAGTACTTGGTGCTAGAATTGGTCAGTACTTGGTGCTAGATTGGTCAGTACTTGGAGCTAGATTACAGTCATTTATGGATCGGATTAGTCAGTACTTGGTGATGAACTAGTCAGTACTAGGGGCTATGATCAGTACTTGGTGCTAGATTGGTCAGTACATGGATCGAGATTAGTCAGTACTTGGTGATAGACTAGTCAGTACTAGGGGCTATATTAGTCAGTACTTGGTGCTAGATTGGTCAGTACTTTGTAATATCTATAATTTATGTTTGCTACTATGATAAATTGGTTTTTGGTATGAATTAAATGAAATTTAATGCTCAGTTATTGTGTTAAATTAGAGAATGCACGGCATAATGTTTTAATAGTAGCTCATGTAATATTTTGGTAGTTATCATAACCTTGAATTGTCATGATCTTTGCTTTCCACCATTCACTCACAAACTAGATAACGAGTAATAATAAAGATTAATATAAGAATCCATCAACACAGTACAAACTGCATATAGCATTTCCACGATCTAATCTAACACCAAGTACTTATCTCATCAACAACAAACAAGTATTAATTTTTCGAAGGAGGGGGAGGTAGGTAAGAATAAAAATTATGAAAAAAATTCTATTTCATATTTCAAAAAAAAATTGGACGTTTTACATTTTTGAAACACACTCATTAACATTTGTGCAAAAGTTATTTTATTATATTTACAATAGATTTTAAAAATTGGTTCTTTAAAAATTTTTGAAAATATGTCTTTAAATTTACACACTTTAAAAAAAGTCGAAAAATACATTTGTAAATACATTTTTTATATATTTTTTTATTTCTTTGTTCATTAATTGGTATATTGTATGCATGTGCCAAAAATGGCTAGTGTAGCTTAAAAAATAAAAAAAGATAGAAAAAAACAACTAGCAGAAACCTTAAATGGCCCATGGACCACCTTAAAACTTTTAAAAAATCATATCTCGGAAAGTTTTTGACCAAAGGGCCTAAAATTTTCAGGAATTACTCAACTTTGAATGTACCGTAAGCCATGAAAATTTCAGGAAGATCTGAGAGGGTCAAGTGAACACCACTGGTTGAGTTGACATGGAATAACCCAAGTGTCTTCTTTTGCAATTTTATGAATTCATCTTTCTCATAGCCATAATTGTAGAGGGTTGATGTTATGTTTAATAACTTCTTTATTTATGTTGTTCTCCTTATCAGTGGCTTGAATCTTGTCATGACATTCATATGACCGTACTCAATTGGCGACATGCGGTTTTGTTACTAATTATGTTATTAATTTGTTAGTAATTCATACTTGTCTCTATTTTTAAAAAAAGCAAGGTTCGAGCTTGTTTTATGTCCCTTGAGTTTATCAGTTATATCA
This sequence comes from Bulinus truncatus, assembly GCA_021962125.1. Classification (NCBI taxonomy): domain Eukaryota; kingdom Metazoa; phylum Mollusca; class Gastropoda; family Planorbidae; genus Bulinus; species Bulinus truncatus. Next base: position 2,890,177 of record JAGDYQ010000069.1, read on the forward strand.
TTTGGTCTCTTTTCTTTAGGAATGTTCAGGGATAAAATATTAAATTACATGTCCGAAATTGTGGCTACAGTGTTTTCATTACAAAGTTGTCTATTTGGATTTCGATCTCTCTCTGTGCGGTTTCTTTGTGGGCTGACATTAGGCGATTGTCTGTTGTTACTGTGATATTTGTCTCATTCGGTAATCATTGTATTGATATCTATATCTGTTGTGATTTGATCTACGATTATAATTCCTTCTGTATTTGCAGTAATACTGTATATGTCCAGGCTGACGACATATATAACATATTCTAGGAGATCTGGCGGGTAGACTAGTGAATCTTCGTTGGTTTGTTTGTATAGCATTGACATTTTTTTGTTCCTGACAAAATGAAGGGATGCCATTATTGCTATCTTTAAAATCTGACATGGCATTTATTAGTTGCTGTTTTGTATGTACCTTATGTTGTTTAATATAGCTGTACGATTAAGGACTACTTTGAGTAAGAACTTCATCAACCAAGAGTAATTCACTGATCTGTCTAGCATTTCCTTCATTTATACCTGACATCTTTATCCATTTTATTAAATGTGACTCACAAGTAGTAATGAATGCTTGTGGATGTTCATTAGGACTCATTATAGTATTGTGAAATTGATTTCTATTATGCTCTTCTGTCTTATTGTAGTGTTGTAATAAATATTTCTTGACTATGTCATAGTTTTTTGCATCTTCACCTTTAATGTTGTTGAGGGCTGCCTGAGCTTCTTGTTGTCTGATTCATACAGGTAAACAATCCATTCAGATCTATCCACATTACTTAATTCAAATTGAGTCTCCATAATAGCAAAACATTTGCAACATACGTATTTTATGTCTAGGGACATTTATTATTGGTGTTTTAAAATCTGTCTTTTCTATGTCCATTTTGACTTTGTTTATGGCTTCTATTTCCGCCATTTTTAATGTAAATTCTTGTCTTCTGTCAAGTTCTTCTTTATCAGCCTGTCGTTTTCTGTCTTTGTCTTCTTTCTCAGTCTGCATTGCTCTGTCTTTGTCTTCTTTCTCAATCTGCATTGCTCTGTCTTTTTCTTCTTTCTCAATTAGTCTGGCCATATCTTTGTCATCATTTTGACAGTCACGTCCAATTTTGCTAACTGAGTGCCTTCCAATCTCATAACTTTACCATCACGTATATAATTAATAGCTGATGTAACGTTTTGGTAGTAGCTCATGTAATGTTTTGGTAGTAGCTCATGTAATGCTTTGGTAGTAGCTCACGAAATGTTTTGGTAGTCTCTCACGTAATGTTATTGTAGTCTCTCACGTAAGTTTTTGATGGTCTATTTGTCAGATGTTGATGGTAAACGTTGTTGTATTTCGGTACTGAGCATTTCAGTAATGTTTGATGGTAATTGAAATTGTTACGACTGTCAATATCTCTAGGTAGGCACTCAAGGACACGAGGGTTCGTTAGTTGAATAATCCAAGATGTATTCGCAGTCTACAAATAGTACAATGTAGAGTTAATAATAGTCCAGGTGAAAAAATGTATTATGCGTACAACTAATTCAGTTGAACAGATTTACGTGTTGTAATGACGTGCCGTAAACGAACTCGCTGCATAAACAGACCTGTCTTTCTCCAACAACCAACTATAAACTGTTATTGCACTCATATGCTCTCCGTGTCCACTCTGGTACTCGTCTGACTGTGTGTCCACTCTGGTACTCATTTGACTGTGTGTCCTCTCTGGAACTCGTCTCACTGTGTGTCCTCTCTGGTACTCGTCTGACTGTGTGTCCTCTCTGGAACTCGTCTCACTGTGTGTCCTCTCTGGTATTCGTCTGACTGTGTGTCCTCTCTGGAACTCGTCTCGCTGTGTCCTCTCTGGTACTCATCTGACTGTGTGTCCTCTCTGGAACTCGTCTCACTGTGTGTCCCCTCTGGTACTCGTCTCACTGTGTGTCTTCTCTGCGTGTCACTGGTCGGTCTGTTACTGATATTTCTCTTACTCCGTCTAATGTGTCACAGCACGGTTTTGTTATAGGTAGTCTGAGGGTGAGGGTCATTGCGTGGGTGTGCATGTGCAGGTGGCGAATGACATTATTATATCACTCGTATCAAGGCAGGGGTAAACGGTCTAAATAGAAATGTATAGGCTTTGTACTGAAGTCGTGATTGCACCTTTCATCTCGGGGGTAGGGATGCGAATGGGTGGGGGGTAAAGATGAGTTATATATATTATCAAATTTGATGACTTTTAGTATCTGAATCTTGACTATTGATATTGATGAAAGGTGACACTAAAATTTAGTTGACATTCGTCTTAGTTTTTGAGATACTTTGAGAGTGGTCAGAAGTTTACCCATGTCTGGGTTAGATTAAACACCATGTATCCTAGTTTAAGAACTTATATGATAAACATTGATATATTCTACATCACCTCTACCTAACACCATACTAAGTATATACCAGCAGGGCTTTCTTAAAGAATGTACCCAATCATTTTCCCAGGGATTAACAGGAAAAAAAGACAGAATATATAAAATAAAATAAATAAAAAAAAAAACATGTCTACATTGCTTAAACGTTCTTTAAAAAAGACAAAAACATATGGGTACAAAAATAAAAATCTAATCAGATGTCCACTACTTGACAGCTCAATTGAATTAGTTTTACGACCGTCAAATCTTTAAAACTGCCAACAATTTTGTTGATCATTATATCCTGCATGAGGGCATTGCTAGTTGGTCAGGCAGCTTTAAGGAAGAAAGAAACGAGAAATTATCACCAAGAAGCCATGAAAAGTTATCAGCTTTCCTGTGCGCACTTGTTGTTGTACTGGTCAGTCTTATACCAGGTAGTTATTCACTCACTGTAATCTTTAATCTCAAGATATGTGGCAGTGGAAAGGGGTAGTGGGGGGCATTAGATTAAAGAGTCTCGAAATTTTCTTAAACATACTTAAAATATTCAACAGGTCATTTTTGCTGGTATCGTAGTCGGATTAGAACTGGATAAACTTTCAACCTACTTTTTGATCTCAGTTACGATTTATGACGTCTACTCTGGTTCTTTAAATCTCACCTACAAAGTTTGTGTTTAGGTTTGTTGGGAAAGCTCGATTTTTTTAAAATTAAAATTATCAAATTACAGCAAGTTTCTAAAGAATAGTGTAATTAATTTATTCCATATATGAACTAATAAAACGTACTGAAAAATCTTTTTTTTAAGTGTTTAAAACCATTATTTATAAAACAAAAAAGACTTTAGGTCATTACATAAAGGAGTTTAATATTTCACATATCTTAAGAAAAAAACACCTTGTATATCAGTTCTACCTACTATCTGGTCAATAAAAACAAATCTTTCTTGGAACGAAAATCGGAACAATTAAACCAATGAGTATAGCTACCAGGTTACACGGCACCACTATTTAATGAGGTATTTCTATAAAACATTGCCCATTTGTTATTGAAGAATAGCTACACAAACATTTCCCACTAGTTAATGAAGTATATCTACACGGCATTTACCCACTAGTTATTGAAGTATACAAAGCATTGCCTACTAGTTATTGAAGTATACCTACACGGAATTGCCCACTATTTATTGAAGTATCGATACACGGCATTGCCCATTAGTCACTAAAGAATAGCTAAACAGCATTGCCCACTAGTTATTGAAGTATATCTACAAAACATTGCCCACTAGTTATTGAAGTATTTCTACACAAATTTTCCCACTAGTTATTGAAGTATATCTACAAAACATTGCCCACTAGTTATTGAAGTATATCTACAAAACATTGCCCAATAGTTATTGAAGTATATCTACAAAACATTGCCCAATAGTTATTGAAGTAAATCAACACAGCAATGCCCACTAGCTATTGAATTATAGCTACACAGCATTGCCCAATAGTCATTGAAGTATAGTTACATAGCATTGCCCACTAGTCCTTGAAGTATAGTTACACAGCATTGCTTACTAGTTATTGATGAAAAGAAAGAAGAAATTATAGTTAAGTATTTGTTTTTATTTTACTTTTGTTATGAAACTCCGTGATATGAATCAAGTGTTTTATGGAATAATAGCGATTCTGGAGTCTTCACATGAAAATTTAAAGATACGTATTATAGTCAATTTTTTAAGACTTTATTATAAAAATATTTTAATGTTTAAAGAGAAAACCAAACAACTGATTAATTGGTATCTGCAAAAAAAAATAAATAAATAAAATTCAACACAGACACAACAAGAGTGGGCCGAGTGGTGTAGATGCTTGACTGTCGACCTGAGAGTCGCAGGTCATTGCTTAAAACCCTGGTATATCTCCCGTGGTGCCTCCATGGCCACTACTTAAACCCTGGTATATCTCCTGTGGTGCCTCATTGGCCACTACTTAAAACCCTGGTATATCTCCCGTGGTGCCTCCATGGCCACTACTTAAAACCCTGGTATATCTCCCGTGGTGCCTCTACGGCCACTACTTAAAACCCTGGTATATCTCCTGTGGTGCCTCATTGGCCACTACCAAAACCCTGGTATATCTCCCGTGGTGCCTCATTGGCCACTACTTAAAACCCTGGTATATCTCCTGTGATGCCTCCATGGCCATTGAACTATCGGCTCTGGTGGAGGATGAAAGAAGGGCACCATAAAAACTGTCCCATTAGTGGTTTATACTTTAAAGGACCTTAGAGATTTCATGTCATCCTTACAGGGATTTCACACACACTAATTATCGGTGAGAACTAAGGTAAATTTTCAATGTCCTAATGAAAGGCGTTTGAAGTCCCACAAGTCCGCCCAGCTTTAAATAGTTACCTGACGTAATTTAGTAAAGTTTTAGGCGTTGTGCTAACCACAAAATACATTTTTGTACCGTGGTTCTACACTTTATCTGTATCGATGGTTCTTTAGGGTTAAATGAACTCTACATTTTTAATTTCATTTATATATTTAATACCGTTAAATCTTGGTTACATTTATATTTTTATAAGTTTTAAGTGTTTATGACCGTTATATCTTTATCATCTTTTTATCTTTATTAACTTTATATTATGATTATCTTATATCTTTATCTGTATTATCTTTATATCATGGACATGTGCACTGTTGGAACCCCCTCTCTTTCCTCTCCTAATGATGCACATTGGAAGATTGATTATAAATGTTACGGTTACCACAATTTTTCAAACGCACGATTAATTGCATTCAATAAAATGTTATCATTGGTTTATTGAGTTTCATTCTAAACATTGTTATTATTTTGTAAGTTTCTTTCTACGCATAAAATGCTATTGCTTCAAGTTTATCGATATGTAAACATAATTAATTTTTTTCAGAGACACGACTTTCAGGTGAACATCTGTGTCCATTAGCTGAGGTTGTGACTTTATTTTATTACGTTTTTAAAAAAAGTACAAATTAATAACTAATAAGGCTGACCTTTAAACAATCATTTACAGTTCATTCATTGGTGAACTTATTTGACCTTTAATGTTATTTAAAGATATGATGATTTTGTTACATAACAACACTGTTGTAGGCTGTTTCTTTAAAAACAAAATTGTATCAATTAGTTGTATTGTTTGTATGGCTGTTGAGGACCTCTGTAAGGATTCCTTAAGCGTCGTCTAGTGTATGCGTCGCTGACTTATTTAGACACGTATTTATATTTTTGTCTCCGCCACAGCGTTTAACAGATGACAACAAAGTACAACACGTGAATAAGTAATAAACAGTCTTGTGTAACAATAAGTACAACTTTATCTACATCAAGGCACCAGTTAAACATGGTCTGGTGGCTTGCAAAGATACAACAAAATAAGCCAACAAAAGTGAACAGTACGTTCTCTCTCTCTCTCTCTCTCTCTCTATCTATCTATCTATCTATCTCTCTCTATCTCTTTCTCTTTCTCTCATACGTCGACCGTTCTCATGGAGAAACCTAAGTCGAATACCTTTCTCACATTTTCTCTCACGCTTCCAGACTTGCACATGTGACCCCCCCCCCAATCAAGCATTCACGCTCTTCACCCTGACAAAGGGGTCACAAGTTTCCCGCCCTAAGGAGAGGGGTGGAGGCGTCCACCCGACAATTCATTGTCGGTAGTCGAACAATAAAAGAATGACCAGAGAAAATTTGGTGCGACATTGCATCCTCCTTCCACATACTGGCTCGCGTTCCCCTCGTCGGAGCGTAGTAGGGAAGGAATAGGGGGAGTAGCCGTGGGAATAAAGGGTTGGGGGAGTAAAGTGGGAATGTTTTCGTCCAATTGCTTACAACCCGTCCGGCTGTGACAATAACAATTTACCTCTTTGTCTATTATCTCTTTTACCGCTGACTTATACATGTGTATCTATCGCTAAGTCCATGACTATTCCCGTTGATTAAATTAAATAAATATTACAAGTATTTGTCTAACATGGTCAATTATGCTACCTTTATACATCGTTTTAAACCAATTTGAATTATGTAATAACTATTTAAGTATTGTCTAGCTAAACATTATATAAGTATTGTCTAGGATAACATTATATAATAATGTCTAGGTTAACACTATATAAGTAATAACTAGGTAAAAACTATATAAGTACTGTCTAGCTGAACAATATATATATATATAATGTTATACCAGGTTGGGGAGTGCACTCCGGAAAGCATCTGTTGAGGGATATGCAAATATTTACTCCAGAACTTACTGCATGAATTTCATGTGTGACACAAAGACGAACGGTGGTGGATGGATCGTTATCCAGGTGAATATTTGGTCTCTTTATCCTCTTGCAATTTTGCACTTAACCTCTCTTGCGTGCTGTCTTACATACATTTCTTTGCACACTCATGTTCTAGATCTCTTGCAAACAAACACCTTGCACTTAATTCCTCTGTGCTATTTGCATTGCAACAAACACATTGCTCACAATCCCAAGGGTTGGATTTCTTGCGACACATATCTTGCGCAGATGCTAAACAGACATCTTGTATGTAGTAATAGTCTACTAGTTGCCTCACAACAGATAGCTTGTACGAGGCCTTTGTCTAGTTGCATTACACCCTTTTGTGACTCTAGTAATATGATATTGTATACACAGAGACGAGTTTACAGAGACACTTACTTCAACAGAACCTGGCAGGAATACAAACATGGCTTTGGTGCAGTCTGTGACGACTACTGGCTGGGCAACGAGAATATTTACTTGCTAACTTCAACGGTCAGTCCATCAATTCAAATTTAGTGTTTTTAAATCTTCATTACATTCGTAAAATAATCTTAAACATACATTATTGCAGTAAAGTTGGATCTGTTTCTATTTCTCTTTTCCCAAAACTTGTTCAATAGACTGGCTAATTATACGGGAAATTGGGGGGGTATTTTTTGGACTTTTTTGCATCAATGACGGGCTATCTAGGCAGCTGTCAAGGGCCCCAGTCTAAAATGATTTAACAATATTTGTTGCTTGCGGCCTTTGTAGGATTTTTTTGTTTATCTTCACTCTTGCATGGGAAATATGTATCTTTACCTAGAGTCCTCCATATGTATCTTTACCTAGAGTCCTCCATATGTATCTTTACCTAGAGTCCTCATATGTATCTTTACCTAGAGTCCTCCAAATGTCTTTGTCTAGAATCCTCCTTATGTATCTTAGACTAGGGCCTCCAGAAACGTATTGAAGGATCTGCTTTATTCACTAAATCAATTTTGTTTATTTTATAAAAATTCATGGTCACCGTAAGACAGTGTGAGAGATAGGGGTGGGTGAGGGTTGCAAACCAAACATTTGTCAGTGTCTCCGAGTCTAGTTGCTGGGGCAAGGGGTCCGTCGATTGGAAAAATTATTATGTTTTTCTTCCAAGATGGGTATTTTATGGGAAGTGAGGAGGGTGACACACGGGTGTTAGTTCTCAGAGTTTCTTAAGTGTTCTGTCATTTTCTGGCTGCTGTCTTGTAAGATATATAAAACAATTTGTACTTTCTTTACTAGGGTCAGTATGAACTACGAATTGATATGGAGTCTCGGTCGGTAAGATATTTTGCCGAGTACAGAGAGTTTTACATCGACAGCGAATCAGACCAGTACGAAATTCACCTGAACTACTTCACCGGGAACGTCGAGAACCAGTTTTACTACCACAACTACATAAAGTTCAGCACACCAGACAGAGACAACGACGAATCGGGCGGTTTCTGTGCTGGGCCCAATGCTTACAACACCGGTTGGTAGTTCCGAAATTGTCATTACGTCAGCCTCAATGGTCATTTTCACAAGGCTGGTACTTTTGGCGCATCTGTCATTTGGGATACTCTTACTACTGATTATGATACGTTATCATCGGTTGAAAAAAGAAAATACGAATAAAAAAACAAATAACACTGTAAAATGAATTCCAGATTTAACACTTCTACATCTTTTAGTTGGCATGTAAATTCTGATTTCTATAAACTCCATACGAGCAACAGTATTTATAACAATAATTTTATTAATTTTTTTTGAAAAATTGTAAATCTTTGTATGTGTGTCATATCTTAATTTGATGAAAACGTATTTTGTTTATCGATTAAGTTTTCTTTAAAAACAAAATAAAAACAATATGTTTCAGAAAATAAGTAAACAAAATAAACCATTCTCTTGTAAACAATGTCGGTCGTATACTATCAATTTTTTAATTGAAATAAAAAAAAATTGTACTTGGCTAAACTGTGAAGTTTAATAATAATGTGAATGTAGCCAGACTATACATTTAACGGAACTATGGGATTGAAAAAAAAACGACTTTCTTACGAATTAATTGGGTATCAGATAGTGATAACATGACCTATGTTTGACCCGTGAATCAGATTTAAAAAAAATAACGAATTTTATTTTCGTAGTTAAACCCAATTGAACGCTATAAACCCATCTGAACGCGATAAACCCATATGAACGCTATAAACCCAGCTGAACAAAATAAACCCAGGTGAACACAATAAACCCATCTGAACGCGATAAACCCATATGAACGCTATAAACCCAGCTGAACAAAATAAACCCAGGTGAACACAATAAAACCCACCTGAACGCGATAAACCCAGCTGAACTCAATCAACCCATCTGAACGCTATAAACCCAGCTAAACACAATAAACCAGGTGAACTCAATAAACCCATCTGAACGCGATAAAACTTTTTGAACGCTATAAACCCATCTGAAAGACGATATCTTGACACGAGGTAAATGTATTTGTTTAGTTATTTAATTGATTGAGGGACGAAACGAGCTGGGGGCCAAGCTTACATTTATGTGTCAGCCGCTTTCGCCCTCAACACAAACCTTGAAAATTTAGTCGGTGCTCATGTACTAAATATAGACAATCATGCTAACCAACTGCAGGGAGGTTGATGGAAAATGTAAATCAGCTCAGACTTATCACGGCGTCACAAGTAAAATAAAAAACAACAAAAAATCCCACTTTATAAAAATATTCCGTTGCTACAGTTTTCTCATTGTCACTACAAGTGACGAGTGCGTGCCGCAGATCAAATCGGCTGACCAACACTACCGCTGACCACCTAAGCTGTCCACTGACTGTCCAGGGTTCGTTACGATCTAATATTTGGCATCTCACGATACTTACCACCTTGGGCATAGCTGAACACGAACTCACACAAAGAACAAAGTCGTTGTATAACAGAATGTTGTATTCAACAGGGTCTTTATGCCCCACCCCAGGGATCTACTCTAAATCTTACTTTAGGCTCAGCACCTGTTATTTAAGCTCGGCCATGAATGGGAATATGGGGGGGTTATGGGGGTAAGTCAACTTTAGTTTAAGTGAGCCTTTAAAATAATTTTCAATTTAATTTCTAATGATCTCTTTTATTATGTATTGTGATATTAGTATGATATTTATTATGATATTAGTATACTTGATAAAATTTCAACCAGACAATAGGGAATAGAAATTTAATATAATTGTTTGTGGGAATCGATCAACATATAATGGTTTTTCGTGTCTATTGGAGTTGTGATTGATTGGTATTTGGTGCTATAATAATGACGGATTTGCTGGTAGGTGCTTTTTTTAGTATAGATATAGCTTATGTGGTGTTCGCTCTTATGTGTGTTGGCACTTGGTGCAATGTTTAGGTGGGATTTTCTTCCATACGAAACTAGGTACTTTAAGTAGTAGTCCTTGTTAATTATAACTTCATAGGTTTAAAGATATTGATGGTATACGTTGTTTTGTTTTGGTATTTGTCATTTTAAAAAAAAAGTTTTTTTTAACTTTTGACACTTTTAGCTTATTATTCTATACTTTTTGAAGAAGTTTATACTAGCCTGACTAAAATTGTTGTGGGTTTAGACTGACTAAAGTTGTTGTGGGTTTAGACTGAGTGAATTTGGTGTGAGATTAGAATGACTGAAGTTGGTATGAGTTTAGACGGACTGAAGTTAGAGAGAGTTTAGACTTACCGAAGGTGATGTGGGTTTTTATAATAAAAGTTTGAGCAGTAAAAAAGTCAAGTTCCCTTAAGCCCCTAAGAGCTCATTAGGGCAGAAAAAGTGTAGAATTCATCTGTTTCTATATCGGCATATGAAGAGATTGTGTGGATTAGCACAACGTCCAGCTGCCTTTACTCCTCCCCCAACTTAAAGTCACGTACCCATTTAAAGCTGGGTGGACTTGGGGAATTTCACCACGACCTGAAAAAAGTTCCAAGTTTCTCACTGAGATTCGAACCGGGACCCTCCGGTCGACATTCAAGTGTTCTACACCACTCGATCACTCACACAAAGTTATCGCAAGTAACTCATGTAAAATTATCAGCAAAAAGTCATAAAATGTTAGCACAAAATATAGAGTTTTTTTTTCTTTTCTGTATTCTTACAAACTATTTATATGACAGAGGTTTTAGAGCATTTTCGAAAAAAATGCTCTATTGTCACCGTTTTGTCTGTCTGTCTGTCTGTCTCTCTGTCTGCCCGTCTTCACCCTAGATCTCAACAACCATAAGTCCTAGACCAATGTGTATATCATTTTGTAGGTCTTGGCCTGCCAAAAACACATTGGTTCATTTCGTGATCTGACCTCTGAGAGCCGGATATGGGGAGTTTTAAGTACCGTTTTTGCTTATATTTTAAATATAAATAATAAAAGCTAATCAAAGGGGCGTAATCATTATTTATTTTTGTAACAGTTATTCAACATGATTACTTCTCTCTATTTATCGTAACCGTAGCCACTGCTTACATGAAAATCTAAAAATGTCCTTAGTCCGAAACGGAAAAGACTTAAATTGCTTGTTTTCTTTTGCAGTCGCCAAGATTGCATCGATCTGACAACCCTAAACGGTTAAATAGTCAAATAAGAATTGATTAGATTGCCCTATTTGATGCAATAATATTTCCCTACAGGTGCTCCCTCAGCAAAGCGTGCCTTAAGAAGCTGCCTAATGTGTCTGTCCACAATGACAACAATAGATTCATCGCTATAATTGTTAAGATGGTTTCTACCTATCCAATTTTATTATATATATATATATATATATATATATATATATATATATATATATATATATTTCTACCATATATGTTGTATATTAATCAATATTTAATTTTACCTGTGCATTATCAATGTATTGAAGATAAAGAGATGACAGTTTTCATGTAAACATTTATGCCAAACGACTGTGGTTCATTTTTTGTTTGTTTGTTTTAACGTTTTGACAATGTAGACAAACGACTAATGACTTGTTCCAATACACATAACTATTTGATTTGAACGTTGTCTTCTCTTATGAAGTCTATTCACACTCTTATTATACTTTTTGTGCGGCCCATTGGAATCAGTGTGTGTACTTACTGTTGACTTACAGGTTTTATCCGATAGAAGTCGGATAAGTTTTATGTGATACATGTCTAAGTCACAGAACAATTTACTGTAAGCTAAATCCATTCCTGTTATCTGTAGGCTGAGCTGACTATTCACTTTAGACCACGTCAATTACTGTTAACTGTAGAATAAATATAGTAGTTTATTTTTTAAAGGGATTTTTTAAAAAGCCAGGACCGAATCAGTAAACAGTAAAAAGTTCATGTTTGAACAGATTGATCAGAGTTCAGCAATATATCGGTTATGTTTAGCGATGTATTTTTATTTTCATAAACCGATTCCCACATCTCTATCACACACACACACACACACACACACACACACACACACACATATATATATATATATATATATATATATATATACATATATTGAGATCTGGACACATTTTAGACTAAACGTTTCTCATGTGTCGTGCTCTAAATATAGTATGGGATGTCACAAAAAATAATTGCAAAAATAAAAGTGGGAATTTCCTAGGCAAAGATTTAGTGGTCCAAGAAAAAGTGGGATGGATGTTAAAAATAATAGAGACCTTTCAGAATCGTTCGTTTAGGTTAAATTATGGATGGCATTCGTTCTGCGGTTAAATAAATCTAATATATAACATCGTATTTGATACTTACGACTTTCAACAATAAGTGAAAAAGCAGCGTGTTAATCTCAGTTTTCATGAACACGTTTTATAGGTCAGTGAATCACACCAGGCTTCTTAAACTGTTGCAGCATCGGATGCTAAAACGCTCGGGGGGAGAAAAGGGGGAATAGCTAGAAAGGGTTACTGAATAGCTGACCCTATAGTGAATTCAAGAGGGCAGATTACATAACTTCCTGATAATAATTTATTTGTTTGCAATTTATGGCAACAATGACAAAAACTTGTGTAAGGCATCTGTATGAAAGCCTTTCCATTACAATTTGAATTTAATTCCAGATAAAATCCTTCAAAATCTGTAATCAATTAAACATGATGTTCTTTGCCGAGCTTCTCTTGACTTGTTGGGGCCTAGGGTGGGGTGGAGAGCCAGTCCTGGTGGGCGGGCCTCCCTGCATTTTGTCTGTCCCCATCTGCTTTTTTGCTCTACTTTATACAATTTTGAGGTTTGGATCGTTAATTGAGAGTTCAATATTAAAGATTTTAGAAAAGATTGAGACTCTTGCATACTGTCGTGTAAATCACTGTTGCGTACTACATAAATGACAATCATACATATGAAAATGTTTAATAATCTCCAATATATGATGGAGACATATTGAAACATCTTTTAATGTAATGGTGGACATTTTAACACAAGAACAATTTTAAACAATATTGAATCGATTACACTTGGCAACAGCCCAAAATCGTCAAGGGTTTTTCAACTGATTTAGACCTTTTGGTGTTCTGAGTCCGAATATAACATTAGTTTTGCTTGGTCAGGTCAACTTCTTGAGATACAGCCATAGACTTACCTGTCGAGCTATACGTATTCTAATATCAGGGGTTTTGAGTTCAATCATTTCTCTAAATTAGCTGAATAAAAAGTCGCAGCAAAATAATCACAATTATAAAAACAGAGAATAATTATATTTTTTATTTACAAATCATCAATCTGGATTTTTACTTGATTATTTAATGCATCAGCACTAGATTTGGCACATCCCCCAGTACCCTGACCTTCCATCTGCCCGTCTTCCAGCTGCTCACTGCGAAAAATTCCTGTACCAGCTTTCAGAGATCTTCCTGACAAGCGACGATGAGGCCACCACTTTAGACAAGGGAGAAGATACAGAAGAGGAGTATGAATCACAAGATGGTCCGCAGCCATTTACTACAATGTGAGCTTAATGATCTGGTTCGGGATCTCAGCTGGTCGAATAATTCCTCCGAGCTGTTGGCCTCCACACTTAAAGAGAAAATCTACTTGGCAAGGACGCACGTATCATTTTCTTCCGTAGAAAATAAGTAGAAATTAATAACTAATAGGGTTGAACTTTTAAGAATCATTTGAGTTCATTCATTGGTGATCATATAAGACCAATGATGTTTAAAGATATGATTTTTTCTTATTACACCTCTTGTTGACCGGGAGAAGATATTGATCCCACCCCTACACATGAAGATTGGGTTAATGAAACAGTTTACGCGCGCTCTGGACAAGAATGGGAGGTGCTTCAACTACATGTGCCAAGAATTTCCTCAGCTGACCATTGAGAAGCTGAAGACCGGCACTTTCGATGGCCCACAGATACGGCAGCTTATAACAGACACAGAGTTCCAAAAACTTCATGAGATGTCTACTCAAGTGACAAATGTTTACTCTGGTTCCTGCACAGATGTTTACTCTGGTTCCTGTACAAATGTTTACTCAGGTCCTGGTACAGATGTTTACTCAAGTGACAGATGTTTTCTCTAGTTCCTGTACAGATGTTTACTCAAGTGACAGGTGTTTAATCTGGTTCCTGCACAGATGTTTACTCAAATGACAAATGTTTACTCAGGTTCCTGTGTAGATGTTTACTCAGGTCCCGGTACAGATGTTGAATCAAGTGACAGATGTTTACTCAGGTTCCTGTACAGATGTTTACTCAGGTCCCGGTACAGATGTTTACTCAGGTCCCGGTACAGATGTTTACTTAGGTCCCGGTACAGATGTTGACTCAAGTGACAGATGTTTACTCAGGTTCCTGTACAGATGTTTACTTAGGTTCCTGTACAGATGTTTACTCAAGTGACAGATGTTAACTCAGGTTCCTGTACAGATGTTTACTCAGGTTTCTGTATATATTTTTTTCAGGTCCCGGTACAGATTTCTATTCAGTTCCTTATACATAGATGTCTACACAGGTCCTTGTACAGATGTTTACTCAGATCACTGTACTGATCTATATTCAGTTCCCTGTACAAATATGTCTACACAGGTCTATGTACTGATGTTTACTCAGGTTCCTGTATAGATGTTTACTCACGTCCCTGTATAGATGTTTACTCAGAAATGTACAGAAATTTAACTTTTGCATTCTCTAAGCCACTAACAGGGTTTTCTTTTGGTAATGACCGTCTATTAATGATTTAGCTGTATCATGCAAAGCTTTTGCATAGAAATAGACTATTGTTCAGCTTTTTTCAAAATTTAATTAGTTGTTGTTTCTCTTCCTTACAACATCCTAAAGGATAAATTATTTCAATAAAAAACATAAACAAATTTATCAAAGAGATCTATCAGTTGTTGTTACTTTTCATTCAAACACGGACATTGTTGTTTTTTTTATTTAATTTTATTTTATAGTTTATTCTTTTGGTTTTTTTAATTAAAAGTAACAACAACTAATTAGATATCTTGCAAGGACTCTTGGACAATTTTAATTACTGAAATAATTTATCCATTAGGATGTTGTAAGGAAGAGAAACAACAGTTATTAGAATTTTAATTTCGTTCATAACTTAAAAAAAAAATTCATTTGCAAAGAAATCCGAAAACAAAGCGAGTTGTCGAACGTTGTTGTATGCTAAATGTGTCTTGCTTGCTTTGAAGAATTCGGGAATTCCGCAAACGCGACTAATTTATACATAGATACCACTTGCGTGGTGTCCCGCATGGTTGGGCAACGAAGACAATTATATACATAGATAGACCAGTCATACCGGCGACGTAGCATACTCCGCCCTATCAATATAATTACTGTAATTATTTCTAAATAAGCAATCAAACACATATATTTTATCATTCATTTTTAGTTGCTCATTAAACACTGGGATATTTTTTTAGTATCTTATAAATTTACTTTAGTTAGAAAACTGCACAAAAGCAGGGAGAAAATTAGCATGTGAACGTAACCGTCCCAACTGATAATAGTAACTTCATCTGATTGTGTAATCAGTAAGACTCAGTCTAACAATAATTATTAATCATAACTTGTAAAGAGTGGCGGCGTTAACAACTCAAGTTTCTCCCGAAAAAAAATGTTGGTTGGGCAGTAATGTCTTGACGCCCTCCACCCCGTGTCCCTGGGTAAACAGCCAGGATTATTTACTGAAACACTTGTCAGAATGCGCCCCGGGCGCCAAAAGTTCTATTTATTTAGAGCCGCTATACTTTAGAGCAAACATGAGTAAATAAATGGCTAATATGCCAAGTATAGCGCCCTACGCTCTACTTCCCTTTGTTCACATCGAAGACTTTTACATAAAATCTATATAAGTACATCTAAACTAATCTAAAGTTTTAAATTATTCTCTCGACCACAATACTATGTCTTGCTATTTAAAGTCACGGAAATCGGGATTTTCCCCAAAACAGCAGCACAATAAAATCAGAAA
Source organism: Bulinus truncatus (assembly GCA_021962125.1). NCBI lineage: Eukaryota > Metazoa > Mollusca > Gastropoda > Planorbidae > Bulinus > Bulinus truncatus. The sequence continues at coordinate 2,906,346 of JAGDYQ010000069.1, forward strand.
ACAACGCGAGTTGTCGAACGTTGTTGAATGCTAATTGCGTCTTCCTTGCTTTGAAGAATTCGGGAATTCCGCAAATGCGACTAATCTGTATATAGCTACGACTTGCGTGGTGTCCCGCATCGTTGGGAGACGTAGAAAATTATATACATATATATATATATATATATATATATATATATATATATATATACTAGCTGTACCCTGGCAAATCTTTTTCATAGAGTTATATCCCCCTAGGCTTGATCAGTAGGCTAGATTACACTGTGCAACAAAATAAAAAAATATTCTGTAACTTGAACAACATAATGCGTATTTTATTATATGCAATTTTCTGATTACAGTGATACCTTTGGAATGTTTCTAGTACGTCAAGAAGTGAAGTTAATCCATTTTGAAAATTTAGTCCTACTACTATGTAATATTTAACATGTAGTCATTCATTATAACATGTCTAATTTGAGGTCCTATAAAGACTCCTTCTGTGATTTTGGCATCACTCATCCTTGGAAATGTCTCTTTGAGGTACTGAAAAGCATTGGTGTTGCCTTTAAGAGCTTTCACAAAGTTTTTCATTAATCCCAACTTCATGTGAAGAAGTGGAAGGTAAATTTTGTCTGGTTGTGCTAGTGGACTGTGCTTTACATTGTGTTTTCCTGGGACATATTCAGATATCACCGGCTGCTTATAAGCACGGCTATCCCACAAACACAGGAAGCAGCAGTACTTTGTGCAACCACTTTGCATGCCATCACTAACCCAATAACTTTAAAGTCAGCACAAATATTCCAGCTAAATTTCCTATAGTGGATTAAATCAAAAATTTTTTCCATGCTCTCATACGATTCTTTCATATCTGCAGCATAGAATATTGGCACTGAAGGCATTGAATTGCCATTGTGAAGAAGAATTGCCTTAAGGCTTGTCTTCGAGGCATCGTTGAACAGACGCCATTCATGAGCTTTGTGATTACAGCCTAGCTCAGGCATGCCCAACAGTTTTTTGTCACGGGCCGGATTGAAAAAAAAAATTTTTCGCGGGCCAGGCGTAAAAAATACCAAAATTTTAAACAAAAATGAACAAAATTTTATTATGAAAATATAAATAATGTAACAAATACCTATATATCATGTATAATAATTATAAATTTAACATTACAATAAAAAATACAAAAATTTTAAACAAAAAATGAACAATTTTTTATCATGAGACTATAAATGATATAACAATTACATAGAAGTATATATATATATATATATATATATATATATATATATATATATATATATATATATATATATATATATATGAATAATTATAAATCATAGGTAACTTACAGCAAATATCTATACAGAAAAATACAAAATAAACATTTTAATAATAACAAATTTAATACAATAATTAATGAGAAATATTGAGGCGGTTTACCTCGTTTATATTCTTTTTAATGTCAGGTTCAATTTCTGTGGTGGCTAATCTTAATACAGCCTCCAAATGTAAATAATTTAATCTCGACCTGTAGGACTTTTATTATGATTTATTAAAAAAAATGTATGTTCACAAATATAAGTTGAACTAAATATTACTAAATATTTTTTGGCAAGATTTTTTAGATTTACATATTTTTTACTATCAAATTGCTTATAAAAATTACACAAATTATCTTCCTCTTCTCGATATTTATCATGCAATAATTGATCACACTGTAATTCATTTAATTGTAATTGAATGTCTGGAGAAGCTTCTTCATTATTTGCAGTAAATGGATTTCTAACAATCGACAATATTTTATCTATTCTGTTAAAACATTCGAATCTGTTTTCAAAATCAAGTCGTAATGCCAGAATATTTTCAGTATACATTTGAGCTTTTTCTTTTAAAATTATTGCGGAAATGGTCTTTAAGGATGGAAAATGATCACATTTGCATTCAGTAAGATTTGTGGAAAAAAGTTGAAGTTTCATTTTAAAGGCTTTTAATTTCTGCATTAAATCATAAGCAAATAATTTTTTTCCTTTTAAACTTGTGTTGAATTCGTTGAAAGATGTGAGGATGTCTAGAGAGAAAGCCAAATCACAAAGTCAATTTGGATCCGTTAATTCAGGAAACTCCTCATTTTCTTTGAGCAATAAAAAAATTCGTATTTCCTCTTGAAGCTCCCACACACGCTTTAATACCTTTCCTAAGCTCAACCAACGGATTTTATTGTAGTATATTACATCGGAATATGTGGTATTAAGTTCTTCACGGAAATCAATGAATTGCCTATGATTTAATCCTTAGGCTCTTAAGAAATTTACTAATTTTACAAATATTTTGGTAACATTATCGATTTTTAAAACATTTGTACATAGGACATGTTGATGAATAATGCAGTGTATTGGTATAATTTTATGATTGGCTTCGATTTCGAAAACTTTACCTTCAATGCGTTTATTTACTCCAATATTTTTTCCTGTCATGGCTGTTGTAACACTCACCAATTTTTTCCAGTCAATATGGTACTTTAAAAAACACTTTTCAAATTGAAAAAAAATGGCGGCCGAAGTGATATTAGCAGCAAGTAACAAAATTAATTCCATTTTCAAAATAAGAAAGCAATTTCTTTTTTAATGCGATGATAATAAACATCCAATAAACGAATTAATATTGCAAATTAACTTCCAAGCGACCAAGTTATTACTAACAAGTTTGCTACTTACGGAAAGTATTGAATGAACTGGCGTGCTGTTCCACTTCAAATACATAGATTATAGAGTTTGTAGTGTGATTATAGATAACAAATAAGCACGAAAAGTTTAATTCATATGAAAAACCAGAAATATCTTGAATTTACTTGATTAATACTATGTAAGTGTCAGGCAAACGTAAATATTGAAAAATTACTCGCGGGCCGCATAAATTCGTTACGCGGGCCGGATGTGGCCCGTGGGCCGTATGTTGGCCATGTCTGGCCTAGCTCATTCATAAGACCTTCTTTATCTTTGCAGTGAGAGCACTTGTCCTGTTCTTCAAAGAATTGTGAAAGATTTGCACTTCGTTTTCTGTAAACTGTTACCTTAGTGCCTCTTGACAAGAAATTTCACTGTTGAAGACGAGACGCAAGTAACCCTGCTTTATCCTTCGGTAAATTCAGATCTCGTACTAAATCGTTGAGTTCAGTTTGTTCGATGAGATGAGATTTACCGTCTTCAGGTGCATCAACGCTGTCATCACTTTCATGAACGTAAGGAATAGACGCTGATTCATCACTTTCGACAATGTCAATGTCACTAGGAGGCACAGGAATCAGCAAGGTGTCGCCATGAGACACAGGTCTAATCGCAGAAGGTACATTAGGATATTCAATCTTTTCCTTGTTTTTATCAGAAAATCCTGCTGTCTTTGTCATGCAAAAGTAACAATCGTTGAAATGGTCTCGTGGTTCTCTCCAAACCATATGAATTGCATATGACAAACTTCTTTTGCCCTTCAGCCACTGCTCAAATTCGAGTAGCATGACCCACAAATGATGTGTGGTGCCCATTTCTTGTCTTGGTCTTCAAGCTTCATACTAAAGTAAGCATTATAAGCAAATTTGACCAAAGGGGTGATATAGATTTTTTTCTCTGTGACTTCATAGTGAATAATCCACAAACATAACAAAAACTGTCAGGATGGTTTACACATCTGCGTCTCTCAGCCATCTTTTTAAACAAATTATACTTATTACTTTAACTAAACACGTATAAGTTCCGTCTAGACGGACTCCGTATTATTTTTTTCGGGGTCCGTCTATAGATATGCGCATGCGCGACAATCGAGATTATTTTTTTTCGGGTTTTTCGTTTCATAATCTTACTATTATTTAGTAAATTTGAAACGTGTAGGCTACTCTAAATTTTTTAAAGTGTGACGCAAAATTTTTTTTATAAACAAATAAAAAAACATGTATAATTATTTATAATCTTTATCAATAGTGCATGCGGACATCTTTACTCTTAATCTCAATTGGCGCGCATGCGCACATCTATAGACGGACCCCGAAAAAAATAATACGTAGTCCGTCTAGACGGAGCTCTAGCCACAGCGAGAATATAATGCATTGCAAAAGTTTAATGTGACATAACTCAAAATCCTGACGTGCTAGAAATATTCTGACTACATATTTGACATCAGCAGCACTAATATATATAAAATCACTTTACATCTTATAATTTACAAAAATTGTGTTGCACTGTGTTATTTTTTTGGTTTTGGGCATATCCGATTTTTTCATTATTGTATTTTAAACTGGAATACTGTTGTGTTAATTTTTTTTACTTTCGATTAAACGCAGAACCCACACCGCTATTATTTAAATACTAGCTGGACCCTGCAAAACTTTTGCATAGAGTTATATCCCCTTAGGTTTGATTAGTAGGCTAGGTTATTTTTGGTTTCGGGAAGATCCGATTTTTTTCATGATTGTATTTTAAACTGGAATACTGTTGTATTAATTCCTTACTTTCGATTTAACGCAGAACCCAAATCGGTATATATATATATACTAGTTGCAAGTACCCGGGTTAAAATAAGGTTTTCTTTTTACCTTTTGTTTTCTCCCCCCCTCTCTCCCTCCCTCCCCCTCCCTCTCCCTCTTTACCCCTCTCTCTCTCCCTTTCCCTCCCTCCCTTTCTCCCTCCCTCCCTCTCTCTCCCATCTCTCTCCCTCCCTCCCTCTCCCATCTCCCTCTCTCCCCTCTACCCCTCCTTCTCTCCCCCTGTCCATCCCCCCTCCCTCCCTCTCTCCCCCTTCCTCCTTCCCTCTCTCCCTCCCTGCCCCCTCTCTTTCTTTATCTCTTCCTCACATTACTCTCATCCCTCTCTCCCTCCCTCCTTCCCCTTCCTCTCTCTCTCCCTCCCCTAACCCCCTCTCTCCCTCCCTCCTTTCCCCTCCCTCCCCTCTCCACCTCTCTCTCCCTCCCTCCTCTCTCTCCCCCTTCCTCCCTCCCTCATTCCCTCTCTCTCTCCCTGCCCCCCTCACTCTTTATCTCTCCCTCCCTCTCTCCCACCCTCTCTCCCTCCCTCCCTCTATCTCCCTCCCTACCCCCTCTCTCCCTTCGTTCCTTTCTCTTTCCTGCCCTCCCTTTCTCTCTCTCCCTCTCCCTCCCTCTCCCATCTCCTTCTCTCCCTCTCCTTCTCTCCCCCCTGTCCATCCCCCTCCCTCCCTCTCTCCTCCTCCCTCCCTCTTACCCTACTTTCCTCTCTCTCCCCACCTGCCCCCTCTGTCTCTTTATCTCTTTCTCCCTCCCTCTCTCTCTGGGAACAGACAGACAGACAGACAGACAGACAACAAATGCGTCTTATAAGTATAGAGATTATTCTGAAAAAAAAAATTGAAAAAATAAAAAAATTTCACTGTCGGGATTTGAACCCACACATAGTATGCCAAATTTGAGTCACGGTCAAGCGAGTAACCGACTCATAATCTCAATTTTTAATAGGTTATGCGCGCAAGTTCTATTCGGGAAATGACGTCACAGAGGAATTTTATTTATGGCGCCGTCGAGATTACTTTAATATAGTAAAATACTTAAATAAAAAAAAATAATTACAATTAAACTACACATCGAGATGAAACGAAACCTGTCCTATAACCTTTCTCATGTAATTATGTGTATGTGTAACAAATTTCCCATTATTTGGTTATCTGGATCTAGAGTTATAAGGGAACAGACAGACAGACAGACAGACAACAAATGCCTCTTATAAGTATATATATATATATATATATATATATATATATATATATATACTAGTTGCAAGTACCCGGCTTTGCCCGGGTTTAAAATAAGGTTTTCTGTTTACCTTCTGTTTCCTCCTTACCCCATCTCTCCCTTCCTCTCTCTCTCCCTCCCTCCCTCCGCCTCTCTCCCTTTCCCTCCCTCCCTCTCCCTCCCTCTCTCCCATCTCTCTCCCATCTCCCTCTCTCCCATCTCTCTCCCTCTCTCCCCTCTCCCCCTCCTTCTCTCCCAACGTCCATCCTCCCTCCCTCCTTCTTCCCCCTCTCTCTCCCTCCCTGCCCCCCTCTTTCTCTTTATCTCTTCCTCCCATTTCTTCCATCCTCTCCCTCTCTCCTTCCCTTCCCCCCCTCTATCCCTCCCCTAACCCCTCTTTCCCTCCTTTCTCCCTCCCCCTCCCCCTTCCCACCTCCTGTCTCTCCCTCCCCCTCTCTCCCCCCTTCCTCCCTCCCTCATTCCCTCTCTCTCCCTCCCTGCCCCTCTCACTCTTTATCTCTCTCCCTCCCTCACTCCCACCCTCTCTCCCTCACTCCCCTCTCTCTCCCTCCCTACCCCCTCTCTCCCTCCCTTGCTTTCTCTCTCCCTCTCCCCCTGCTCCCTCTCCCATCTCCCTCTCTCCCTGCTCCTCTCCCATGTCCATCTCTCCCCCTCCTTTTCTCCCCCTGTCCATCCCCCTCCCTCCTCTCTCCCCCTCCCTCCCTCCCTCCTACCCTCCTTTCCTCTCTCACCTCCTGCCCCTTCTCTACTCTCTTTATCTCTCTCCCTCCCCCCCTCTCTCTCTATATATATATATATAAGTATAATAAGTATATATATATACTTATTATTATAGCTTCACACTTCTTCTAAAATCCTTCTTCAAACTGTACAAATCAGAGAGCATGAAAAAACATCAACAATTCTTTGCAGCACCAAGACACAATACAGCACCAGCGCGCAAGCTCTATTCGATCATCGGGAAATGACTTCACAGAGGAATTTTATTTTTGGCGCCGTCGAGATTACTTTAATATAGTAAAATACTAAAAAAAAATTAATTACAATTAAACTACCCATCGAGATGAAACGAAACCTGTCCTATAACCTTCCCCATGTAATTATGTGTATGTGTAACAAATTTCACATTATTTGGTTATCTGGATCTTGAGTTATAAGGGAACAGACAGACAGACAGACAGAGAGACAGACAGACAGACAGACAGACAACAAATGCCTCTTATAAGTATAGAGATACTAGTTGCAAGTACCCGGCTTTGCCCGGGTTTAAAATAAGGTTTTCAGTTTACCTTTTGTTTTCTCCCTCCCCCCTCTCTCCCTCCCCCCCTCCCTCTCCCTCTTTACCCCTCTCTCCCTTTCTCTTTCCCTCCCTCTCTTTCTCCCTCCCTCCCTCTCTCTCCCTATCTCCCTCCCTTCTTCTCTCACCCCGTCCCCCCTCTCTCTACCTTCCTCCCTTCCTCCTCCCCATCTCTCCCTTCCTGACCCTCTCTCTCTTTATCTCTCCCTCCCTCCCATTTCTCCCATCCTCTCTCTCCCCCTCCCCCTCTCCCTTTCCCTCCTTCTCTCTCTCTCCCTCTGTCCCATCTCTCTCTCCCCATTCATCCCTCCCTCATTCCCTCTCTCTCTCCCCCTGCTCCCTCTCCCATCCCTCTCCCCCCTGCTCACTCTCCCATCTCCCTCTCTCTCCCTCCTTCTCTCCCCCTGTCCACCCCTCCCTCCCTCTCTCCCCTCCCTCCCTCCTACCCTCCTTTCCTCTCTCTCCCCCCTGCCCCCTCTCTCTCTTTATCTCTCTCCCTCCCTCACTCTCTCTCTCTCTCTCTCTCTATATATATATATATATATATATATATACTTATTATTATGGCTTCACACTTCTTCTAAATTCCTTCTTCATTCCTTTCCTTACCTTCCTCAAACTGTACATATCAAGGAAGCATGAAAAAACAACAAATCTTTGCAGCACAAAGGAACTATGCAGTACCAGCGCGCAAGTTCTATTCAATCATCGGGAAATGACGTCACAGTGGAATTTTATGTATGGCGCCGTCGAGATTACTTTAATATAGTACAATACTAAAATAAAAAAAAAAATTACAATTAAACTACCCATCGAGATGAAACGAAACCTGTCCTATAACCTTCCCCATGTAATTATGTGTATGTGTAACAAATTTCACGTTATTTGTTTGTCTGGATCTTGAGTTATAAGGGAACAGACAGACAGACAGACAACAAATGCGTCTTATAAGTATAGAGATATATTGTCATGGTATATTTGTGAATACTACGCACACAGGTGTGTGTGTGTATGTTTGGAGCTTGGCCAACCAGGTCAACATGAGGTCACGGGGTCAATTTTCTAGATAGTTAGAGAAAATAAATATGATGTTTATTGTAAATTGTATTGTCTAAATGAGTGAGAGACAGAGCGATGTGGAATGTTCGAGTTGGATGCAGGTAAATTATATAAAGACGATGTTTAGTGAAGTTAAGTCAGTTAAGTCAGTTGAGTTAAGAAGTTCAGTTCAGTTGAGTACAGAGAGAGAGATAGTATTCGAGTACAGTTCAGAAGTTTTAGTTAATCAGTTGAGTTTATTGTCAATAAGTAAATATGCATTGAGTTGAGGAGAAGATCAGTCATTGTGAATTATATTGGATTTATTCTGTTTATATTTTATTGTGTCGTCAATAAATTATATGAACCATTGACATGAATTGAGTTTCTCATTATAAACCAGTTCATACAATAACATCTTTTACATATATATATATATATATATATATAAAATATTGCTTAATCATTTTGCAATCCCACTTGACTTTAAGTCTTAAAAATATAACCTTATTTTGTAATTTAAAAATAAATCAAAGCACTATTTAAAAACAAGCAATTAAGCCTGTTCCATTCTGGACACAGGACGTGTTAGAGCATTTTCGTATTATGTATCAGTACGTTTGCTATCTTTCAGTAAATATTTGTAAATTTTGTAAATGTTTGTAAATTCAATTGTGTAATGCATATATCTGAAAAAAGATATTAAAAAGACGTTTTCTTATATTTGAAAACAAAATTATTTTCTCTTAAATCTAGCTACAAATGGTTTGTGGTTACTGAAATAGGACTCATAATTGAAAACATTCGAAATTATAGTCATTTAATCGTCCGAAAACTCCGTCAATTGTTGCATAGCTCTGATACTTTCAATTAAACTCAGAACACAAGCTTACTATTTCATTTGATGAGTTTCTTAATAAATCTTGGTGAAACTACGTGCTGCAGTATTTCGCACCAAATGAATGGGTTATTGAACGTACAAGGTGTATATATAATATATAAGCCCCTTAGGAGACCTGAAGCCCGGCCCTCAGAGGTTCTGTCGCAAAATGAACTTTTGATGTACACATGGCAGGCCAAGACCTACAAAATGATAGGACTTATAGTTGCTGAGAATGGGCGCTCCTTTATTAATATAGCTTATATAGTAAAAAAACGGTACTAAGCCCCCTTTTACGGCCCTCAGAGGTTAGATCGCGAAATGGAAAAAAGTCATTTCTTGGCAGGCCAAGACCTACAAAATGATATATACATCATGGGTCTAGGACTTATGGTTGTTGAGATCTAGGGTGATGACAGACAGACAGACAGACAAAACGAGGACAATAGAGCATTTTTTTTCGAAAATGTTCTAAAAATGAAATATTATAATAGCTGAGAACTTTATTGTATGTAAATTAACATAATTCCTTTTTTATATTAGTTTGAATTTTATTTATGAAATTAGTCACGACTTACGACGAACGCGCTCGCTATTCTCATCGTCGGATTGTTACCGTTGTTTACGTTTGACGATTTTAAAATGCTTACTGTTGTAATAAAAACAAAAATAATTTGAATGATATTATGTTATTATTACTTTTTAATATTTGGGAATTTTAAGTTTCATAATAACAACCACATAAACTATTTAAAACTGTAGATTAAAAAAAAAAAAGAAATATCAAATCGAGACCGGAATGGAGCGATGTTTAATATTTTAAACCGGAATACTGTTGTATTAATTCTTTACTTTCGATTTAACGCAAAACCCACAACGCTATCATTTAAATAGATGTCCACGCTTTCCATTGGAACTATTTTTAAATTTAAGAACTTAATAACTTTCACCAAGACCTGAAACAGTCCCAGATATATCAAATTCCGGGTCTCTAAGCAGGGAACAAGTCCAGGGGCTGGAAACATGGATCAAATCCCATATCAGTAAGCAGGAATAAAATCCCGAGATTATTAGCAGGGATTAAATCCCGAATTTCTCAGCAGGGATCAAATCTTCAGTTTCTCAGCAGGGATCAGATCCCGGGTCAGTAAGCAGGGATTAAATTCCAAGTATATCAGCAGGTTCATTTTACAGTTTTCATTTTTTTATATCCTTAATTTCTTTTGATTGCTCTTTTTATTTTCAATAAAACAATAATATATCAACCTCTTTACAGATTGGACATAATTATTGTATATTATATCAACCTCTTTACAGATTGGACTTAAAGCGATTTACAAACAATCTAAGCCTCAGTTTGAAAATACGTCACAAATAACAATGATATCAAAACTTGACTATGTGTTTAGTAAATGGAAACAACATCAGCTTGGTTTTTTAGACAAATCAAAAGCACTAATCTATATCGCACATGAAAATAAGGTAGTAGTTTTCTTCATTCTTCCAAATATTATTTTTATTATATTACTATAGCTGGCCAGTGAACAATTGTAATAACTTCTGTATTATTATGTTTGTTTATATTACTATAGCTGGCCAGTGAACAATTGTAATAACTTCTGTATTATTAGGTTTGTTTATATTACTATAGCTGGCCAGTGAACAATTGTAATAACTTCTGTATTATTAGGTTTGTTTATATTACTATAGCTGGCCAGTGAACAATTGTAATAACTTCTGTATTGTTGTGTTTGTTTATATTACTATAGCTGGACAGTGAACAGTTGTAATAACTTCTGTATTGTTGTGTTTGTTTATATTACTATAGCTGGCCAGTGAACAATTGTAATAACTTCTGTATTATTATGTTTGATTATATTACTATAGCTGGCCAGTGAGCAATTGTATTAACTTCTGTATTATTATGTTTGTTTATATTATTATAGCTGGCCAGTGAACAATTGTATTAAATTCTGTATTATTAGGTTTGTTTATATTACTATAGATGGACAGTAAATAATTGTAATAACTTCTGCATTATTATGATTATTTTTTTGTAAATTAATTAATTGCTGTTTATTATACTTAATTTTGTTTAATTATAATTTTGTAAATTCTTTTTTTTTTCAAATTTATTAGATGTTTTTTTTTTATACCATGAATTTTTTGGTAAATGTACAAACAGTGATAACAATGAATAGTTTAATTTTATTGGTAATAAATATAACATGTTTGCCAACACTGTGTTTTATATGGCACGATTTTATGCTTGGCAGGTGTTGCAAATCAAAACGTCCAAGTGTCAACGGTTTGTGACATGCAACCAGTGTAACACAAATATGTGCCGATGGTGTCCTTTGGAAAAAATGTGTGTTGATAAACTGTACGGTGAAAAAATTTGTAATGCTACATCTGACCACTACTGTCCACCTATGATTGAATCAGTAAGTAGTGAGAATTGAATCAGTAAGTAGTAAGAATTGAATCAGTAAGTAGTGAGTTCAAATGATCAAATTCTGTCCAACAAACAGACAAGAAAACAAACATCTCGTGTTACTTGACGTTAACTGGCCCTATTACAATGTCCATCACAAGAAGGTGGAGACAGAGATGTTGGCAAAATGCTATTACTTTGACACGGCTTTCCCTCATTTACATGTCTACGATATCGGTGGTTGTCCGGAACATTTGTCCGGTGCTGACATCAACTTGAATAAATTAAAATATTAGTGCAATGCTGATCCTGCCCAAATATGCATTTTGTTTGCACGGATAATACAAAATCAATTAAACAGTGATTTTTAAATATTGACAACAGTTATTTTTATTTAAGATACAATTTTTAAATGAAAGCTACAACCTATTTCTTTAGCATAATAATATAAACATCCATTTTTAAACCAAACACAGGTACAGTTTAATACAGGTACAGTTTAATACAGGTACAGTTTGATAGTACATTTCATAACACGTATATAACACACATTGTACATGTTTCTAAAAAGATTTCTACTATTGACTAAAAATGCTGCCTTTTGTCGATTTGTAGGCTTTGTAGCCATGGGCTTTTTACATGGTGACATGATAGCAAGATTGATACAAACTGTGACATATTAAAATTAATTCAATCTGTGATATGAAATCAACATTGATTCACATTGCGACATGATATCAACATTTATACAAACTGTGACATGATATCAACATTTATACAAACTGTGACATGATATCAACATTTATACAAACTGTGACATGATATCAACATTGTTAATTATGCATTATTTCTTGTGTCTTATCGATATTCTTTCAATATAAGATGGACCTATATTTGTTTAGATATATAAATGTATAGTCTACTGTTACGGATCCTTTTAATGATGATGCTTGTAGAAGGTGTAATAAATCAGACAACAGAAATCACGAAGTTAACTCCAGTGAAGTAACATCAAACAATCATTTAATACTTGAACATGAACTGACATAAAGGTAGATCCAGGAGGAGTACAATAGCAAACTGTAAATATGCATCCATCTACATCGATGCACAAAGCTAGACTAACTATAAAACAAAGCAGGTGCTCCCAACTGTCGGTTAATATACGTCATTTGTACCAAATGACGTATACACTAAAGCTCCCAATATTTACACTCAAGATGGCGGAATGACGCCATAGATACTGCGGTGGTGGGCGGAGCCTAATGAATCGCGTCATCAAACTTAGACCATATTATTTCTCCACATTTCTCCCCTCTACCTAAGCATGATGTAATCATGCTTAAAGAACCCAATACTAACACCGACAACAGGAAGCCATATAAAACGAAAGTTCAATCATACGAACATATCCCAAATCATCATAAGTCATAAAGTACCGTTATACAATGATTGTCGATCAAAATTTTATGGAAGCGATCATTACGTGCGAGCAATATATCATTATCATCGGTGCCATCAATGCATTGTTATTATGCGCAATATCGTTGCTGATAATCGTAAACATCGCGTACCCGACAGCAATATCTTATTAACGCTGCAAGCTGCGTACATACTGAACGTGTTGCGTTTGCGGATTATGCCGGACATGGTTTGTGGAGCGCATCATTCAGTACAACGTGATAACGTCATCAGCGGCTGGCGTTCTCTTTACGCAATTGCAACGGACGATGGTCAAAATCTTTGAAGTGAATTGACCATCAAGCTACTGTTGTTCCACTGGCTTTTTGAATTATAATGTGGCGGCGGCGATCAGTCGAAGAATAGTGAGCTTTAACGATACCGCTGCTGGGTGCGTGTACACCATATGATGGCTGTCTCCTCAAATTACGGCATATCTTTGTCCTCCGGTGATGGTCAATTCGTTAATATATTTTTGGTCTGCTTCGCAATTGTGTTTCTAACAACAGATTTTATCATATTAATACGAGGCGACTTGTCTAACCGAACAGATTGTTTGTCGTCTTTAATAAGCCCCTCAGGCGAAAACGGTTTTCGTATCAAGATGAATGAGCATTAATCGAATAGATGGTTAACGTCTCACGCTTTGATTCACGGTCATGAGGGTTCATCTCATGGTAAAGTTCGGATTAAACTTCCGATGAGAACATATTGCAAAGACTACCTGTTTTCGCTTTGTTATTGGTTTTTAATGTTTAATATCTGACTTTATCAATCACTATAGTTTTTATTATCATGCTTCCACTTTATATCTCAGAAGATTAACAAATCTGAATCTGTCTACCTTGATCGGTCTGGGTTAGAATTATATCTGCTGAGCATGAAGTTTCTGCTTGGACTCACAACGGTTTGTATCGGTCTCATGAAAGCAGTATGTCCGGGTAGCGAAACAGTTGTCTTTGATACTGGGAGAAATGTTTGGTAACTCGTCTATTGAGAGGTGAGTGATTATTATATATTTAAAATATGAAATTATTCTGGTTTAACAATGGAGGATTATATGATCTGGAAGTCAATGGATTTAAAACTGAGGTCAGTGGTATTACCCACGTACCTCTTTTCGTCGGTTTAGAAAATGTTTCGCTCGGCTGGCGATTGAGCGACAACTCCATCAGGATGACTTGATGCGGTCCCTAATGATTGGCATTTTATTTGACTGTCTGATCTTACCGGCTGTTGTTATCATTCACAATACTAACAACTATTTCTGAAGGGCTGTCTTGCGAGTGACTCTGGTGGTTCTGTTTGTTTCTGTAGCCTTCTAACTCTTTCTTGATATGATTAATGTTGAGTCTTATTCAAGGAGGATTTATTAGTCTCGAACTAGATAACACCAATTTTCTGACGGCACGCTCATCATGTTGTATTATATCAGTTTTACCCGGTCTATCAGGAAAAAATATCATGAAAGTCACGCGGTAGTGTCTTAATACTAATTTTCGTCATTAATGAGTTAAAAGTATATTTAATGCTATTTCCTTCCATGTTTCCTTGTTTCGACACTCGAGGTTCTCGATGTCTGAATGGTCAGCGTCAGGTACATCTTTCGTCCTCTCAACATGAAACAATTTTGAACTCCGTTCTTACTGGATCGAGACTAAATCTCAGATTGGTCTATTATGGTAGTACACTTAACATGTTTAGCATGAAAGACCTTTAACGACATATTTTCAATGTTAGTTTTGCTGATCCACGTCACTTACCTTTGTGACCGTAAAGGGTCGCTTGCCACTGATTATCAATCATTGGTGCGTGGTTTGGTAATAAAGCAAGCAATACTCCACTTTATTTAATATGTCTGCGAGTTTCCTGTCCTAAACTAACCCTCAATAGTGTGCTTTGTATTTTTGGATTAAAACATTTGATCTAGCCATCATTACAGGCCTTTATCGAGTCTCTGCTCTTGTATCAATCTCTCATGACTCCTAGAGCAGTTCTTTACGTCAGGGATAAATCTTTCACTTATCGTTACGGAGTCATTAGCTAGAGTTCGATGGACTTACATGGATTCGCACCGTACACCATTTCAAAAGGTAGAAAATCCTGTTGTTTCCTGTGGAATTTCCTATCCATACGAAAACACACAGGGTAACATGAGATTCGAGTCTCCCGATTAGTCATCAGACACTTTACGATCATTTTTTTATACTGTCGTTCAGGTGTCGCTCACAAATTCCATTACTTTGGGGATGGTATGGCGATGTAAAGGATTTGTTTGATCCTCAACACAGAGGGTAAAATGGTTGGTTAATTTCAGATACAAACTGAGTACCTCTGTCAGATAAAAATATCTGGGAAGCCTCGTCCTCTACAAAATAGCCATTAGTGCCTGTGCTACTGTCCTAATACCTTATGAATTTAAGAGGCACCGCCTCTGGTCATCATGGAACCCTATATCCACCACCGTTCAGATAAAGCGATGCCCTCATTGGACAGCACTTGCGTAGGTCCAATTATATCAATAGCTAATTTTGTGAACGGTCTGTCAACTACATCGGTTGTTTGTTAATGGGGGCTTCCCCTGGTACATTTATTTAGGGCCCCTTTGATTGACACAGGTCACACGTCTTAACATGTCTCTTTACACACGTCTCTGGTAACCCCGGGCCAAAAGAATTTTCCTAAGATCCTATACTTTGGTTCTAGTAACCCCCAAATGACCCGCTAAAGGTGAATCGTGGGTCAGTCCCCAAGAACTAATTTCCCACTAACTTCCATTGGGACCATAAGTTGATTCACCGTTTTACTTCATGTACCTGTGTCTTTCTAACCCCAAACACCTTTTTTCTAACTGAATGATTTCCCTATCTTCTAAATGATTTTTTTATCCCGGCTGGTCAATTTTGATAATGACACGTCATTATGCTGTTTGCGTAAAAAAACTCTCTCCATATCTAGGCAGACCCTGTCAGACATCTCACTTACAGGAATGTCACTAGATTGTTGTTAACATTGGCAGTACTTGATGTGGATTAGGAAAGTTGACTACATTCTCTTCCCTTTGAATAATTTTTTTACTTCCTGAGTAGTAATTAAAGCTGTTATTTGTACACTAATTGATGACTGATTATGGAGGTTTTCCTCCTTAGCCTGAGCCCTTGTCCTAGCATTACAGTTTCTAGTAGGATCATTAAGTTTTTCCATTTATCCAATTCCATGGGATCACACTCTATTACGCCCTCAATATTGCCCACTAAAACGTCGTAAGTTGGTTTCTCGATGACTAATGCTTCAACTTAGCCCTGTGTAAAATGGACTTCTAAGATTAATAGTGGCTATCGGTAACTCAGTGTATCGTCCCATCAAATGACGCACATAGACCCATTCTTCCCGTGAATTCACTATCTTTCACCAATGATCTACGGACACACACGCACGTTGCCCCCAGTGTCACGTAGCACCTTCACAGGTACATCACCAACGAACCCAGGGTAAAAATGTAAACCATTACCTCCCCCGAACTAACATTGCCTGTTGTACCCTATCTCTTTCTCTCTGGTCTGGTCTTGTCCATGGTTCTGGTCTGTAGTCCTTTTCTCCCCTGACTATTTCCCCGGGACCAAGTGCAGTTCCTAGCATAATGTCCCCTCCCGTTACACAGATAACATAAACTATCACTACCTCCATTTTCCCTTTTGCAGTCTCGCGATCTATGTCCGGCTCTCCCACATGAGAAACATAATTTGTCCCCGTCATGTCGGTCACTGAATCTATTTCTGTTCCCAGGATTAAGCTACGGCCACGGTTAGGATATGGTACAGCTTTAGCAAAGCACAGCACATCCTGGTTATGGTCTGGTTCTAACTTAGATACAGGGTTTTTCTGGATGTGCAGACTTATACTTTCTCAATAAATCAGTGACATCTTCTAAAGTTTTTGGCCCTTTTCTTTCAAGAATGCCACTAAATCTTTATGGCACACATTAATTGCCCTATCTACTAAAATCAGTTCCCTTAAATCATGGTACTCTTGTTTCGCCCCAGACAGAGCCACCCATCTATCAAAAAACAAACTAAGGTTTGTGATAAATAAATTGGGGTCTTCCTCTCGTGATGGGCGAATATTATTAAATTTTTCCCTGTAACCATCACATGTGTTACCATAAATCTTCATTAATGATTCTTTCACAACATCATAATTTTTTATTTCATTTTCATTTAGTTTTAAACATACATCCAGAGCTTTGCCTCTTATGAATCCTAAAATTGACGCGGCCCATGTATTCTTCGGCATACCCGCGCTAGTAGCTAGCATTTCAAACCTAGACAAGTATGTGTCCATACTGTCAACGCCCTCTGTAAAATAAGGTAATTTAAGTGATGTGGTCACTCTATCACCTGCTCCGTTAACTCCGGGGTTAGCTGACTGTCTATTGTTCTCAGACTCTAAGCGCGCCCTTTCGTTCGCGATTTCTTCCTTCCTCATTTCCCGTTCTGCGGCTCTTTCTTCCCTCTCTCTTTGTTCCTTTCCCTTTCTTTCTTCCCTCTCTCTCTGTTTTTCTTCCATCTCTTTCTTTTCCTTTTTCCTTTCTTTCTTCCCTCTCTCTGTTTTTCTTCCCTCTCTCTCTGTTTTTCTTCCCTCTCTCTGTTTTTCTTCCATCTCTTTCTTTTCCACCCTTTCTCTCTACAGATACCCAGGTTTGTAACTCTTGGCCTGTGAGGCCAAGTGCTTTACCAGCTTCAACAATATTTAAAATTGATGACATGGCAGTAACCAAAACCAATTATAACTAATAAATGAAAATGTTTGATACTATATATCATACACAAAAAATATTCTATTATGTAATCAACATACGAGTAATAACAAAATAAATACAGTATTCCTTTTCAAAAAAAAAAAACCAGAAAATTAAATGTTTTGGCTGCTCAGGGTGGACCCTATTTTAACCTCTACTGTATTAAATACAGAATTCCACCAAGAACAACAAACAAATAATTACACCAGATTTCAATATTCTAGTAATAAATATATATAAAAAAATATGCCAACTTACATATAAAGAAATACACAATAGTAAATTCTGTTCCTAGACTTCGATGGATGATCCTCGGTGATCCCGGTCCGCGATGTTCGATGTGGGGTTGACTAACACACGGATTGATCCTTGGTGATCCCTGTCCGCGATGTTCGATGATCCCTTGTTGATCCTCGGTGATCCTATGGTGGGGTCCTCTGACGATGAGGAGGTGATTCCCAGCCACACGGTAACGTCGGCCCATTCAGTACACAGCAACTCTGGCCACTTTAAGCAGTAAAGTTGGCCACTTCAGCAACAGTAGGGTTATCCTCTTCAGCAAACAGCAAGGTTGGCCTCTTCAGCAAACAGTAGGGTTGGCCTCTTCAGTAGCAGCAAGGTAGGCCTCTTCAGCAAACGGCTAGGTTGGCTACCTCAGCAAACGGCAAGGTTGGCCTCTTCAGCAAACAGTAGGGTTGGCCTCTTCAGCAGCAGCAAGGTAGGCCTCTTCAGCAAACGGCAAGGTTAGCCTCTTCAGCAAACGGCAAGGTTGGCCTCTTCAGCAAACAGTAGGGTTGGCCACTTCAGCAAACAGTAACTCTGGCCACTTCAGCAAACAATAGGGTTGGCCACTTCAGCAAACAGTAACGTTGGCCACTTCAGCAAACAATAGGGTTGGCCAATTCAGCAAACAGTAACGTCGGCCACTTCAGCAAACAATAGGGTTGGCCAATTCAGCAAACAGTAACGTCGGCCACTTCAGCAAACAATAGGGTTGGCCACTTCAGTAAACAGTAACGTTGGCCACTTCAGCAAACAATTGGGTTGGCCACTTCAGCAAACAGTAACGTTGGCCACTACAGAACGCAGTTTTCACGGCGCACACCCAGGGTGGTGGCCGCCACGTAATTCACCGATGAATACTTAACCGGTAATTACAACGAGTCTTAATGTACTCACTCCACTGCTCCTGAATCCAGCTAAGTCAGTCAGTTCGACGTCGGAGGTGCCAAATATATGTTACGGATCCTTTTAATGATGATGCTTGTAGAAGGTGTAATAAATCAGACAACAGAAATCACGAAGTTAACTCCAGTGAAGTAACATCAAACAATCATTTAATACTTGAACATGAACTGACATAAAGGTAGATCCAGGAGGAGTACAATAGCAAACTGTAAATATGCATCCATCTACATCGATGCACAAAGCTAGACTAACTATAAAACAAAGCATGTGCTCCCAACTGTCGGTTAATATACGTCATTTGTACCAAATGACGTATACACTAAAGCTCCCAATATTTACACTCAAGATGGCGGAATGACGCCATAGATACTGCGGTGGGCGGAGCCTAGCGAATTGCGTCATCAAACTTAGACTATATTATTTCTCCACATCTACACATTTTGAATTTATCTTGATGCGTTTAATACAATGTAAAGAGACGTATTAAAAACATTCAGGGTTGCGGCAAGGGGTGTGGGGTACATCGGGTACAGTAATCTACTATCCAATGGAATTGCTATTTGTGGGTGTGACCAGTGGGCCATTGTTGCTATTGGAAGGTGTGACCAGTGGGCCACTGTTGCTATTGGTGGGTGTGACCAGTGGGCTATTGTTGCTATTGGAAGGTGTGACCAGTGGGCCACTGTTGCTATTGGGGGTGTGACCAGTGGGCCACTGTTGCTATTGGGGGTGTGACCTGTGGGCCACTGTTGCTATTGGGGTGTGACCAGTGGGCCACTGTTGCTATTGGAAGGTGTGACCAGTGGGCCATTGTTGCTATTGGAATGTGTGACCAGTGGGCCACTGTTGCTATTGGGGGTGTGACCAGTGGGCCACTGTTGCTAGTGAGTGTCAGCAGCCCGTGATTGACTGATTGCAGTCTCGTGGTCATAGTTACCAATCGTCATTGGCGTTAACTGTAGTCAAAAGTTTTCAAAATGTAGCATTCTATCTTTTTGGTGATAATTCATCAGACACTTCTTGACGTGACGTTAGGCGCTGGAAGACAAAGTCATACTAATTCACCTGGCAGGATGCTACATACGGACAGTTTAGTAATTAGTTGATATACTAATTCACCTGGCAGGATGCTACATACGGACAGTTTAGTAATTAGTTGATATACTAATTCACCTGGCAGGATGCTACATACGGACAGTTTAGTAATTAGTTGATATACTAATTCACCTGGCAGGATGCTACATACGGACAGTTTAGTAATTAGGTGATATACTAATTCACCTGGCAGGGATCCTACAGGCCGAAACCCCATAAATTGTTCAGCTGGACCTTTGCAAAAACCCACCAAATATACTTTCCCCCCACCCGCCCCACCCGGTGCTAGGAACTGCCCATAAAAAAGAAACATTGTAACATTCTAACATTGTAACATTCTAACATTGTAGCTTTGTAACATTCTAACATTCTAACACAAACTAACTTCACGTTGTTTTATATTTCTTTATTTTTCCACTTTTTGCATTTGTAGTTTTAATGTAAAAATATTAACATATTCTTTTATTCAGATTCAGCCAAAAGAAATACCCAAGGAAGGTGGTACTATATTGTATTTAAATGGATCCAACTTTGGAAATGATTCCTCTAAGATTTCTGTAACTGTGTGTAATCGGAGCTGTCACAATGTCACAGTAGAAGACAGGTAGTTCATGCTTATGTCATTTGTGAATTAGAGGCGTAAAGATGAGTAACTGTGAAAGGGTTGTGTCGCTGTATTGAGTGTCAAACATGGGAAGGGTGCAGAATTAACAGCCTACCCATGTAGCAATGTAGGGCATCTGGGTACACATTCCACTATGACAGTAACACAATCAAAACAACATCGTCAGTCAACTGATGTCATTATATTGTCATTGAAATGGTTGTAAAGATGTCCTCTTATATATTGACATTGCACTTAGATTGTTTCTCATCCTGTCTATACATGCTGTTACACAGAAACACTTTAATACCTTTACTATTGAATACTTTAAAGCCTAATTTAAATAAAATGGAAACAATCAACTAAAGTCACATGTTGCCCCACCCACCACTCTATAAAGACGTTATTGATGTAAAGAATGATGTGGACGACAGTCATAATCAGACTTGCGGAGCCGACATTTTTTTCCTGCTCGGCTCTGGCTCCCAAAAATTTGACGGCTCCGGCTCGGCCCCCGGCTCGACTCCCGGCTCGGCTTCGGCTCCCTATTAAGATAGTATCACACGAGACAAAATTTTTGCAATTGTGCCATGCAAACATGCCGCTGGTAAAAAGTTATGCAAATTTTGCCCCGTTCACCCCCATCGTCAGGAACTTGAAAAATATAAGCATTGTCGGTTTTACTTAAAACAAACCATTTCAGTTCATACAGAAACATATCATTATTTTCGAGTGAGGTTTCACTAGTAGCCATTTTCATAAGTAATAAAAAGTTATTTCAACGATCAAATTAGCAAATAGTAAAATAATAAATTATTTAAAATATTTTAAAGACTTCAGTATTTATATTTATTATAAATTCGAAGTGGCTATCATTTAAAGGCTGTTACTCTTGTGGCGTGCGTAAAACATAAAAACATTTCAAATTATAGGAGGCAAATTTGGAATTTTAAAGCTAAAAAAAAATTCTGCTTTACAAAAAAAGTTGGGAGCCGGAGCCGCCAGATATTTTCGGCTCTGGCTCTGGCTCCGGCAAAAAGTAG
The DNA here is from genome assembly GCA_021962125.1 of Bulinus truncatus. Classification (NCBI taxonomy): domain Eukaryota; kingdom Metazoa; phylum Mollusca; class Gastropoda; family Planorbidae; genus Bulinus; species Bulinus truncatus. The sequence continues at coordinate 2,927,939 of JAGDYQ010000069.1, forward strand.
TGGCTCCACGGCTCGTCGGCTCCGGCTCGGCTCCGCAAGCCTTCATAATGAAATGATACAGAAAGTTTACAGCAGTGAAAGAAGCAACAATATATAAATTAATACATTGAGTTCACTTTACAGTCACAGCTCATCGTTCACCTAGCAACAATGTATATAAAAATAATTTACTTTGACGTCAACATAATCCATTCGTACACTGTTTAGTTTTTTGCAAGGGTCATGGACAATTTTTTTCTAAATAGTTTCAGTTTGATTAACCTACTAAATTAATGTAGGTTAAAAATATATCGACTGTAAAAGTACTTATTTCTTTTCAGGCTTGTTACTTGTACTACAGGACCCGTATGTAGTACCAGTTCATCAGAAATGTGCCACGTTCAATTAACTAAGACTGCTGACGATACCAAAAATGAAAACTTTGCAACTCCATCAGACAAGGATAGCCAATTGCATTGTGTTGTGAGTACTGTATAATAGTACATACTTCCACTGTACAACTTGACAACATGTGTGTCCAGAGCCTCGCCTATCTCCCGCCCTAGTGCTAACACCTCCCATAAAAAAAACTACTTAGAGTGAAACCGTTGGATCTTAACTAGTTCCAGAAAATCATTCAAAAATCAATTAATTGTTTAGGTTCCCACAGTGAAATATTGGTATGACGCACCTGTCAAATAGCTATGGACTTTAATGAATGCAACAAAGACATAAGAAAAGAATAAATTTAATTACTTGATATAAGTTCTTAAATTGTGTTTATCAGCACACAGCGATATCATTTGCTGCTATATAGCGAGTGTCAAATGTGAGGCCTAAAGCAAAATTTTAGTTCTGTTACTGTTAGGAAACAAGATTCCCCTTAGTCATTGGACCTTGCCCCCCCCCTTCCATAGCGTCTCACTGAGTTCGCTACTGATGAATTACATGTGTCTGGCCCTATAAACTGTCTGGTCATGTAATTTGTCTGGCCCTATAAACTGTCTGGTCATGTAATTTGTCTGGCCCTATAAACTGGCCACATAAACCTTTTCAATTCAAAGTCTTCAGTTGTTGACATCTCTTTCAGTTCAATATGTGATAATTTGAAAACTTAAAAATACGCAATGCAGGCTTATGGTAATTGTGACATATAAAGTACACATTATAATAATAATAATAAATGCTTGTGCAAAAATAGTGAAGAAAAATGAACTGGTATGACTGGACGATTTAAATTAAATATATTTTTCGCAGTGGCTACGGGACCATCATGCGGGTCTCCGTATTTTTTTTCCAGGGACCATCAATATATGTGCGCATGCGCGACTTTATTATTTTTTCCGTTTCCGGGTCAGGATTTTATAGTTGAATTAGTCAATGAACTCGAATTAATTTAAAACATACCAAAATTAGTCATGAGTCATAGATTTTAGAAAAAAAATTCTCGGTTATATATGCACTTTCTTTTGACCTAGTTTTAGGCCTAAATTCTTATTTTGTAATTTAAAATAATTCAAAGTCGTATTTATTAAAAAAAAATATTATAAAAATATCTCCGATTATTAACAGCAAATGACTTTATTAGGCTTGGACGGACCATCATAAGGGACTCCGCTATCAATTAGCGCGAAATTCCTGACCCCGGAAGCGGAAAAAAATAATAAAGAGGGATAACCTGAGCACTTGTCAGTGGTGCTAACACTCACGTGGTACTGACACTCACGTGGTACTGACACTCACGTGGTACTGACACTCACGTGGTACTAACACTCACGTGGTACTGACACTCACGTGGTACTGACACTCACGTGGTACTGACACTAACGTGGTATTGACACTTACGTGGTACTGAAACTCACGTGGTACTGACACTCACGTTGCCCATTGCTTATCATAAAGTTCCATAAAATTCAAATCAACATTGTCACCTATAAACATCATCTAGTTCACATAAACTTCCATAACATTTAAATCAACATTGTCCCCTATAAACATCATCTAGTTCACATTAAGTTCCATAACATTTAAATCAACATTGTCCCCAATAAACATCATGTAGTTCAAATAAAGGTCTTTGTTTTTTATCAGACTCCTCAGATATCATTTTATAGTCCACAATATGGACCTGTGTCTGGAGGTATCCAAGTTCAGTTCACAGGTAAACATCTTCTAGCAGGTAATAATGTCACCATCAATGTTGCTGGAAGAAACTGTGGATCAATACAGAGAAATGGGCAAGTAGACAGATTTCATTGATTGCCTAAGTAACAGATAATCTTAAAATACTTTTAAAATTAATGGTATCATTACTCTGCTCTCTAACAATTTCATTTTTATTTAATCTTTACAACAGTTAATAAAGTGACATTTTTGTAAAACATTGGATATCTATCTGAAGTAATATTCATTGGCTATCTATCGGAAGTAATATTCATTGGCTACATATGTGAAGTAATATTTATTGGCTACATACATATGGGAAGTAATATTCATTGGCTATTTATGTGAAGTAATATTCATTGGCTATCTATGTGAAGTAATATTCATTGGCTATTTAAGTGAAGTAATATTCATTGGCTATCTATGTGAAGAAATATTCATTGACTATCTATGTGAAGTAATATTAATTGGCTACATATGTGAAATAATATTCATTGGCTACCGATGTAAAGTAATATTCATTGGCTACATTTGTGAAGTAATATTCATTGGCTACAATGTGAAGTAATATTCATTGGCTATTTATGTGAAGTAATATTCATTGGCTATATATGAGAAGTAATATTTATTGGCTATCTATCTGAAGTAATATTCATTGGCTATCTATGTGAAGTAATATTCATTGCCTATCTATGTGAAGTAATATTCATTGGCTATTTATGTGAAGTAAAATTCATTGACTATTTATGAGAAGTAATATTTATTGGCTATCTCTGTGAAAAAATAATCATTGGCTATTTATGTGAAGTTATATTCATTGGCTATTTATGTGAAGTAATATTCATTCGCTATTTATGTGAAGTAATATTCATTGACTACATATGTGAAGTAATATTCATTGCCTATCTATTGAAGTAATATTCATTGGCTATTTATGTGAAGTAATATTCATTGACTATCTATGTGAAGTAATATTCATTGACTATCTATGTGAAGTAATATTCATTGGCTTCATATGCGAAGTAATATTCATTGCCTATCTATTGAAGTAATATTCATTGGCTATTTATGTGAAGTAATATTCATTGGCTATTGATGTGAAGTAATATTCATTGGCTATTTCTGTGAAGTAATATTCATTGGCTATCTATGTGAAGTAATATTCATTGGCTATCTATGTGAAGAAATATTCATTGAATATCTATGTAAAGTAATATTCATTGGCTACATATGTGAAGTAATATTCATTGGCTACCTATGTAAAGTAATATTCATTGGATATTTATCGGAAGTAATATTCATTGGCTACATTTGTGAAGTAATATTCATTGGCTACATATGTGAAGTAATATTCATTGGCTATCTATGTGGAGAAATATTCATTGGCTATTTATGTGAAGTAATATTCATTGGCTACATATGTGAAGTAATATTCATTTGCTACATATGTGAAGTAATATTCATTGGCTATCTATGTGAAGTAATATTCATTGGCTACATATGTGAAGTAATATTCATTTGCTACTTATGTGAAGTAATATTCATTGGCTATCTATGTGAAGTAATATTCATTGGCTATTTATGTGAAGTAATATTCATTGGCTATTTATGTGAAGTAATATTCATTGGCTATTTATGTGAAGTAATATTCATTGGCTATTTATGTGAAGTAATATTCATTGGCTACATATGTGAAGTAATATTCATTTGCTACATATTGAAGTAATATTCATTGGCTATCTATGTGAAGTAATATTCATTTACTATTAATGTGAAGTAATATTCATTGGCTATTTATGTGAAGTAATATTTATTGGCTATCTATGTGAAGTAATATCCATTGGCTATTTATGTGAAGTAATATTCATTGGCTATTTATGTGAAGTAATATTCATTGACTATCTATGTGAAGTAATATTCATTGGCTATTTATGTGAAGTAATATTCATTGGCTATTTATGTGAAGTAATATTCATTGGCTATTAATGTGAAGTAATTATCATTGGCTATTTATGTGAAGTTATATTTATTGGCTATCTATCTGTAGTAATATTCATTGGCTATTTATGTAAAGTAATATTTATTGTCTATTTATATGAAGTAATATTCATTGGCTACATATGTAAAGTAATATTCATTTGCTACATATTGAAGTAATATTCATTGGCTATTTATTGAAGTAATATTCATTGGCTATTTATGTGAAGTAATCTTCATTGGCTATTTATGAGAAGTAATATTTATTGGCTATCTATCTGTAGTAATATTCATTGGCTATCTATGTGAAGTAATATTCATTGACTATCTATGTGAAGTAATATTCATTGGCTACATATGCGAAGTAATATTCATTGCCTATCTATTGAAGTAATATTCATTGGCTATTTATGTGAAGTAATATTCATTGGCTATTTCTGTGAAGTAATATTCATTGGCTATCTATGTGAAGTAATATTCATTGGCTATCTATGTGAAGAAATATTCATTGAATATCTATGTAAAGTAATATTCATTGGCTACATATGTGAAGTAATATTCATTGGCTACCTATGTAAAGTAATATTCATTGGATATTTATCGGAAGTAATATTCATTGGCTACATTTGTGAAGTAATATTCATTGGCTACATATGTGAAGTAATATTCATTGGCTATCTATGTGAAGAAATATTCATTGGCTATTTATGTGAAGTAATATTCAATGGCTATTTATTTAAAGTAATTTTCATTGGCTATCTATGTGAAGTAATATTCATTGGCTATTTATGTGAAGTAATATTCATTGGCTACATATGTGAAGTAATATTCATTTGCTACATATTGAAGTAATATTCATTGGCTATCTATGTGAAGTAATATTCATTTACTATTCATGTGAAGTAATATTCATTGGCTATTTATGTGAAGTAATATTTATTGGCTATCTATGTGAAGTAATATCCATTGGCTATTTATGTGAAGTAATATTCATTGGCTATTTATGTGAAGTAATATTCATTGACTATCTATGTGAAGTAATATTCATTGGCTATTTATGTGAAGTAATATTCATTGGCTATTTATGTGAAGTAATATTCATTGGCTATTTATGTGAAGTAATATTCATTGGCTATTAATGTGAAGTAATATTCATTGGCTATTTATGTGAAGTAATATTCATTGGCTACATATGTGAAGTAATTATCATTGGCTATTTATGTGAAGTTATATTCATTGGCTATCTATCTGTAGTAATATTCATTGGCTATTTATGTAAAGTAATATTTATTGGCTATTTATGTGAAGTAATATTCATTGGCTACATATGTAAAGTAATATTCATTTGCTACATATTGAAGTAATGTTCATTGGCTATCTATGTGAAGTAATATTCATTGGCTATTTATGTGAAGTAATATTCATTGGCTTTTAATGTGAAGTAATATTCATTGGCTATTTATGTGAAGTAATATTCATTGGCTATTTATGTGAAGTAATATTCATTGGCTACATATGTGAAGTAATATTCATTTGCTACTTATGTGAAGTAATATTCATTGGCTATCTATGTGAAGTAATATTCATTGCTATTTATGTGAAGTAATATTCATTGGCTATTTATGTGAAGTAATATTCATTGGCTATCTATGTGAAGTAATATTCATTGGCTATTTATGTGAAGTAATATTCATTGGCTACATATGTGAAGTAATATTCATTGCCTATCTATGTGAAGTAATATTCATTGGCTATCTATGTGAAGTAATATTCATTGGCTATTTATGTGAAGTAATATTCATTGGCTATTTATGTGAAGTAATATTCATTGGCTATTAATGTGAAGTAATATTCATTGGCTATTTATGTGAAGTAATATTCATTGGCTACATATGTGAAGTAATTATCATTGGCTATTTATGTGAAGTTATATTCATTGGCTATCTATCTGTAGTAATATTCATTGGCTATTTATGTAAAATAATATTCATTTGCTACATATTGAAGTAATATTCATTGGCTATTTATTGAAGTAATATTCATTGGCTATTTATGTGAAGTAATCTTCATTGGCTATTTATGAGAAGTAATATTTATTGGCTATCTATGTGAAGTAATATTCATTGGCTATATATGTGAAGAAATATTCATTGAATATCTATGTGAAGTAATATTCATTGGCTATTTATGTGAAGTAAAATTCATTGACTATTTATGAAGTAATATTTATTGGCTATCTCTGTGAAAAATAATCATTGGCTATTTATGTGAAGTTATATTCATTGGCTATTTATGTGAAGTAATATTCATTCGCTATTTATGTGAAGTAATATTCATTGACTACATATGTGAAGTAATATTCATTTGCTACTTATGTGAAGTAATATTCATTGGCTATCTATGTGAAGTAATATTCATTGGCTATTTATGTGAAGTAATATTCAATGGCTATTTATTTAAAGTAATTTTCATTGGCTATCTATGTGAAGTAATATTCATTGGCTATTTATGTGAAGTAATATTCATTGGCTACATATGTGAAGTAATATTCATTTGCTACATATTGAAGTAATATTCATTGGCTATCTATGTGAAGTAATATTCATTTACTATTCATGTGAAGTAATATTCATTGGCTATTTATGTGAAGTAATATTTATTGGCTATCTATGTGAAGTAATATCCATTGGCTATTTATGTGAAGTAATATTCATTGGCTATTTATGTGAAGTAATATTCATTGACTATCTATGTGAAGAAATATTCATTGGCTATTTATGTGAAGTAATATTCATTAGCTATTTATTTAAAGTAATATTCATTGGCTACCTATGTGAAGTAATATTCATTGGCTATTTATCGGAAATAATATTCATTGGCTACATATGTGAAGTAATATTCATTTGCTACTTATGTGAAGTAATATTCATTGGCTATCTATGTGAAGTAATATTCATTGGCTATTTATGTGAAGTAATATTCAATGGCTATTTATTTAAAGTAATTTTCATTGGCTATCTATGTGAAGTAATATTCATTGGCTATTTATGTGAAGTAATATTCATTGGCTACATATGTGAAGTAATATTCATTTGCTACATATTGAAGTAATATTCATTGGCTATCTATGTGAAGTAATATTCATTTACTATTCATGTGAAGTAATATTCATTGGCTATTTATGTGAAGTAATATTTATTGGCTATCTATGTGAAGTAATATCCATTGGCTATTTATGTGAAGTAATATTCATTGGCTATTTATGTGAAGTAATATTCATTGACTATCTATGTGAAGTAATATTCATTGGCTATTTATGTGAAGTAATATTCATTGGCTATTAATGTGAAGTAATATTCATTGGCTATTAATGTGAAGTAATATTCATTGGCTACATATGTGAAGTGATTATCATTGGCTATTTATGTGAAGTTATATTCATTGGCTATCTATCTGTAGTAATATTCATTGGCTATTTATGTAAAGTAATATTTATTGGCTATTTATGTGAAGTAATATTCATTGGCTATTTATGTGAAGTAATATTCATTGGCTATCTATGTGAAGTAATATTCATTGGCTATTTATGTGAAGTAATATTCATTGGCTATTTATGTGAAGTAATATTCATTGGCTATCTATGTGAAGTAATATTCATTGGCTATCTATGTGAAGTAATATTCATTGACTATCTATGTGAAGTAATATTCATTGGCTACATATGTGAAGTAATATTCATTGGCTATCTATGTGAATTAATATTCATTGCCTATTTATTGAAGTAATATTCATTGGCTATTTATGTGAAGTAATATTCATTGGCTACATATGTGAAGTAATATTGATTGGCTATCTATGTGAAGTAATATTCATTGGCTATCTATCTGTAGTAATATTCATTGGCTATTTATGTGAAGTAATATTCATTGGCTATTTATGTGAAGTAATATTCATTGGCTATTGATGTGAGTAATATTTATTGGTTATTTATGTGAAGTAATATTAAATTCATTGGCTATTTATTAGTCAAAGTTTCATTTTTTTTTATTTAAAACTATGTGAAGCTAATATCCAAAACAAGGTGTGTGTGGTGGGATGTGGGAGAGGTTGTCAAAACAAGGTGTGTGTGGTGGGACGGTGGGAGAGGTTGTCAAAACAAGGTGTGTGTGGTAGGACGGTGGGTTTTCAAAACAAGGTGTGTGTGGTGGGACGGTGGGTTGTCAAAACAAGTAGTGTGTGGTGGGACGGTGGGTTGTCAAAACAAGGTGTGTGTGGTGGGATGTGGGAGAGGTTGTCAAAACAAGGTGTGTGTGGTAGGACGGTGGGTTGTCAAAACAAGGTGTGTGTGGTGGGACGGTGGGTTGTCAAAACAAGGTGTGTGTGGTGGGACGGTGGGAGAGGTTGTCAAAACAAGGTGTGTGTGGTAGGACGGTGGCTTGTCAAAACAAGGTGTGTGTGCTAGGACGGTGGGTGATGTTGTCAAAACAACGTGTGTGTGTGGTAGGACGGTAGGTTTTCAAAACAAGGTATGTGTGGTGGGACGGTGGGTTGTCAACACAAGGTGTGTGTGGTGGGACGGTGGGATGTCAAAACAAGGTGTGTGTGGTAGGACGGTGGGTTGTCAAAACAAGGTGTGTGTGGTGGGACGGTGGCTACTCAAAACAAGGTGTGTGTGGTGGGACGGTGGGTTGTCAAAACAAGGTGTGTGTGGTGGGATGTGGGAGAGGTTGTCAAAACAAGGTGTGTGTGGTAGGACGGTGGGTTGTCAAAACAAGGTGTGTGTGGTAGGACGGTGAGTGGTTGTCAAAACAAGGTGTGTGTGGTAGGACGGTGGGTTTTCAAAACAAGGTGTGTGTGATGGGATGTAGGAGAGGTTGTCAAAACAATGTGTGTTAGTAGGACGGTGGGTTGTCAAAAAAAGATGTGTGTAATAGAACGGTTGGTTTTCAAAGCAAGGTGTGTGTTGTAAGATGTGGGAGAGGTTGTCAAAACAAGGTGTGTGGTAGGGCGGTGGGTTTTCAAAACAAGGTGTGTGGTGGGATGTAGGAGAGGTTGTCAAAACAAGGTGTGTGTGGTAGGACGGTGGTTTTTCAAAACAAGGTGTGTGTGGTGGGACGGTGGGATTTCAAAACAAAGTGTGTGTGGTGGGATGTAGGAGAGGTTGTCAAAACAACGTGTGTTAGTAGGACGGTGGGTTGTCAAAACATGATGTGTGTGGTAGAACGGTGGGTTTTCAAAGCAAGGTGTGTGTGGTAAGATGTGGGAGAGTTTGTCAAAACAAGGTGTGTGGTAGGACGGTGGGTTTCAAAACAAGGTGTGTGTGATGGGATGTAGGACAGGTTTTCAAATAAAGGTGTGTGTGGTAGGACGGTGGGATTTCAAAACAAGGTGTGTGTGGTGGGACGGTGGATTGTCAAAACAAGTAGTGTGTGTTGGGTTGGTGGGTTGTCAAAACAAGGTGTGTGTGTAGGACGGTGGGTTTTCAAAACAAGGTGTGTGTGGTGGGATGTAGGAGAGGTTTCAAAACAAGGTGTGTGTGTTAGGATGGTTGGTTTTTAAAACAAGGTGTGTGTGGTGGGACGGTGGGTTTTGAAAACAAGGTGCGTTTGGTGGGAAGGTGGGTTGTCAAAACAAGGTGTTTGTGGTAGGACGGTGGGTTTTCAAAACAATGTATGTGTGGTGGGATGTGGGAGAGGTTGTCAAAACAAGGTGTGTGTGGTGGGAAGTGGGAGAGGTTTTCAAAACAAGGTGTATGTGGTGGGCCGTCGGGTTTTCAAAACAAGGTGTGTGTGGTAGGACGGTGGGTTTTCAAAACAAGGTGTGTGTGGTAGGACGGTGGTTTGTCAAATCAACGTGTGTGTGGTAAGAAGGTGTGTTGTCTTAACAAGGTGTGTTTGGTTGGACGGTGGGTTGTCAAAACAAGGTGTGTGTGGTGGGACTGTGGGTTGTCAAAACAAGGTTTGTTTGGTGGGACGGTGGGTTGTCAAAACAAGATGTGTGTGGTGGGACGTTGGGTTGTCAAAACAAGGTGTGTGTGGTAGGACGATTGGAGAGTTTGTCAAAACAAGTTTTGTGTGGTGGGATGTGGGAGAGGTTTTCAAAACAAGCTGTGTGTAGTGGGACGGCGGGTTGTCAAAACAAGGTGTGTGTGGTAGGACGCTGGGAGAGGTTTTTCAAAACAAGGTGTGTGTGGTAGGACGGTATGAGAGGTTGTCATAACAAGGTGTGTTTGATAGGACGGTAGGTTTTTAAAATAAGGTGTGTGTGGTGGGATGTGGGAGAGGTTGTCAAAACAAGGTGTGTGTGGTAGGACGTTGGGTTATCACAACAATGTGTTTGTGGTAGGACGGTGGGAGAGGTTGTCAAAACAAGGTTTGTGTGTTAGGACGGTGGGTTTTCAAAACAATGTATGTGTGGTGGGATATGGGAGAGGTCGCCAAAACAAGGTGTGTGTGGTGGGATGTGGGAGAGGTTGTCAAAATAAGGTGGTTGTGGGAGGACGGCGGGTTGTCAAAACAAGGTGTGTGTGGTAAGAAGCTGGGAGAGGTTGTCAAAACAAAGTGTGTTTGGTAGGACGGTGGGTTTTCAAAACAAGGTGCGTTTGGTGGGACGGTGAGTTGTCAAAACAAGGTGTTTGTGGTAGGACGGTGGGAGAGGTTGTCAAAACAAGGTTTGTGTGGTAGGACGGTGAGTTTTCAAAACAATGTATGTGTGGTTGGATGTGGGAGAGGTTGTCAAAACAAGGTGTGTGTGGTGGGATGTGGGAGAGGTTTTCAAAACAAGGTGTGTGTGTTGGGACGGTGGGTTGTCATAACAAGGTGTGTGTGGTGGGACGGTGGGTTGTCAAAACAAGGTGTGTGTGGTGGGACGGTGGGTTGTCAAAACTAGGTGTGTGTGGTGGGACTGTGGGTTGTCAAAACAAGGTGTGTGTGGTAGGACGATTGGAGAGTTCGTCAAAATAAGGTGTTTGTGGTGGGACGATTGGAGAGTTTGTCAAAACAAGGTGTGTGTGGTGGGATGTGGGAGAGGTTGTCAAAATAAGGTGTGTGTGGTGGGACGGCGGGTTGTCAAAACAAGGTGTGTGTGGTAGGACGCTGGGAGAGTTTTTTCAAAAAAAAGGTGTTTGTGGTAGGACGGTGTGAGAGGTTGTCAAAACAATGTGTGTGTTGTGGGACGATTGGAGAGTATGTCAAAACAGGGTGTGTGTGGTGGGATGTGGGAGAGGTTTTCAAAATAAGGTGTGTGTGGTGGGACGGCGGGTTGTCAAAACAAGGTGTGTGTGGTAGGACGCTACGCTGGGAGAGGTTTTTCAAAACAAGGTGTTTGTGGTAGGACGGTGTGAGTGGTTGTCAAAACAAAGTGTGTTTGGTAGGACGGTAGGTTTTTAAAACAAGGTGTGTGTGGTGGGATGTGGGAGAGCTTGTCAAAACAATGTGTGTGTGTGGTAGGACGTTGGCTTGTCAAAACAAGGTGTGTGTGGTAGGACGGTGGGAGATGTTGTCAAAACAAGGTGTGTGTGGTAGGACGGTGGGTTTTCAAAACAAGGAGTGTGTGGTAAGATGTGGGAGAGGTTGTCGAAACAAGGTGTGTGGTAGGACGGTGGGTTTTCAAAACAAGGAGTGTGTGGTGGGATGTGGGAGAGGTTGTCAAAATAAGGTGTGTATGGTAGGACGGTAGGTTTTTAAAACAAGGTGTGTTTCGTGGGACGTTGGGTTTTCAAATTAAGGTGTGTGTGGTAGGACGGTGGGATAGGTTGTCAAAACAAAATGTGTGTGGTGGGATGTGGTACAGGTTGTCAAAACAAGGTGTGTGTGGTAGGACGGTGGGTTGTCACAACAAGGTGTGTGTGGTAGGACGGTGGGAGAGGTTGTCAAAACAAGGTGTGTGTGATAGGACGGTGGGTTGTCAAAACAAGGTGTGTGTGGTGGGACGGTTGGTTGTCAAAACAAGGTGTGTGTGGTAGGAAGGTGGGAGAGGTTGTCAAAACAAGGTGTGTGTGGTGGAATGTGGGAGAGGTTTTTAAAACAAGTTGTTTGTGGTGGGACGTCGGGTTGTCAAAACAAGGTGTGTGTGGTGGGACGGTGGATTGTCAACATAAGGTGTGTGTAGAAGGATGGTGGGAGAGGTTGTCAAAACAAGGTGTTTGTGGCAGGCCGATGGGTTGTTAAAACAAGGTGTGTGTGGTAGGACGGTGGGTTGTCACAACAAGGTGTTTGTGTTCGGACGGTGGGTTTTCAAAACAAGGTGTATATGGTGGGATGTGGGAGAGGTTGTCAAAACAAGGTGTGTCGGGTGGGACGGAGGGTTGTCAAAACAAGGTGTGTATGGAAGGACGGTGGGAGAGGTTTTTTAAAACAAGGTGTGTGTGGTAGGACGGTGTGAGAGATTGTCAAAACAAGGTGTGTGTGGTAGGACGGAGGGTTGTAAAAACAAGGTGTGTGTGGTAGGACGGTGGGAGAGGTTGTCAAAACAAGGTGTGTGTGGTTGGACGGTGGGAGAGGTTGTCAAAACAAGGTGTGTGTGGTAGGACGATGGGAGAGGTTTTCAAAACAAGGTGTGTTTGGTGGGACGGTGGTAGAGGTTGTCTAAACAAGGTGTGTGTGGTAGGACGGTGGGAGAGATTGTCAAAACAAGGTGTGTGTGGTGGGACGGTGGCTTGCCATAACAAGGTGTGTGTGGTAGGACGGTAGGTTGTCAAAACAAGGTGTATGTAGTGGGACAATGGGTTGTTAAAACAAGGTGTGTGTGGTGAGACGGTGGGTTCTCAAAACATGGTGTGTATGGTGGGACGGTGGTTTTTCAAAACAAGGTGTGTGGTAGGACGGTGGGAGAGGTTGTCAAAACAAGGTGTATTTGGTGGGACGGTGGGAGAGGTTGTCAAAACAAGGTGTGTGTGGTGGGACGGTGGGTTGTCAAAACATGGTGTGTGTGGTGGGACGGTGGGTTTTCAAAAGAAGGTGTGTGGTAGGACGGTGGGAGAGGTTGTCAAAACAAGGTGTGTGTGGTGGGACTTTGGGAGAGGTTGTCAAAACAAGGTGTGTGTGGTAGGACGGTGGGTTGTCAAAAGAAGATGTTTGTGGTAGGACGGTGGGAGAGGTTGTCAAAACAAGATGTTTGTGGTAGGACGGTGGGAGAGGTTGTCAAAACAAGGTGTGTGTGGTGTGATGTCCGTGGTGGACTTAACTGACTACGTCATATATAAAGAAATCTTTATCAAACAATTACCCTACAAATATTTATTGGCACATTATCACTCACTTCTCTTCTAAATACCGATTCCAAGACAGGACCACAGATAAAAAAATAATACCTAACATATAGGTAGTACTCAGCTGCTGGGATTTTGTTATTTGACTAATATTTGCACATTCAAACAAATAAAAAAAAAACTAACCAAAATGTCATGAAATTTTATCGATTTGTTATTTGCAAACAATCCAAACCAAAGTTTAAAAAAATAATAACAATCTAAATGAATTTATATATTACCTCGTCAATGTTTTGGTAAACATTTTATTTTTATTGCTTTTGTTAGGTAATTAATATCTTTTATTTTATGTTAAAATATTGCTATAAATTAAATTAATCATTTAAAAACTATTTCTTTTTACAGTGGTGGTACATTTCTTAATATATCAGGAAGTTTTATCAACAGTATCAAAGTTCCACAATTTGCAATCAATATTACCAATGTTGTAAGTATTGAAATCACTTTCATTGTTCTAGTCTCTGTTATTCTTGAGTTATCTAGCAGTATAAAACAACATATTAAAGACCTATGTAGAAGAATTTGTTCAAATGGTTCTGAAGTTGAAGAATATGTCTTGATGTATTTATTTCAGCTAAACAACACATATGACATATTTACTGAAGCTTGCAAAGAACCAAACTCAAATAATACTCTATGTCGGACTCCTAATACTTCAAAATCGATATTGTCGCTTTTTAAAGGGAATACATCAATGGAATATATTTATGCCACAGTCTCACTATGTTCTGGTGATAATTGTTTTACACTAGAAGGAAATGAACAATTGAAGATCTACCGTGATCCTGTGTTTAATAAAACTAATTTTAGATTATCAATGGAGAAAAATACTAAAGTACTACGATTGAAGGTAATTATAACTTATGGTTCAAGTTCACACTTAAAAGAAATGAATATATTTTTTTTTTATTTATAGATTTATAATTTACTTTTGAAATAAATAATTAAAAACTGTTTAAAACTGCATTTCAATTTGCTTCCACTCTCAGGGCAAATACATACCTGAATGGCTACAGAATCATGAATGTAACATATCAGTTGGAAGATTTCACTGTCCTGTCACCAAAGTAGACAAACTTTACATTGAGTGTGATGTTAGTCAAATAATAGACCAGCAAAAACAGCAAAACTCTGGTAATCAACTCTCCCTGAAGGATGCAAAAACCAAAGAGTTGGCAGCTAGCAACACACCTGCCAATACACAAATCAACTTGACGGTAACAGTTACTATAGGAAATTATGAAGAAATTGTCGGAGTTGTGTCTCTAGAGAAAACTGAATCAAATGGAAATACTACTCCGTTATATATATCACTTATTGGTGGAGTTATGGCTGGTCTAGTCTTTGTTTTTGTAATTCTATTAATAGTTACAATAAACATTCGCCAAAGACGTTCAAAGTTAAGAAAACGCCCATTCTATTTATATGGTGAGTACATTGTGTTAGTGAGTACATTGTGTTAGTGAGTACATTGTGTTAGTCATCAGAAAACACTAAATAGTTGATAGTTAGTATTTTATCTAATACACATTTAGTGTATTTATAATATTTTTTTTCAGTTTTAACCTAAATGAACAATGGCAGTTACGTAGTAACGTGTATTTCATTTTTCTCAATGGACTGAAATATAGGGAAAGGAAGCGTCATTATAATTTTTTTCATTTACGTTTCATTTATTAGGACAACTTCCAGTGTAGCTGTAACACCGTCAGTATTCAAAACTAATTTTTTTTCATTGTATGAAATCTAAATGATAAGTTAAAAAGTAAGAAAAAATGCTTTAGAAATGAATAGTCTTAGGTAGAAATTATTTAGAAAAAAAGCAAGTAAATGTTCATGATATATAGTGGGGGAAATGAACTTTTCTCAGTGTCAACTATCATGCACCCCCCCCCCCATCCTCTCAATAGTGTTATAGTTCACTAAAGGAAACAAATGTGTATATACAGTTTATAGCAGTCATTAGATTGCTGTAGAGAGACTATAACAAAGTCTGTAAATACATTGGGAAGGAGACGGGAAAGTAAAATCAGGAAAATTGTAGAGTAGTTGTACTACAGGCTGGATGTCAACATGGACTTAAGAACTAAAGGATAGGAGTAGTTGTACTACAGGCTGGATGTCAACATGGACTTTAGAACTAAAGGGTATGAATAGTTCTACTACAGGCGAGATATTGAGCGGATCACTGTTTGACTTGTTCACTTTATTTTGTTTTGAAAATATATTCTATGTTCAATTTACTGAAAACAAATATGCAACCATTTATTTGCAGGATCTAAAATTGATCTTCAGATGCAATCATTGAAAGAGATTTTAACATCAATAGGAGATCAAGTGAAAAATGAAGATTTCGATAAATTGATTATCGATCTGGACAAACTCACAATTGGGAAACCTCTAGGCTCAGGTAGTAAATAAAATAAAAACATTTCATGTATATCCTATTCCCGGATGTGCCTGATCTGTATATTCTAAATAAAACAAAAATATTTCATTTATATCACTGTATATTCTGTTTACGGCTGTAGTTGACATGCATATTCTGTTTACGGCTGGAGTTGACATGTATATTCTGTTTACGACTGTAGTTGACATGCATATTCTGTTTACGGCTGTAGTTGACATGTATATTCTGTTTACTGCTGTAGTTGACATGTATATTCTGTTTACTGCTGTAGTTGACATGTATATTCTGTTTACGGCTGGAGTTGACATGTATATTCTGTTTACGACTGTAGTTGACATGTATATTCTGTTTACGGCTATAGTTGACATGTATATTCTGTTTACGGCTGTAGTTGACATGCATATTCTGTTTACGGCTGGAGTTAACATGTATATTCTGTTTACGGCTGTAGTTGACATGTATATTCTGTTTACGACTGTAGTTGACATGTATATTCTGTTTACGGCTATAGTTGACATGGATATTCTGTTTACGGCTGTAGTTGACATGATTATTCTGTTTACGGCTGGAGTTGACATGTATATTCTGTTTACGGCTGTAGTTGACATGCATATTCTGTTTACGGCTGTAGTTGACATGTATATTCTGTTTACGGCTGTAGTTGACATGCATATTCTGTTTACAGCTGGAGTTGACGTGTATATTCTGTTTACGACTGTAGTTGACATGTATATTCTGTTTACGGCTGTAGTTGACATGTATATTCTGTTTACGGCTGTAGTTGACATGTATATTCTGTTTACGGCTGGAGTTGACATGTATATTCTGTTTACGACTGTAGTTGACATGTATATTCTGTTTACGGCTGTAGTTGACATGTATATTCATTTTACGGCTGTAGTTGACATGCATATTCTGTTTACGGCTGGAGTTGACATGCATATTCTGTTTACGGCTGTAGTTGACATGCATATTCTGTTTACGGCTGTAGTTGACATGTATATTTCAAGTTAAAAATGTATCAGCTACATTAAATTCCGTAAAAGAGATTTAGCTTACAAACATTTTCTTTTTTACTGAAATTGAGAAGATTATTTTAATTATTATACATAGTTTGATATTTCAGTAGAAATGATATTAACATGTTTAATTAGCTAGCAAACACATTTTGTTTAGGTAACTTCGGCTGTGTGTATGAAGGAATTTTACAAGAATCACGTGACCAGCAATTAAAAAAAGTTGCTGTAAAGACACTAAAAGGCAAGTGATGATATTAAAAAAAAACAACAACAAACAAACAATAAAAAAACAACAACAAACAACAACAACAAACAACAACAATCAAACAACAAATAAACAAACAACAACAAACAACAACAACAAACAAACAACTACAAACAAACAATTAACAACAAACAACAACAACAAACAACAACAAACAACAACTACAACAACAAAAAAACAACAACAAACAACAACTACAACAAAAAAACAACAACAACAAACAAACAACAACAGCAAACGAATAAACAATAACAAACAAACAAAAAGCAAATAAGCAACAAAAAACAACAACAAACAAACAAAAAACAACAAATAAATAAACAAACAAAAAACAAACAACAAAAAATGACTAACAAACAACAACAACAAACAAACAACAACAAATAAACAACAACAAACAAACAGCAAACAACACACAACAAACAACATGCACAAAAGAAAAGAATTATGTCAATAAAACTGAGTCTCATATTCCAGATCCCAAGTCACACAACATTGATCTAGCAGCATTTATCCAAGAGGCGCTTATAATGAAAAACTTTCAGCACTCAAATGTCCTTGAACTTGTAGGTCTTACAGAGAAGGAACCTGGTGTCCCATATGTAATACTTCCTTATATGGACAATGGAGATTTATTGACTTATGTACGAAATACTTCAGTTGTAAGTAACCAACTTTATAAAGGAATGGAGCAACTATTTACTTTACACATATAAAGGAATGGTTCAAAGAGACCCTTATATTTTGTTAATGCACATACAAATTATTTTATTTCTAAAATATATTCTGGTTTGCGTGTCTACAATTTATTTCTCTGATAGAATTTAAGTCTCCATGACGTCATCAAGTTTGGTGCAGACATTGCAAGTGGCATGGCGTACTTGAGTTCTCTCAAGTTTGTACATAGAGATCTGGCAGCAAGAAATTGCATGTAAGGAATTTAGATAGTAATGTTAAATTATTGCTCATTTGTTTTTATCCTATTAATTAAATAAATGTGTTCAATATGTGTATCAATGTGTGCATCAGTGTGTGTATCAGTATGTGTTCAGTCTGTGCATCAATGTGTGTATCAATTTGTGTATCAATGTGTGCATCAATGTGTGTATCAATATGTGTTCAGTATGTGTTCAATGTGTGTATCAATGTGTGCATCAGTGTGTGTATCAGTATGTGTTCAGTATGTGTTCAGTATGTGCATCAATGTATGTATCAATGTGTGTATCAATGTGTGCATCAATGTGTGTATCAGTATGTGTTCAGTATGTGTATCAATGTGTGTATCAGTATGTTTGCAGTATGTGTTTAATGTGTGTATCAATGTGTGCATCAATGTGTGTATCAGTATGTGTTCAGTATGTGTTCAATATGTGTATCAATGTGTGCATCAATGTGTGTATCAGTATGTGTTCAGTATGTGCATCAATGTGTGCATCAGTATGTGTTCAGTATGTGTTCAATATGTGTATCAATGTGTGCATCAATGTGTGTATCAGTATGTGTTCAGTATGTGTTCAATATGTGTATCAATATGTGTATCAATGTGTGTATCAGTATGTGTTCAGTATGTGCATCAATGTGTGTATCAATGTGTGTATCAATGTGTGCATCAATGTGTGTATCAGTATGTGTTCAGTATGTGTTCAGTATGTGTATCAATGTGTGTATCAGTATGTGTTCAATATGTGTATCAATGTGTGCATCAATGTGTGTATCATTATGTGTTCAGTATGTGTTCAATATGTGTATCAATGTGTGCAGCAATGTGTGTATCATTATGTGTTCAGTATGTGTTCAATATGTGTATCAATATATATATATATATATATATATAGATAGATAGATAGATAGATAGATAGATAGATAGATAGATAGATAGATAGATAGATAGATAGATAGATAGATAGATAGATAGATAGATAGATATACAAAGTGGGCCAAAAAAATGAGAACATTGCGTAGTCGTAGACGGTAATATAATTATATCAAAGTTTGTTTAGCTGTACGCTTAGAACAAATTGTTGATAAGCAGGGAGGACACATTGTACAGGATTTCTGATTGGCTAAATACCTTGCAAACAAATTTACATGAAACAATACAATTAAATTATATTTCTAAATAATTCGTATGTTTTATGATGTTCTCATTTTTTTGGCCTACCATATATATATATATATATATATATATATATATATATATATACAACAACACATAATTGTATAAGATCCATATATATATATATATATATATATATATATATATATATATATGTATATATACAACACATAATTGTATAATATTTCCAATCACTTACTTTACAATCTTTCTATCTTTAGGCTGGACAGTTTTTATACTGTCAAAGTTGCAGACTTTGGTCTCTGTCGTGATATTTATGAGAAAGGATATTATAGCAGTGATAATAAGAAACTTTTGCCTATCAGATGGATGGCTGTTGAAAGTATAGAGCATGGATCATATAGCACCAAGTCAGACGTGGTAAGTATAGATCATGGGTCATATAGCACCAAGCCAGACGTGTTAAGTATAGAGCATAAATCATATAGCACCAAGTCAGACGTGTTAAGTGTAGATCATGGGTCATATAGCACCAAGTCAGACGTGTTAAGTATAGATCATGGGTCATATAGCATCAAGTCAGACGTGTTAAGTATAGATCATGGGTCATATAGCACCAAGTCAGACGTGATAAAAAAATTGTACCACTTCATACTGTAGGCACATGGATAGGGTGGTGTTTAATAGATTATAGCAGGGCACTTGTGTAGGGTGGAGTTTAATAGATTATAGCAGGGCACGTGTATAGGGTGGTATTTAATAGATTATAGCAGGGCACGTGTATAGGGTGGTATTTAATAGATTATAGCAGGGCACTTGTATAGGGTGGTATTTAATAGATTATAGCAGGGCACTTGTATAAGGTGGTATTTAATATATTATAGCATGGCAGTTGTATAGGGTGGTATTGATTAAATTACAGCAGGGCACTTGTATAGGGTGGTATTTAATATATTAAGCGCCGGACTTGTTTGAATCATCATATTATAACTTCACTATAAAATTATCTTATTTGTAATAGATATAATCTTAAAATGTCATCAAAGACAACATAACATTCAGAAAGATATAAAAGTGGCATTTACAATTTTGTTTAAATGTACTAAATTGAAATATTTTCTGTCTGAAATGAATATTGATCATTACTTTCTATTTGTCTGCAGTGGTCATTTGGTATTGTACTTTGGGAATTACTGACCAGAGGTGTGACCCCGTATCCAGGAATAAATGGATGGGACATAATCAATTTTCTTCGACAACGACGTCTGGCACGACCTCACTTCTGCCCACCAATTCTGTTAGTATTAACAACAACTGCTCTAACATAGTATTAACAACAGCTGCTCTCGTATAGTATTAGCAGCAACTGCTCTCATATAGTATTAACAACAGCTGCTCTCACATAGTATTAACAACTGCTCTCACATTTGATAAAATGTATAATTTCAAAAATAAAATATACAAACTAAACATTTCAATCATTAGTTTGGATTAAATGGAATTATTTGACTGAGATCAATCATTTTATATTTGAATAATAGTTCGCTATAATGATTAATCAAAAGTGTTTATGTGATTTCAAACATATAAAGAAACACAAACAAGATAAAAATGCACATATAACTCATGAAATAGCTGTAGACAAGTAATGAAATCTGATCAATTTACTCTTAATACTAAAGTGCTGGTAATGTTTAGTATTGTGCAAATAGTATTTACTAGAGCTGCTCTACGATTAAAAAATTTATCGAAATTAGTGCATAATTAAAAGTTTTATCACAAATTACCTTACACTTTAATCAACACATGTACATGTACATTTGTTTGATGCAATGTTAAACAAGTCAGTTTAATTTATTAAAGAGTTATAATTAATTCTAACATATCTATTACTAGATATTAAGCCCGGTGTTGCCCAAGAAATCTAGGTGTAATGTTAAACCCCTTCCTAATTAATTAAATTAATTAAATTAGGTGCTAATTTAGGCCACCTTCCTAATGTACAGAAATGACCTAATTTCATACGTCAAAAGATGTGGCTGCCATAACCAACAAACCATCATCAAAAAGTAATCCGTCGAGGGAACAATAACCTCCTGTACACAATGTTAATAGACTATAATAACTGAGCATGATTATCAAATGCGTAGCCGATTTACGTGAAATCAAGTGCAGAATTTTTTTTTTATTTGCCGTCACAGACGATTTTTTTTTATAGCATTTTGCCCTAAATTCTATTTATAGTTAAAATCAAAATAAAGCATTAAAAATGCACTGAAAAGTAAAAAATAACTACTTTACTATGGCACGATACAGCACTCATCGGGAAATGACGTCATAATGGATTTTTTTTTATTTATAGCGACGGCGCTCCCATTTCGCTAAAAAAATTGTACCATCGGGGCGTCATAGGTCATAGGTTATTTACGAACGCGCTCGCTAGTGAAATAGTCTGATTAAAATGCTAACTGTTGTAATAAAAACTAAAATAATTTGAATAATAATATATATATATTATTATTATTAGTATTTATTATTTAGGAATTTTACATTTCATAACCACAGAAACTATTTAAAACTGTAGACTTTTAAAAAGAGATATCTAATCGATCCGACGCAAGTGCCATTTTGAATTATGTTTTTGTGACCTCGCTGGTCACGTGATTACTTTATCAAATACTATTGTTTTATTTATTTCTGAAGGTCGTTTATTTATAAAACGTATTTCCCACACGCGACCCGGACAAGCTTAGCTGCTTTATAAGTAGGAAAGCATTAGCATATAGGCTTATGTCTATTGAATTAGTTATTGTGACCAGTTTATTGCCATGTATCAATCACGTCAAGTGATATGAGTTTTTTCTAATAAAAAACCATTACAAATATGTGTTTTTCTCGTATCCTAGTTTCCGAACTAATGACGTATTTTAACTCTTCCTTCACCCCCGTCATATTTTGCTACACTACGCCCCCACGTAAGTATTGTTTACCCTACCCTCCACTTCCAAACCTACCCCCTCCACTTCCCATCCGAAAAAAATACATGTCATTTATATCATATGTGCCTTTACTTTCATAAAACAGTAAAAAAAAAAACCAGAAAGTACCTGCTCACATATTATTAACTTGTTTTTTTTTTCTTCTTGATTTTACCCTCTTTCCCAAACTCAGTCACATTTTTGATACACTTCGCAGCCTATCTCCCCACAAATATGATGTTACTTATGGCTTACTCAATCACCGTACCCCCCTCTGTCCCAAAACAAATTGACACAAGTTCCATTGTTTCAAAACCATGGCACCCGTCAATCAAACTAGTAGTGTGTGTCTGCAGATGTTCAATAATTATATCATTTAGGGTCATAAATTAGAAATAAGAAATGACAATCCTATTGTTTCTAGGTCATATGTCTGCTATGATTTTATGTAAACGTGAAAGTTTCTGTGTTCGGGTGTTTCTCCGTTTTATTTTTTTAATATTGTGTGATCTATTTCTGTTTATAGAATTGGATTTTTTACTGATTTTTTTTCATGATTTTTTTCCGCAACTCAGAAACAGCATTTGGGTACATTTTAATGCATTTAGGTGTTTGCGTTGAAAATTTTAATCGCATATTTTCAACCCATTAATTACGCCTTAATTGCAGTAAATCAACAGCCCTACAAAACCCTCTTCATTTTATATTACAAGTTGGGCTTTTGTCCGCATACTTGGAGTGAGGGTGTGTGTGTGAATGGCGACTGGGTTGGAGGTGGGAATAGTAACGTAGTAAGTGAACGGACCTTAGCTTCAAATTGTAGAGTAAAATTCAGTTATTTATCGATTTGGCGCTACTCTAAACTTTCAGCATTTTGGCCAAATTAACGCACTTAGGTGTTGCTTAAAAACGTTAATCGCAATTTTTTTGACGCGTTAATTGCGCGTTATTGCAGTTTAATCAGCAGCCTAGTATTTGAAAGTTCACTTTTTTAATTACTTATGCCACCATAGTACTACTGCCAGTGTTTTTGAATAATTTGAAATAATATTGTATACTTTGCTCAACAAGATCAATGTTTTGTTTATCAACAGATATAAATTTATGACATCCTGTTGGTCATATAAACCTGAACTCAGACCAACTTTTACTTCTTTAGCCTTTGACCTCTATGCCTTGATTGGTTATGAGCAAAAGGGTCAGTCATGCCCTTCTCCCATCGGCTATAATGCAAGCAATAAAGATGTGCCAATATTTAAAGTGACAGCAAAAGATAATTATGATAGTCTCAATGTTGTTGGAGATGAAGGTTATGTTAATGAGATTACACAAGATCCTGAACATTACTATGCTGTATTAGAAAGTCCTGGTACAATATCGAATACAATGATAACAATGCCAACATGTTACACTCTGGTGCAGGTGTGTACATTTCCAGAGTTAAATGATCATCAAGCAGGAGTAAGTGAATCAACTGACCAGAGTTATGTACAGGTGTTGGATCACTATGATCCAATTAAACTAAATGCTAGTTAACTTTGTTTTTAACTTATATTATTTTATTCAACATTGAAACTATGTTATGAATGTATTGTTTACATACATTTTGTAATTATGTTATGAATGTAATGTTTACATACATTTTGTAATTATGTTATGAATGTAATGTTTACATACATTTCGTAATTATGTTATGAATGTAATGTTTACATACATTTTGGAATTATGTTATGAATGTAATGTTTACATACATTTTGTAATTATGTTATGAATGTAATGTTTACATACATTTTGTAATTTTGCTATGAATGTAATGTTTAGATACATTTTGTAATTATGCTATGAATGTAATGTTACATACATTTTCTAATTATGTTATGAATGTAATGTTACATACATTTTCTAATTATGCATTACAAAAAAAAAATAACTTGTCTCCATTGATTTGTGTTTTTTTTTAAACAAAATCTTTCATAAGTGTATTATATTAAATCATTTTAAATAACTTGATAGTAAGAATTAAATTGAATTTGAAGCTGATTCAGTATAGGATTCAAGATATCTTTTATATGAAGCCAATGTTTCAATGAAATAAACAAACAATTTGTGTTTTTTTTTAAACAAAATGTACATGATCCTAATGTTGTCACCAAACAATTATGAGATTATTGTAGAAGAAATATATCTTACATTAAAAGAAAATATTATTATTAAAAGATTCTAATAAAAACTGGTTTTTTTTTTTAAATAAAATATCTGTTGATTTTTTGTACGAATTTCCCCTATCCTATGAACTTGACTTTGTTTAAATGTTACATTTAAACTTTTTCTCAGCATTCAATTACTTTGATAAAATTATTCGTTGTTTTATTTTATATCAGGTATGAAATGACACATTGACTTTAAATAGTTCAAATATTTTGGTTTTGTTTTGATCCAGTTACATTTTTGTTTTGACCAATATTAAAAATTACATTATCTATATACATAATCGGCTAACATAGACGGTGATTCGATAGACCTTCACATCGTGCGGTGTATAGGATGTTCATGGCAATAAAAGCCACATGTCTGCACGTTACAAATACACGGCACCGCACGAGTTGAAAGAGTACATTGCTAAAAAAATAGTCTGAGTTCTACGTCACACCTTCGCGTAGTTAAATAAAAAAAACAGCGCGCGTCGACCGCCAGTATAAAAATAGTCTGGGGAATTCCAAAATTATAGTAACTGGCAAGAGACAACTTATTAAATGAGAGTATGTTTGGTGCGCATTTTGTTCATCAAATGGGTCTTTCTTAAATAAAAAGGAAATGCTGGGGAATTCTAAACACAATAAGGATTTCTTATTAATGAATTAAGATTTTTAAATGATATGGAGTAGTGTGCGCAAATTATGTAAAGTTGGAATGCGCAAATTATGTATAGTTGGATGTTAGATTCAAAGTTTAATAGTCGGGGGTTGTTTTTGTTAAGCTTCTGTACCCATGATGAGGATTATTTTCTTTGGGATTAATTATATAAAAAGCTATTTTTTGTATATAGACTGATTGTTAACGCGCTCAAATATATATTACCGAGTTGGTTGGGATAGGTGTGGGAATAAACCAAATGGTTGCAGAAAGGGGGGTGGGGAGTCAAGCAGACGATTCAAGTTGCAACACCGCTATTTTTTTAACGTCACGTCTCTCTTTTTTTTTTAAATACGTCATGTTAAACATGATAATTATAAAATTATCAAAAAAGAACTTTTGGAATGGGGGTGTAGGGTTGAAGAAGGAGCGTTTAACGGGGGGGGGGGGTAGGGAGAAGTGTCACGTGGTATTGTTAACAGTGTCTGTCGTATGTACATTGAGACCCACTGCGGTTCGGGCATGTCTTGAGTGGAAGGGGGTTGGCAGGCGGGTGAGGGAGGGAAGGATGAGTGTGGGGCTAAGTGAAAGAGAATTGATAAATTATAAAAAAAAATAACTGTTGAGAAAGAGTCCTTTAAAATATTATGAATGAATTAAGATTTGTAAATGATATGGTGTTGTGAGCACAAATTATGTATAGTTGGATGTTAGGTTCAGAGTTTAATCGTCGGGTTTTTTTTTTTAAGATTCTGTGCCCATAATGAGGATTATTTTCTTTGGGATGAACTATATAAAATATGAACTTCTTTGATGTGTTATTAAGTGTCCCTTAAATGTGTTTTGGCTACAATAATCTGTTCATGTCCTTTGGGGCCACTTCGAGTAGATAGACATGATATTTTTGTATATAGACTGATTGTTAAAGCGCTCGAATATATATCACCATTTTCAACTCCAACTGCGTGCCTAATAGCCGGTCCTGGTACCGGGCCTGTTCAGCTAGTATATTTTTGTTAAAAACAACGTTTATCTTGCGTACTAACAAGCATAAAATAATTTCTGAAAAAATTGGTAAGATGGTAATAGTAATAGACTTTATAAGAGCTTCTGATTTTTGGGCGCAAGTTTTATATTATGTGAATGTTTGTATTACAGTATTAGAATCATCAAATGTTAACAATTAAAGCAAAATTAATTCTAGTGTAGTATAACCTAAACTCATGATATAGAATGTAATACTTGTAAAGTCAATTGAATTAATATATTAATATAGTGAAATTATTTTAAACAGGTTTTCATTTATATAAATTAGAGTATGTTATAAAAGTCTGGATGTTTGTGTTCATGCGCCCAACGTTTTTCGTTTTTATAAAAATCAGAAGCTCTTATAAAGTCTATTACTATCACCATCTTACCAATTTATTCAGAAATTATTTTCTGCTTTTTAGTACGCAAGAAAAACGTTGTTTTTTATAAAATATTTTTCATAATGTAATTATTATTTTCTACTTTTTAGTTAAAATATTTTTTTTCAATTAATACGAAGAGTTTAAAATTTTGGTGTAAGATAGACCCGATTAAGCATCAATTCATAATGAAATAGTAAGAATATTGCATTGTCATCGGGTTCTGAGCTATATTGAAAGTAACAGAGCTATAGCTTTTCGGAAATTTGACCTCGTGACCTCTCACTTGACCTCGCCACGCAAACATACACAACTGTGCGCGTAACCTACACAACCGCACATTGTACAATCAAAGAAAGTAGTGAAACGTATTAGAGTATCATGTTTATAAACAGAGAATATACATTTTGAATTCTTTCACTTTAAATAATTTTTCAACAAATTGGTTTTGTTGCGCTGCGTTCACTTTTAAAATCAATTTTGGCCGTTATTTTTTTGTTTGTTTTGGAAGTGGTCTGATCACAAGAACGTATCGGAGAGCTCTGACGTCACACATTATTTCTTCACTACTTCTCAGCCACAATAATTTTTTTTCGAAAAATACTTAAGAAACTCACCAAATCATAATGAAATAGTAAGAATATTGCATTGTCATCGGATTCTGAGCTATATTGAAAGTATCAGAGTTTTTCGGAAAGTGGTCTAAAATTGGTGACAAATTCCGTTACTGTGTACTATATTTAGCATCAGTTATTTCCCTTGATTTATACAAAGCTCTGACCTATTCGCTAAACATATTTAATTTTATGTATTAAGAAACGCATCCAATCATAATGAAATAGTAAGAATTTTGCATTGTCATCAGGTTCTGAGTTTATTGAAAGTATCAGAGCTATAGTTTATCGGAAAGTGGTCTAAAATTGGATTGCTAAATTCCGCGGACAAACACACAGACAAGAAGTGAAGAAAAACGTAAAAATTACTTCATTGTCATTAAGTGACTATTGTAGATATTGGCCTTTCTTTGTATTTTCAATACATTATAAAGTAAAGTTCCCCTACAGACTATCGGGGCAGATGAAGTGTATAATTCATCTGTTTCAGTAACCTCGGCATATGAAGGGATTGTGCGGTTAGCACAAGACCAGCCGTCTTTACTCCCCCAACTTAAAGTCAGGAACTAATTTACAGCTGGGTGGACTTGGGGGACTTTCACCAGGACCTGAAAAATTCCCAAGGTTCTCACTGAAACCCGAACCCGGGACCCTCCGGTCGACAGACGTGCGCTCAACACCACACGACCACCCGTCTCACTATAATACATTATAGATGACTAGAATCTGACTGTAACTGTTGTTAAATCACTAGAATCTGACTGTAACTGTTGTTAAATCACTAGAATCTGACTGTAACTGTTGTTAAATCACTAGAATCTGACTGTAACTGTTGTTAAATGACTAGAATCTGACTGTAACTGTTGTTAAATGACTGTATCTAAAGAAGATGGTTGAGTTTCAAAATGTATAAAAATTTCCAGAGCTGAAAAAAAATTGAGATTTTATTTTATCTGAAATATCGAACCATAAGTTAAAACACTTATTAAAGTTAAATAAACTGTTCAAAAATATAAGATATATGTCAGTACATACGATATATGTCAGTACATACGTTATATGTTAGTACATACGCTATATGTCAGTTTATACGATATATGTCAGTACATACGATATATGTCGGTACATACGATATATGTCAGTACATACGATATATGTCAGTACATACGATATATGTCAGTGCATACGATATATGTCGGTACATACGATATATGTCAGTACATACGATATATGTTGGTACATTTAGAAAATGTTTTAAAAAGTCCAATAGAATTTGTATAGATTTGTCGATTAGTTATAAAAAATTGGTTAGTACAGTAAATCATATTTGAAGGGGTGAGTTCCAAAACCTGCTAAGTACAAAATTTTCAAAAATATAGTTATCATACTCATTAGCTTATTTCCCTATATTGGCATATGTTCTGGGAGTGGTTAATAATTAATAGCGCTGATTTAAACGGTATTTAACAGTTTTTGGAATTAACCTTCTGCATAAATCTGGCCTACATCTGGCCTTCTACATACATCTGGCCTACATCTGGCCTTTTACATACATCTGGCCTACATCTGGCCTTCTACCTACATCTGGCCTTCTACCTACATCTGGCCTTCTACCTACATCTGGCCTTCTACCTACATCTGGCCTTCTACATACATCTGGCCTTCTACATACATCTGGCCTTCTACATACATCTGGCCTTCTACATACATCTGGCCTTCCACATACATCTGGCCTCGAACACAACAACAAAGCTCATCGTCTTTTTCTGACATACCAAAGCAATGACCCCACTGGCTCCTTGAAATACTTTAGAAATGGCTGCCCAACCCCCCCAACCGATTTTGAAGCAATATAGAAAATAATATAAAAAAGACCTCCCCACTTCTCTGGACATAACTTATACACGTGTACGGGTAGCTTACTCCTCTGGACATAACTTATAGATGTGTACGGGTAGCTTACTCCTCTGGACATAACTTATAGATGTGTACGGGTAGCTTACTCCTCTGGACATAACTTATAGATGTGTACGGGTAGCTTACTCCTCTGGACATAACTTATACACGTGTACGGGTAGCTTACTCCTCTGGACATAACTTATAGATGTGTACGGGTAGCTTACTCCTCTGGACATAACTTATAGATGTGTACGGGTAGCTTACTCCTCTGGACATAACTTATACACGTGTACGGGTAGCGTACTCATCTGGACATAACTTATACACGTGTACGGGTAGCTTACTCCTCTGGACATAACTTATACACGTGTACGGGTAGCTTAATCTTCTGGACATAACTTATAGATGTGTACGGGTAGCTTACTCCTCTGGACATAACTTATAGATGTGTACGGGTAGCTTACTCCTCTGGACATAACTTATAGATGTGTACGGGTAGCTTACTCCTCTGGACATAACTTATAGATGTGTACGGGTAGCTTACTCCTCTGGACATAACTTATAGATGTGTACGGGTAGCTTACTCCTCTGGACATAACTTATAGATGTGTACGGGTAGCTTACTCCTCTGGACATAACTTATAGATGTGTACGGGTAGCTTACTCCTCTGGACATAACTTATAGATGTGTACGGGTAGCTTACTCCTCTGGACATAACTTATAGATGTGTACGGGTAGCTTACTCCTCTGGACATAACTTATAGATGTGTACGGGTAGCTTACTCCTCTGGACATAACTTATAGATGTGTACGGGTAGCTTACTCCTCTGGACATAACTTATAGATGTGTACGGGTAGCTTACTCCTCTGGACATAACTTATAGATGTGTACGGGTAGCTTACTCCTCTGGACATAACTTATAGATGTGTACGGGTAGCTTACTCCTCTGGACATAACTTATACACGTGTACGGGTAGCTTACTCCTCTGGACATAACTTATACACGTGTACGGGTAGCTTACTCCTCTGGACATAACTTATACACGTGTACGGGTAGCTTACTCCTCTGGACATAACTTATACATGTGTACGGGTAGCTTACTCCTCTGGACATAACTTATACATGTGTACGGGTAGCTTACTCCTCTGGACATAACTTATAGATGTGTACGGGTAGCTTACTCCTCTGGACATAACTTATAGATGTGTACGGGTAGCTTACGCCTCTGGACATAACTTATAGATGTGTACGGGTAGCTTACTCCTCTGGACATAACTTATACATGTGTACGGGTAGCTTACTCCTCTGGACATAACTTATAGATGTGTACGGGTAGCTTACTCCTCTGGACATAACTTATAGATGTGTACGGGTAGCTTACTCCTCTGGACATAACTTATAGATGTGTACGGGTAGCTTACTCCTCTGGACATAACTTATACATGTGTACGGGTAGCTTACTCCTCTGGACAAACATACAGTGTACGGGTAGCTTACTCCTCTGGACATAACTTATAGATGTGTACGGGTAGCTTACTCCTCTGGACATAACTTATAGATGTGTACGGGTAGCTTACTCCTCTGGACATAACTTATACATGTGTACGGGTAGCTTACTCCTCTGGACATAACTTATAGATGTGTACGGGTAGCTTACTCCTCTGGACATAACTTATAGATGTGTACGGGTAGCTTACTCCTCTGGACATAACTTATACATGTGTACGGGTAGCTTACTCCTCTGGACATAACTTATACATGTGTACGGGTAGCTTACTCCTCTGGACATAACTATAAGTGTACGGGTGCTACCTCTGACATAACTTAGTGTGTAGCTTACTCCTCTGGACATAACTTATAGATGTGTACGGGTAGCTTACTCCTCTGGACATAACTTATAGATGTGTACGGGTAGCTTACTCCTCTGGACATAACTTATAGATGTGTACGGGTAGCTTACTCCTCTGGACATAACTTATAGATGTGTACGGGTAGCTTACTCCTCTGGACATAACTTATACACGTGTACGGGTAGCGTACTCCTCTGGACATAACTTATACACGTGTACGGGTAGCTTACTCCTCTGGACATAACTTATACATGTGTACGGGTAGCTTACTCCTCTGGACATAACTTATACATGTGTACGGGTAGCTTACTCCTCTGGACATAACTTATACATGTGTACGGGTAGCTTACTCCTCTGGACATAACTTATACACGTGTACGGGTAGCTTACTCCTCTGGACATAACTTATACATGTGTACGGGTAGCTTACTCCTCTGGACATAACTTATAGATGTGTACGGGTAGCTTACTCCTCTGGACATAACTTATACACGTGTACGGGTAGCTTACTCCTCTGGACATAACTTATAATGTGTACGGGTAGCTTACTCCTCTGGACATAACTTATAGATGTGTACGGGTAGCTTACTCCTCTGGACATAACTTATAGATGTGTACGGGTAGCTTACTCCTCTGGACATAACTTATAGATGTGTACGGGTAGCTTACTCCTCTGGACATAACTTATAGATGTGTACGGGTAGCTTACTCCTCTGGACATAACTTATACACGTGTACGGGTAGCGTACTCATCTGGACATAACTTATACACGTGTACGGGTAGCTTACTCCTCTGGACATAACTTATACACGTGTACGGGTAGCTTACTCCTCTGGACATAACTTATAGATGTGTACGGGTAGCTTACTCCTCTGGACATAACTTATAGATGTGTACGGGTAGCTTACTCCTCTGGACATAACTTATACATGTGTACGGGTAGCTTACTCCTCTGGACATAACTTATAGATGTGTACGGGTAGCTTACTCCTCTGGACATAACTTATACATGTGTACGGGTAGCTTACTCCTCTGGACATAACTTATAGATGTGTACGGGTAGCTTACTCCTCTGGACATAACTTATAGATGTGTACGGGTAGCTTACTCCTCTGGACATAACTTATAGATGTGTACGGGTAGCTTACTCCTCTGGACATAACTTATAGATGTGTACGGGTAGCTTACTCCTCTGGACATAACTTATACATGTGTACGGGTAGCTTACTCCTCTGGACATAACTTATACATGTGTACGGGTAGCTTACTCCTTTGGACATAACTTATACACGTGTACGGGTAGCTTACTCCTCTGGACATAACTTATACTTGTGTACGGGTAGCTTACTCCTCTGGACATAACTTATACATGTGTACGGGTAGCTTACTCCTCTGGACATAACTTATACACGTGTACGGGTAGCTTACTCCTCTGGACATAACTTATACACGTGTACGGGTAGCTTACTCCTCTGGACATAACTTATACATGTGTACGGGTAGCTTACTCCTCTGGACATAACTTATAGATGTGTACGGGTAGCTTACTCCTCTGGACATAACTTATAGATGTGTACGGGTAGCTTACTCCTCTGGACATAACTTATAGATGTGTACGGGTAGCTTACTCCTCTGGACATAACTTATACATGTGTACGGGTAGCTTACTCCTCTGGACATAACTTATAGATGTGTACGGGTAGCTTACTCCTCTGGACATAACTTATAGATGTGTACGGGTAGCTTACTCCTCTGGACATAACTTATAGATGTGTACGGGTAGCTTACTCCTCTGGACATAACTTATACACGTGTACGGGTAGCTTACTCCTCTGGACATAACTTATACACGTGTACGGGTAGCTTACTCCTCTGGACATAACTTATACATGTGTACGGGTAGCTTACTCCTCTGGACATAACTTATAGATGTGTACGGGTAGCTTACTCCTCTGGACATAACTTATAGATGTGTACGGGTAGCTTACTCCTCTGGACATAACTTATAGATGTGTACGGGTAGCTTACTCCTCTGGACATAACTTATAGATGTGTACGGGTAGCTTACTCCTCTGGACATAACTTATAGATGTGTACGGGTAGCTTACTCCTCTGGACATAACTTATAGATGTGTACGGGTAGCTTACTCCTCTGGACATAACTTATAGATGTGTACGGGTAGCTTACTCCTCTGGACATAACTTATAGATGTGTACGGGTAGCTTACTCCTCTGGACATAACTTATAGATGTGTACGGGTAGCTTACTCCTCTGGACATAACTTATAGATGTGTACGGGTAGCTTACTCCTCTGGACATAACTTATAGATGTGTACGGGTAGCTTACTCCTCTGGACATAACTTATAGATGTGTACGGGTAGCTTACTCCTCTGGACATAACTTATACTTGTGTACGGGTAGCTTACTCCTTTGGACATAACTTATACACGTGTACGGGTAGCTTACTCCTCTGGACATAACTTATACACGTGTACGGGTAGCTTACTCCTCTGGACATAACTTATAGATGTGTACGGGTAGCTTACTCCTCTGGACATAACTTATAGATGTGTACGGGTAGCTTACTCCTCTGGACATAACTTATAGATGTGTACGGGTAGCTTACTCCTCTGGACATAACTTATAGATGTGTACGGGTAGCTTACTCCTCTGGACATAACTTATAGATGTGTACGGGTAGCTTACTCCTCTGGACATAACTTATAGATGTGTACGGGTAGCTTACTCCTCTGGACATAACTTATAGATGTGTACGGGTAGCTTACTCCTCTGGACATAACTTATAGATGTGTACGGGTAGCTTACTCCTCTGGACATAACTTATAGATGTGTACGGGTAGTTTACTCCTCTGGACATAACTTATACATGTGTACGGGTAGCTTACTCCTCTGGACATAACTTATACACGTGTACGGGTAGCTTACTCCTCTGGACATAACTTATAGATGTGTACGGGTAGCTTACTTCTCTGGACATAACTTATAGATGTGTACGGGTAGCTTACTCCTCTGGACATAACTTATAGATGTGTACGGGTAGCTTACTCCTCTGGACATAACTTATACATGTGTACGGGTAGCTTACTCCTCTGGACATAACTTATACACGTGTACGGGTAGCTTACTCCTCTGGACATAACTTATACACGTGTACGGGTAGCTTACTCCTCTGGACATAACTTATACACGTGTACGGGTAGCTTAATCCTCTGGACATAACTTATAGATGTGTACGGGTAGCTTACTCCTCTGGACATAACTTATAGATGTGTACGGGTAGCTTACTCCTCTGGACATAACTTATACATGTGTACGGGTAGCTTACTCCTCTGGACATAACTTATAGATGTGTACGGGTAGCTTACTCCTCTGGACATAACTTATAGATGTGTACGGGTAGCTTACTCCTCTGGACATAACTTATACATGTGTACGGGTAGCTTACTCCTCTGGACATAACTTATAGATGTGTACGGGTAGCTTACTCCTCTGGACATAACTTATACATGTGTACGGGTAGCTTACTCCTCTGGACATAACTTATACATGTGTACGGGTAGCTTACTCCTCTGGACATAACTTATACATGTGTACGGGTAGCTTACTCCTCTGGACATAACTTATACATGTGTACGGGTAGCTTACTCCTCTGGACATAACTTATAGATGTGTACGGGTAGCTTACTCCTCTGGACATAACTTATAGATGTGTACGGGTAGCTTACTCCTCTGGACATAACTTATACACGTGTACGGGTAGCTTACTCCTCTGGACATAACTTATACATGTGTACGGGTAGCTTACTCCTCTGGACATAACTTATACATGTGTACGGGTAGCTTACTCCTCTGGACATAACTTATAGATGTGTACGGGTAGCTTACTCCTCTGGACATAACTTATAGATGTGTACGGGTAGCTTACTCCTCTGGACATAACTTATAGATGTGTACGGGTAGCTTACTCCTCTGGACATAACTTATAGATGTGT
Organism: Bulinus truncatus; assembly: GCA_021962125.1. Lineage (NCBI taxonomy): Eukaryota > Metazoa > Mollusca > Gastropoda > Planorbidae > Bulinus > Bulinus truncatus. Next base: position 2,962,719 of record JAGDYQ010000069.1, read on the forward strand.
ACGGGTAGCTTACTCCTCTGGACATAACTTATAGATGTGTACGGGTAGCTTACTCCTCTGGACATAACTTATACATGTGTACGGGTAGCTTACTCCTCTGGACATAACTTATAGATGTGTACGGGTAGCTTACTCCTCTGGACATAACTTATAGATGTGTACGGGTAGCTTACTCCTCTGGACATAACTTATAGATGTGTACGGGTAGCTTACTCCTCTGGACATAACTTATAGATGTGTACGGGTAGCTTACTCCTCTGGACATAACTTATAGATGTGTACGGGTAGCTTACTCCTCTGGACATAACTTATAGACGTGTACGGGTAGCTTACTCCTCTGGACATAACTTATACACGTGTACGGGTAGCTTACTCCTCTGGACATAACTTATACACGTGTACGGGTAGCTTACTCCTCTGGACATAACTTATAGATGTGTACGGGTAGCTTACTCCTCTGGACATAACTTATAGATGTGTACGGGTAGCTTACTCCTCTGGACATAACTTATACATGTGTACGGGTAGCTTACTCCTCTGGACATAACTTATACATGTGTACGGGTAGCTTACTCCTCTGGACATAACTTATAGATGTGTACGGGTAGCTTACTCCTCTGGACATAACTTATAGATGTGTACGGGTAGCTTACTCCTCTGGACATAACTTATAGATGTGTACGGGTAGCTTACTCCTCTGGACATAACTTATAGATGTGTACGGGTAGCTTACTCCTCTGGACATAACTTATAGATGTGTACGGGTAGCTTACTCCTCTGGACATAACTTATACATGTGTACGGGTAGCTTACTCCTCTGGACATAACTTATACATGTGTACGGGTAGCTTACTCTCTGGACATAACTTATAAGTGTACGGGTACTTACCTCTGGACATAACTTATACATGTGTACGGGTAGCTTACTCCTCTGGACATAACTTATACATGTGTACGGGTAGCTTACTCCTCTGGACATAACTTATAGATGTGTACGGGTAGCTTACTCCTCTGGACATAACTTATACATGTGTACGGGTAGCTTACTCCTCTGGACATAACTTATACACGTGTACGGGTAGCTTACTCCTCTGGACATAACTTATACATGTGTACGGGTAGCTTACTCCTCTGGACATAACTTATACATGTGTACGGGTAGCTTACTCCTCTGGACATAACTTATAGATGTGTACGGGTAGCTTACTCCTCTGGACATAACTTATAGATGTGTACGGGTAGCTTACTCCTCTGGACATAACTTATAGATGTGTACGGGTAGCTTACTCCTCTGGACATAACTTATAGATGTGTACGGGTAGCTTACTCCTCTGGACATAACTTATAGATGTGTACGGGTAGCTTACTCCTCTGGACATAACTTATACACGTGTACGGGTAGCTTACTCCTCTGGACATAACTTATAGATGTGTACGGGTAGCTTACTCCTCTGGACATAACTTATAGATGTGTACGGGTAGCTTACTCCTCTGGACATAACTTATAGATGTGTACGGGTAGCTTACTCCTCTGGACATAACTTATAGATGTGTACGGGTAGCTTACTCCTCTGGACATAACTTATAGATGTGTACGGGTAGCTTACTCCTCTGGACATAACTTATACACGTGTACGGGTAGCTTACTCCTCTGGACATAACTTATAGATGTGTACGGGTAGCTTACTCCTCTGGACATAACTTATAGATGTGTACGGGTAGCTTACTCCTCTGGACATAACTTATACACGTGTACGGGTAGCTTACTCCTCTGGACATAACTTATACATGTGTACGGGTAGCTTACTCCTCTGGACATAACTTATAGATGTGTACGGGTAGCTTACTCCTCTGGACATAACTTATACACGTGTACGGGTAGCTTACTCCTCTGGACATAACTTATACACGTGTACGGGTAGCTTACTCCTCTGGACATAACTTATAGATGTGTACGGGTAGCTTACTCCTCTGGACATAACTTATAGATGTGTACGGGTAGCTTACTCCTCTGGACATAACTTATAGATGTGTACGGGTAGCTTACTCCTCTGGACATAACTTATAGATGTGTACGGGTAGCTTACTCCTCTGGACATAACTTATAGATGTGTACGGGTAGCTTACTCCTCTGGACATAACTTATAGATGTGTACGGGTAGCTTACTCCTCTGGACATAACTTATAGATGTGTACGGGTAGCTTACTCCTCTGGACATAACTTATAGATGTGTACGGGTAGCTTACTCCTCTGGACATAACTTATAGATGTGTACGGGTAGCTTACTCCTCTGGACATAACTTATAGATGTGTACGGGTAGCTTACTCCTCTGGACATAACTTATACACGTGTACGGGTAGCTTACTCCTCTGGACATAACTTATACACGTGTACGGGTAGCTTACTCCTCTGGACATAACTTATAGATGTGTACGGGTAGCTTACTCCTCTGGACATAACTTATAGATGTGTACGGGTAGCTTACTCCTCTGGACATAACTTATAGATGTGTACGGGTAGCTTACTCCTCTGGACATAACTTATAGATGTGTACGGGTAGCTTACTCCTCTGGACATAACTTATACACGTGTACGGGTAGCTTACTCCTCTGGACATAACTTATACACGTGTACGGGTAGCTTACTCCTCTGGACATAACTTATACATGTGTACGGGTAGCTTACTCCTCTGGACATAACTTATACATGTGTACGGGTAGCTTACTCCTCTGGACATAACTTATAGATGTGTACGGGTAGCTTACTCCTCTGGACATAACTTATACATGTGTACGGGTAGCTTACTCCTCTGGACATAACTTATAGATGTGTACGGGTAGCTTACTCCTCTGGACATAACTTATAGATGTGTACGGGTAGCTTACTCCTCTGGACATAACTTATACACGTGTACGGGTAGCTTACTCCTCTGGACATAACTTATACATGTGTACGGGTAGCTTACTCCTCTGGACATAACTTATACATGTGTACGGGTAGCTTACTCCTCTGGACATAACTTATACATGTGTACGGGTAGCTTACTCCTCTGGACATAACTTATACATGTGTACGGGTAGCTTACTCCTCTGGACATAACTTATACATGTGTACGGGTAGCTTACTCCTCTGGACATAACTTATAGATGTGTACGGGTAGCTTACTCCTCTGGACATAACTTATACATGTGTACGGGTAGCTTACTCCTCTGGACATAACTTATAGATGTGTACGGGTAGCTTACTCCTCTGGACATAACTTATAGATGTGTACGGGTAGCTTACTCCTCTGGACATAACTTATAGATGTGTACGGGTAGCTTACTCCTCTGGACATAACTTATAGATGTGTACGGGTAGCTTACTCCTCTGGACATAACTTATAGATGTGTACGGGTAGCTTACTCCTCTGGACATAACTTATAGATGTGTACGGGTAGCTTACTCCTCTGGACATAACTTATAGATGTGTACGGGTAGCTTACTCCTCTGGACATAACTTATAGATGTGTACGGGTAGCTTACTCCTCTGGACATAACTTATACTGTGTACGGGTAGCTTACTCCTCTGGACATAACTTATACTGTGTACGGGTAGCTTACTCCTCTGGACATAACTTATACATGTGTACGGGTAGCTTACTCCTCTGGACATAACTTATACATGTGTACGGGTAGCTTACTCCTCTGGACATAACTTATAGATGTGTACGGGTAGCTTACTCCTCTGGACATAACTTATACATGTGTACGGGTAGCTTACTCCTCTGGACATAACTTATACATGTGTACGGGTAGCTTACTCCTCTGGACATAACTTATACACGTGTACGGGTAGCTTACTCCTCTGGACATATCTTATACATGTGTACGGGTAGCTTACTCCTCTGGACATAACTTATAGATGTGTACGGGTAGCTTACTCCTCTGGACATAACTTATACACGTGTACGGGTAGCTTACTCCTCTGGACATAACTTATACACGTGTACGGGTAGCTTACTCCTCTGGACATAACTTATAGATGTGTACGGGTAGCTTACTCCTCTGGACATAACTTATAGATGTGTACGGGTAGCTTACTCCTCTGGACATAACTTATAGATGTGTACGGGTAGCTTACTCCTCTGGACATAACTTATACACGTGTACGGGTAGCTTACTCCTCTGGACATAACTTATAATGTGTACGGGTAGCTTACTCCTCTGGACATAACTTATAGATGTGTACGGGTAGCTTACTCCTCTGGACATAACTTATACATGTGTACGGGTAGCTTACTCCTCTGGACATAACTTATAGATGTGTACGGGTAGCTTACTCCTCTGGACATAACTTATAGATGTGTACGGGTAGCTTACTCCTCTGGACATAACTTATACACGTGTACGGGTAGCTTACTCCTCTGGACATAACTTATACACGTGTACGGGTAGCTTACTCCTCTGGACATAACTTATACATGTGTACGGGTAGCTTACTCCTCTGGACATAACTTATAGATGTGTACGGGTAGCTTACTCCTCTGGACATAACTTATACATGTGTACGGGTAGCTTACTCCTCTGGACATAACTTATACATGTGTACGGGTAGCTTACTCCTCTGGACATAACTTATACATGTGTACGGGTAGCTTACTCCTCTGGACATCACTTATACATGTGTACGGGTAGCTTACTCCTCTGGACATAACTTATACATGTGTACGGGTAGCTTACTCCTCTGGACATAACTTATAGACGTGTACGGGTAGCTTACTCCTCTGGACATAACTTATACATGTGTACGGGTAGCTTACTCCTCTGGACATAACTTATACACGTGTACGGGTAGCTTACTCCTCTGGACATAACTTATACACGTGTACGGGTAGCTTACTCCTCTGGACATAACTTATACACGTGTACGGGTAGCTTACTCCTCTGGACATAACTTATACATGTGTACGGGTAGCTTACTCCTCTGGACATAACTTATACATGTGTACGGGTAGCTTACTCCTCTGGACATAACTTATACATGTGTACGGGTAGCTTACTCCTCTGGACATAACTTATACATGTGTACGGGTAGCTTACTCCTCTGGACATAACTTATAGATGTGTACGGGTAGCTTACTCCTCTGGACATAACTTATAGATGTGTACGGGTAGCTTACTCCTCTGGACATAACTTATACACGTGTACGGGTAGCTTACTCCTCTGGACATAACTTATACATGTGTACGGGTAGCTTACTCCTCTGGACATAACTTATAATGTGTACGGGTAGCTTACTCCTCTGAACATAACTTATACATGTTTACGGGTAGCTTAATCCTCTGGACATAACTTATACATGTGTACGGGTAGCTTACTCCTCTGGACATAACTTATAATGTGTACGGGTAGCTTACTCCTCTGGACAAAACTTATAATGTGTACGGGTTGCTTACTCCTCTGGACATAACTTATACATGTGTACGGGTAGCTTACGCCTCTGGACATAACTTATACACGTGTACGGGTAGCTTACTCCTCTGGACATAACTTATACATGTGTACGGGTAGCTTACTCCTCTGGACATAACTTATAGATGTGTACGGGTAGCTTACTCCTCTGGACATAACTTATAGATGTGTACGGGTAGCTTACTTCTCTGGACATAACTTATAGATGTGTACGGGTAGCTTACTCCTCTGGACATAACTTATACACGTGTACGGGTAGCTTACTCCTCTGGACATAACTTATACACGTGTACGGGTAGCTTACTCCTCTGGACATAACTTATACACGTGTACGGGTAGCTTACTCCTCTGGACATAACTTATACATGTGTACGGGTAGCTTACTCCTCTGGACATAACTTATACATGTGTACGGGTAGCTTACTCCTCTGGACATAACTTATAGATGTGTACGGGTAGCTTACTCCTCTGGACATAACTTATAGATGTGTACGGGTAGCTTACTCCTCTGGACATAACTTATAGATGTGTACGGGTAGCTTACTCCTCTGGACATAACTTATAGATGTGTACGGGTAGCTTACTCCTCTGGACATAACTTATAGATGTGTACGGGTAGCTTACTCCTCTGGACATAACTTATAGATGTGTACGGGTAGCTTACTCCTCTGGACATAACTTATACATGTGTACGGGTAGCTTACTCCTCTGGACATAACTTATACATGTGTACGGGTAGCTTACTCCTCTGGACATAACTTATAGATGTGTACGGGTAGCTTATGCCTCTGGACATAACTTATAGATGTGTACGGGTAGCTTACTCCTCTGGACATAACTTATACATGTGTACGGGTAGCTTACTCCTCTGGACATAACTTATACACGTGTACGGGTAGCTTACTCCTCTGGACATAACTTATACACGTGTACGGGTAGCTTACTCCTCTGGACATAACTTATAGATGTGTACGGGTAGCTTACTCCTCTGGACATAACTTATACATGTGTACGGGTAGCTTACTCCTCTGGACATAACTTATACATGTGTACGGGTAGCTTACTCCTCTGGACATAACTTATACATGTGTACGGGTAGCTTACGCCTCTGGACATAACTTATAGACGTGTACGGGTAGCTTACTCCTCTGGACATAACTTATACATGTGTACGGGTAGCTTACCCCTCTGGACATAACTTATAGATATGTACGGGTAGCTTACTCCTCTGGAGATAACTTATAGATGTGTACGGGTAGCTTACTTCTCTGGACATAACTTATAGATGTGTACGGGTAGCTTACTCCTCTGGACATAACTTATACATGTGTACGGGTAGCTTACTCCTCTGGACATAACTTATACACGTGTACGGGTAGCTTACTCCTCTGGACATAACTTATACACGTGTACGGGTAGCTTACTCCTCTGGACATAACTTATAGATGTGTACGGGTAGCTTACTCCTCTGGACATAACTTATAGATGTGTACGGGTAGCTTACTCCTCTGGACATAACTTATAGATGTGTACGGGTAGCTTACTCCTCTGGACATAACTTATAGATGTGTACGGGTAGCTTACTCCTCTGGACATAACTTATAGATGTGTACGGGTAGCTTACTCCTCTGGACATAACTTATACACGTGTACGGGTAGCTTACTCCTCTGGACATAACTTATACACGTGTACGGGTAGCTTACTCCTCTGGACATAACTTATACACGTGTACGGGTAGCTTACTCCTCTGGACATAACTTATACATGTGTACGGGTAGCTTACTCCTCTGGACATAACTTATACATGTGTACGGGTAGCTTACTCCTCTGGACATAACTTATACATGTGTACGGGTAGCTTACTCCTCTGGACATAACTTATACACGTGTACGGGTAGCTTACTCCTCTGGACATAACTTATAGATGTGTACGGGTAGCTTACTCCTCTGGACATAACTTATACATGTGTACGGGTAGCTTACTCCTCTGGACATAACTTATAGATGTGTACGGGTAGCTTACTCCTCTGGACATATCTTATACACGTGTACGGGTAGCTTACTCCTCTGGACAAAACTTATAATGTGTACGGGTAGCTTACTCGTCTGGACATAACTTATACATGTTTACGGGTAGCTTACTCCTCTGGACATAACTTATACATGTGTACGGGTAGCTTACTCCTCTGGACATAACTTATAGATGTGTACGGGTAGCTTACTCCTCTGGACATAACTTATACACGTGTACGGGTAGCTTACTCCTCTGGACATAACTTATACACGTGTACGGGTAGCTTACTCCTCTGGACATAACTTATACATGTGTACGGGTAGCTTACTCCTCTGGACATAACTTATAGATGTGTACGGGTAGCTTACTCCTCTGGACATAACTTATACATGTGTACGGGTAGCTTACTCCTCTGGACATAACTTATACATGTGTACGGGTAGCTTACTCCTCTGGACATAACTTATACATGTGTACGGGTAGCTTACTCCTCTGGACATAACTTATACATGTGTACGGGTAGCTTACTCCTCTGGACATAACTTATACATGTGTACGGGTAGCTTACTCCTCTGGACATAACTTATACATGTGTACGGGTAGCTTACTCCTCTGGACATAACTTATACATGTGTACGGGTAGCTTACTCCTCTGGACATAACTTATACATGTGTACGGGTAGCTTACTCCTCTGGACATAACTTATAGATGTGTACGGGTAGCTTACTCCTCTGGACATAACTTATAGATGTGTACGGGTAGCTTACTCCTCTGGACATAACTTATAGATGTGTACGGGTAGCTTACTCCTCTGGACATAACTTATAGATGTGTACGGGTAGCTTACTCCTCTGGACATAACTTATAGATGTGTACGGGTAGCTTACTCCTCTGGACATAACTTATAGATGTGTACGGGTAGCTTACTCCTCTGGACATAACTTATACATGTGTACGGGTAGCTTACTCCTCTGGACATAACTTATAGATGTGTACGGGTAGCTTACTCCTCTGGACATAACTTATAGATGTGTACGGGTAGCTTACTCCTCTGGACATAACTTATACATGTGTACGGGTAGCTTACTCCTCTGGACATAACTTATACGTGTACGGGTAGCTTACTCCTCTGGACATAACTTATACATGTGTACGGGTAGCTTACTCCTCTGGACATAACTTATACACGTGTACGGGTAGCTTACTCCTCTGGACATAACTTATACATGTGTACGGGTAGCTTACTCCTCTGGACATAACTTATACATGTGTACGGGTAGCTTACTCCTCTGGACATAACTTATAGATGTGTACGGGTAGCTTACTCCTCTGGACATAACTTATACATGTGTACGGGTAGCTTACGCCTCTGGACATAACTTATAGATGTGTACGGGTAGCTTACTCCTCTGGACATAACTTATACATGTGTACGGGTAGCTTACTCCTCTGGACATAACTTATACATGTGTACGGGTAGCTTACTCCTCTGGACATAACTTATACATGTGTACGGGTAGCTTACTCCTCTGGACATAACTTATACATGTGTACGGGTAGCTTACTCCTCTGGACATAACTTATACACGTGTACGGGTAGCTTACTCCTCTGGACATAACTTATACATGTGTACGGGTAGCTTACTCCTCTGGACATAACTTATACAGTGTACGGGTAGCTTACTCCTCTGGACATAACTTATACACGTGTACGGGTAGCTTACTCCTCTGGACATAACTTATAGATGTGTACGGGTAGCTTACTCCTCTGGACATAACTTATAGATGTGTACGGGTAGCTTACTCCTCTGGACATAACTTATACACGTGTACGGGTAGCGTACTCATCTGGACATAACTTATACACGTGTACGGGTAGCTTACTCCTCTGGACATAACTTATACACGTGTACGGGTAGCTTACTCCTCTGGACATAACTTATACATGTGTACGGGTAGCTTACTCCTCTGGACATAACTTATAATGTGTACGGGTAGCTTACTCCTCTGGACATAACTTATACACGTGTACGGGTAGCTTACTCCTCTGGACATAACTTATACATGTGTACGGGTAGCTTACTCCTCTGGACATAACTTATACATGTGTACGGGTAGCTTACTCCTCTGGACATAACTTATACATGTGTACGGGTAGCTTACTCCTCTGGACATAACTTATAGATGTGTACGGGTAGCTTACTCCTCTGGACATAACTTATAGATGTGTACGGGTAGCTTACTCCTCTGGACATAACTTATACATGTGTACGGGTAGCTTACTCCTCTGGACATAACTTATACATGTGTACGGGTAGCTTACTCCTCTGGACATAACTTATAGATGTGTACGGGTAGCTTACCCTCTGGACATAACTTATAGATGTGTACGGGTAGCTTACTCCTCTGGACATAACTTATAGATGTGTACGGGTAGCTTACTCCTCTGGACATAACTTATAGATGTGTACGGGTAGCTTACTCCTCTGGACATAACTTATACACGTGTACGGGTAGCTTACTCCTCTGGACATAACTTATACACGTGTACGGGTAGCTTACTCCTCTGGACATAACTTATACACGTGTACGGGTAGCTTACTCCTCTGGACATAACTTATACATGTGTACGGGTAGCTTACTCCTCTGGACATAACTTATACATGTGTACGGGTAGCTTACTCCTCTGGACATAACTTATACACGTGTACGGGTAGCTTACTCCTCTGGACATAACTTATACACGTGTACGGGTAGCTTACTCCTCTGGACATAACTTATAGATGTGTACGGGTAGCTTACTCCTCTGGACATAACTTATACATGTGTACGGGTAGCTTACTCCTCTGGACATAACTTATAGATGTGTACGGGTAGCTTACTCCTCTGGACATAACTTATACACGTGTACGGGTAGCTTACTCCTCTGGACATAACTTATAATGTGTACGGGTAGCTTACTCCTCTGGACATAACTTATACATGTGTACGGGTAGCTTACTCCTCTGGACATAACTTATACATGTGTACGGGTAGCTTACTCCTCTGGACATAACTTATAGATGTGTACGGGTAGCTTACTCCTCTGGACATAACTTATACACGTGTACGGGTAGCTTACTCCTCTGGACATAACTTATACACGTGTACGGGTAGCTTTCTCCTCTGGACATAACTTATAGATGTGTACGGGTAGCTTACTCCTCTGGACATAACTTATAGATGTGTACGGGTAGCTTACTCCTCTGGACATAACTTATACATGTGTACGGGTAGCTTACTCCTCTGGACATAACTTATACATGTGTACGGGTAGCTTACTCCTCTGGACATAACTTATACATGTGTACGGGTAGCTTACTCCTCTGGACATAACTTATACATGTGTACGGGTAGCTTACTCCTCTGGACATAACTTATACATGTGTACGGGTAGCTTACTCCTCTGGACATAACTTATACATGTGTACGGGTAGCTTACTCCTCTGGACATAACTTATACATGTGTACGGGTAGCTTACTCCTCTGGACATAACTTATACATGTGTACGGGTAGCTTACTCCTCTGGACATAACTTATAGATGTGTACGGGTAGCTTACGCCTCTGGACATAACTTATAGATGTGTACGGGTAGCTTACTCCTCTGGACATAACTTATAGATGTGTACGGGTAGCTTACTCCTCTGGACATAACTTATAGATGTGTACGGGTAGCTTACCTCTCTGGACATAACTTATAGATGTGTACGGGTAGCTTACTCCTCTGGACATAACTTATAGATGTGTACGGGTAGCTTACTCCTCTGGACATAACTTATAAATGTGTACGGGTAGCTTACTCCTCTGGACATAACTTATACATGTGTACGGGTAGCTTACTCCTCTGGACATAACTTATAGATGTGTACGGGTAGCTTACTCCTCTGGACATAACTTATAGATGTGTACGGGTAGCTTACTCCTCTGGACATAACTTATACACGTGTACGGGTAGCTTACTCCTCTGGACATAACTTATACACGTGTACGGGTAGCTTACTCCTCTGGACATAACTTATACATGTGTACGGGTAGCTTACTGCTCTAGACATAACTTATACACGTGTACGGGTAGCTTACTCCTCTGGACATAACTTATACATGTGTACGGGTAGCTTACTCCTCTGGACATAACTTATACATGTGTACGGGTAGCTTACTCCTCTGGACATAACTTATAGACGTTTACGGGTAGCTTACTCCTCTGGACATAACTTATACATGTGTACGGGTAGCTTACTCCTCTGGACATAACTTATAGATGTGTACGGTTAGCTTACTCCTCTGGACATAACTTATACATGTGTACGGGTAGCTTACTCCTCTGGACATAACTTATACATGTGTACGGGTAGCTTACTCCTCTGGACATAACTTATACATGTGTACGGGTAGCTTACTCCTCTGGACATAACTTATACATGTGTACGGGTAGCTTACTCCTCTGGACATAACTTATAGATGTGTACGGGTAGCTTACTCCTCTGGACATAACTTATACATGTGTACGGGTAGCTTACTCCTCTGGACATAACTTATACACGTGTACGGGTAGCTTACTCCTCTGGACATAACTTATACACGTGTACGGGTAGCTTACTCCTCTGGACATAACTTATAGATGTGTACGGGTAGCTTACTCCTCTGGACATAACTTATAGATGTGTACGGGTAGCTTACTCCTCTGGACATAACTTATACACGTGTACGGGTAGCGTACTCCTCTGGACATAACTTATACACGTGTACGGGTAGCTTACTCCTCTGGACATAACTTATACACGTGTACGGGTAGCTTACTCCTCTGGACATAACTTATAATGTGTACGGGTAGCTTACTCCTCTGGACAAAACTTATAATGTGTACGGGTTGCTTACTCCTCTGGACATAACTTATACACGTTTACGGGTAGCTTACTCCTCTGGACTTAACTTATACATGTGTACGGGTAGCTTACTCCTCTGGACATAACTTATACATGTTTACGGGTAGCTTACTCCTCTGGACATAACTTATACATGTGTACGGGTAGCTTACTCCTCTGGACATAACTTATAGATGTGTACGGGTAGCTTACTCCTCTGTACATAACTTATAGATGTGTACGGGTAGCTTACTCCTCTGGACATAACTTATACACGTGTACGGGTAGCTTACTCCTCTGGACATAACTTATACATGTGTACGGGTAGCTTACTCCTCTGGACATAACTTATAGATGTGTACGGGTAGCTTACTCCTCTGGACATAACTTATAGATGTGTACGGGTAGCTTACTCCTCTGGACATAACTTATAGATGTGTACGGGTAGCTTACTCCTCTGGACATAACTTATAGATGTGTACGGGTAGCTTACTCCTCTGGACATAACTTATACACGTGTACGGGTAGCTTACTCCTCTGGACATAACTTATACACGTGTACGGGTAGCTTACTCCTCTGGACATAACTTATACACGTGTACGGGTAGCTTACTCCTCTGGACATAACTTATACATGTGTACGGGTAGCTTACTCCTCTGGACATAACTTATACATGTGTACGGGTAGCTTACTCCTCTGGACATAACTTATACACGTGTACGGGTAGCTTACTCCTCTGGACATAACTTATACACGTGTACGGGTAGCTTACTCCTCTGGACATAACTTATAGATGTGTACGGGTAGCTTACTCCTCTGGACATAACTTATACATGTGTACGGGTAGCTTACGCCTCTGGACATAACTTATAGATGTGTACGGGTAGCTTACTCCTCTGGACATAACTTATACACGTGTACGGGTAGCTTACTCCTCTGGACATAACTTATAGATGTGTACGGGTAGCTTACTCCTCTGGACATAACTTATACATGTTTACGGGTAGCTTACTCCTCTGGACATAACTTATACATGTGTACGGGTAGCTTACTCCTCTGGACATAACTTATAGATGTGTACGGGTAGCTTACTCCTCTGGACATAACTTATACACGTGTACGGGTAGCTTACTCCTCTGGACATAACTTATACACGTGTACGGGTAGCTTACTCCTCTGGACATAACTTATACATGTGTACGGGTAGCTTACTCCTCTGGACATAACTTATAGATGTGTACGGGTAGCTTACTCCTCTGGACATAACTTATACATGTGTACGGGTAGCTTACTCCTCTGGACATAACTTATACATGTGTACGGGTAGCTTACTCCTCTGGACATAACTTATAGATGTGTACGGGTAGCTTACTCCTCTGGACATAACTTATAGATGTGTACCTGTAGTTTACTCCTCTGGACATAACTTATAAATGTGTTCGGGTAGCTTACTCCTCTGGACATAACTTATACATGTGTACGGGTAGCTTACTCCTCTGGACATAACTTATAGATGTGTACGGGTAGCTTATGCCTCTGGACATAACTTATAGATGTGTACGGGTAGCTTACTCCTCTGGACATAACTTATACACGTGTACGGGTAGCTTACTCCTCTGGACATAACTTATACACGTGTACGGGTAGCTTACTCCTCTGGACATAACTTATACATGTGTACGGGTAGCTTACTCCTCTGGACATAACTTATACACGTGTACGGGTAGCTTACTCCTCTGGACATAACTTATACATGTGTACGGGTAGCTTACTCCTCTGGACATAACTTATACATGTGTACGGGTAGCTTACTCCTCTGGACATAACTTATAGACGTATACGGGTAGCTTACTCCTCTGGACATAACTTATACATGTGTACGGGTAGCTTACGCCTCTGGACATAACTTATAGATGTGTACGGTTAGCTTACTCCTCTGGACATAACTTGTACATGTGTACGGGTAGCTTACTCCTCTGGACATAACTTATACATGTGTACGGGTAGCTTACTCCTCTGGACATAACTTATACATGTGTACGGGTAGCTTACTCCTCTGGACATAACTTATACATGTGTACGGGTAGCTTACTCCTCTGGACATAACTTATAGACGTGTACGGGTAGCTTACTCCTCTGGACATAACTTATACATGTGTACGGGTAGCTTACTCCTCTGGACATAACTTATACACGTGTACGGGTAGCTTACTCCTCTGGACATAACTTATACACGTGTACGGGTAGCTTACTCCTCTGGACATAACTTATAGATGTGTACGGGTAGCTTACGCCTCTGGACATAACTTATAGATGTGTACGGGTAGCTTACTCCTCTGGACATAACTTATACACGTGTACGGGTAGCTTACTCCTCTGGACATAACTTATACACGTGTACGGGTAGCTTACTCCTCTGGACATAACTTATACACGTGTACGGGTAGCTTACTCCTCTGGACATAACTTATAATGTGTACGGGTAGCTTACTCCTCTGGACAAAACTTATAATGTGTACGGGTTGCTTACTCCTCTGGACATAACTTATACACGTTTACGGGTAGCTTACTCCTCTGGACTTAACTTATACATGTGTACGGGTAGCTTACTCCTCTGGACATAACTTATACATGTTTACGGGTAGCTTACTCCTCTGGACATAACTTATACATGTGTACGGGTAGCTTACTCCTCTGGACATAACTTATAGATGTGTACGGGTAGCTTACCCCTCTGGACATAACTTATAGATGTGTACGGGTAGCTTACTCCTCTGGACATAACTTATACACGTGTACGGGTAGCTTACTCCTCTGGACATAACTTATACATGTGTACGGGTAGCTTACTCCTCTGGACATAACTTATAGATGTGTACGGGTAGCTTACTCCTCTGGACATAACTTATAGATGTGTACGGGTAGCTTACTCCTCTGGACATAACTTATAGATGTGTACGGGTAGCTTACTCCTCTGGACATAACTTATAGATGTGTACGGGTAGCTTACTCCTCTGGACATAACTTATACACGTGTACGGGTAGCTTACTCCTCTGGACATAACTTATACACGTGTACGGGTAGCTTACTCCTCTGGACATAACTTATACACGTGTACGGGTAGCTTACTCCTCTGGACATAACTTATACATGTGTACGGGTAGCTTACTCCTCTGGACATAACTTATACATGTGTACGGGTAGCTTACTCCTCTGGACATAACTTATACATGTGTACGGGTAGCTTACTCCTCTGGACATAACTTATACACGTGTACGGGTAGCTTACTCCTCTGGACATAACTTATAATGTGTACGGGTAGCTTACTCCTCTGGACATAACTTATACATGTGTACGGGTAGCTTACTCCTCTGGACATAACTTATAGATGTGTACGGGTAGCTTACTCCTCTGGACATAACTTATACACGTGTACGGGTAGCTTACTCCTCTGGACATAACTTATACATGTGTACGGGTAGCTTACTCCTCTGGACATAACTTATACATGTGTACGGGTAGCTTACTCCTCTGGACATAACTTATAGATGTGTACGGGTAGCTTACTCCTCTGGACATAACTTATAGATGTGTACGGGTAGCTTACTCCTCTGGACATAACTTATACACGTGTACGGGTAGCTTACTCCTCTGGACATAACTTATACACGTGTACGGGTAGCTTACTCCTCTGGACATAACTTATACATGTGTACGGGTAGCTTACTCCTCTGGACATAACTTATAGATGTGTACGGGTAGCTTACTCCTCTGGACATAACTTATACATGTGTACGGGTAGCTTACTCCTCTGGACATAACTTATACATGTGTACGGGTAGCTTACTCCTCTGGACATAACTTATACATGTGTACGGGTAGCTTACTCCTCTGGACATAACTTATACATGTGTACGGGTAGCTTACTCCTCTGGACATAACTTATACATGTGTACGGGTAGCTTACTCCTCTGGACATAACTTATACATGTGTACGGGTAGCTTACTCCTCTGGACATAACTTATACATGTGTACGGGTAGCTTACTCCTCTGGACATAACTTATACATGTGTACGGGTAGCTTACTCCTCTGGACATAACTTATAGATGTGTACGGGTAGCTTACGCCTCTGGACATAACTTAAAGATGTGTACAGTTAGCTTACTTCTCTGGACATAACTTATAGATGTGTACGGGTAGCTTACCTCTCTGGACATAACTTATAGATGTGTACGGGTAGCTTACTCCTCTGGACATAACTTATAGATGTGTACGTGTAGTTTACTCCTCTGGACATAACTTATACTTGTGTACGGGTAGGTTACTCCTCTGGACATAACTTATAAATGTGTTCGGGTAGCTTACTCCTCTGGACATAACTTATACATGTGTACGGGTAGCTTACTCCTCTGGACATAACTTATAGATGTGTACGGGTAGCTTACTTCTCTGGACATAACTTATAGATGTGTACGGGTAGCTTACTCCTCTGGACATAACTTATACACGTGTACGGGTAGCTTACTCCTCTGGACATAACTTATACACGTGTACGGGTAGCTTACTCCTCTGGACATAACTTATACATGTGTACGGGTAGCTTACTGCTCTGGACATAACTTATACACGTGTACGGGTAGCTTACTCCTCTGGACATAACTTATACATGTGTACGGGTAGCTTACTCCTCTGGACATAACTTATACATGTGTACGGGTAGCTTACTCCTCTGGACATAACTTATAGACGTATACGGGTAGCTTACTCCTCTGGACATAACTTATACATGTGTACGGGTAGCTTACGCCTCTGGACATAACTTATAGATGTGTACGGTTAGCTTACTCCTCTGGACATAACTTATACATGTGTACGGGTAGCTTACTCCTCTGGACATAACTTATACATGTGTACGGGTAGCTTACTCCTCTGGACATAACTTATACATGTGTACGGGTAGCTTACTCCTCTGGACATAACTTATACATGTGTACGGGTAGCTTACTCCTCTGGACATAACTTATAGACGTGTACGGGTAGCTTACTCCTCTGGACATAACTTATACATGTTTACGGGTAGCTTACTCCTCTGGACATAACTTATACACGTGTACGGGTAGCTTACTCCTCTGGACATAACTTATACACGTGTACGGGTAGCTTACTCCTCTGGACATAACTTATAGATGTGTACGGGTAGCTTACTCCTCTGGACATAACTTATAGATGTGTACGGGTAGCTTACTCCTCTGGACATAACTTATACACGTGTACGGGTAGCTTACTCCTCTGGACATAACTTATACACGTGTACGGGTAGCTTACTCCTCTGGACATAACTTATACACGTGTACGGGTAGCTTACTCCTCTGGACATAACTTATAATGTGTACGGGTAGCTTACTCCTCTGGACATAACTTATAATGTGTACGGGTAGCTTACTCCTCTGGACATAACTTATACACGTGTACGGGTAGCTTACTCCTCTGGACATAACTTATACATGTGTACGGGTAGCTTACTCCTCTGGACATAACTTATACATGTGTACGGGTAGCTTACTCCTCTGGACATAACTTATACATGTGTACGGGTAGCTTACTCCTCTGGACATAACTTATAGATGTGTACGGGTAGCTTACTCCTCTGGACATAACTTATAGATGTGTACGGGTAGCTTACTCCTCTGGACATAACTTATAGATGTGTACGGGTAGCTTACTCCTCTGGACATAACTTATAGATGTGTACGGGTAGCTTACTCCTCTGGACATAACTTATACACGTGTACGGGTAGCTTACTCCTCTGGACATAACTTATACACGTGTACGGGTAGCTTACTCCTCTGGACATAACTTATAGATGTGTACGGGTAGCTTACTCCTCTGGACATAACTTATACATGTGTACGGGTAGCTTACTCCTCTGGACATAACTTATACATGTGTACGGGTAGCTTACTGCTCTAGACATCGCTTATACATGTATATGGTCACTTACTGCTCTAGACATAGCTTATACATGTATAGGGTCGCTTACTCCTCTGGACATAACTTATACATGTGTACGGGTAGCTTACTGCTCTAGACATAACTTATACACGTGTACGGGTAGCTTACTCCTCTGGACATAACTTATACATGTGTACGGGTAGCTTACTCCTCTGGACATAACTTATACATGTGTACGGGTAGCTTACTCCTCTGGACATAACTTATAGATGTGTACGGGTAGCTTACTCCTCTGGACATAACTTATACATGTGTACGGGTAGCTTACTCCTCTGGACATAACTTATAGATGTGTACGGGTAGCTTACTCCTCTGGACATAACTTATACATGTGTACGGGTAGCTTACTCCTCTGGACATAACTTATACACGTGTACGGGTAGCTTACTCCTCTGGACATAACTTATACACGTGTACGGGTAGCTTACTCCTCTGGACATAACTTATACACGTGTACGGGTAGCTTACTCCTCTGGACAAAACTTATAGATGTGTACGGGTAGCTTACTCCTCTGGACATAACTTATACATGTGTACGGGTAGCTTACTCCTCTGGACATAACTTATACATGTGTACGGGTAGCTTACTCCTCTGGACATAACTTATAGATGTGTACGGGTAGCTTACTCCTCTGGACATAACTTATACATGTGTACGGGTAGCTTACTCCTCTGGACATAACTTATACACGTGTACGGGTAGCGTACTCATCTGGACATAACTTATACACGTGTACGGGTAGCTTACTCCTCTGGACATAACTTATACACGTGTACGGGTAGCTTAATCTTCTGGACATAACTTATAGATGTGTACGGGTAGCTTACTCCTCTGGACATAACTTATACATGTGTACGGGTAGCTTACTCCTCTGGACATAACTTATACATGTGTACGGGTAGCTTACTCCTCTGGACATAACTTATAGATGTGTACGGGTAGCTTACTCCTCTGGACATAACTTATAGATGTGTACGGGTAGCTTACTCCTCTGGACATAACTTATACATGTGTACGGGTAGCTTACTCCTCTGGACATAACTTATACACGTGTACGGGTAGCTTACTCCTCTGGACATAACTTATAGATGTGTACGGGTAGCTTACTCCTCTGGACATAACTTATACATGTGTACGGGTAGCTTACTCCTCTGGACATAACTTATACATGTGTACGGGTAGCTTACTCCTCTGGACATAACTTATACATGTGTACGGGTAGCTTACTCCTCTGGACATAACTTATACATGTGTACGGGTAGCTTACTCCTCTGGACATAACTTATACACGTGTACGGGTAGCTTACTCCTCTGGACATAACTTATACACGTGTACGGGTAGCTTACTCCTCTGGACATAACTTATACATGTGTACGGGTAGCTTACTCCTCTGGACATAACTTATACATGTTTACGGGTAGCTTACTCCTCTGGACATAACTTATACATGTGTACGGGTAGCTTACTCCTCTGGACATAACTTATACATGTGTACGGGTAGCTTACTCCTCTGGACATAACTTATAGATGTGTACGGGTAGCTTACTCCTCTGGACATAACTTATAGATGTGTACGGGTAGCTTACTCCTCTGGACATAACTTATACACGTGTACGGGTAGCTTACTCCTCTGGACATAACTTATACATGTGTACGGGTAGCTTACCCCTCTGGACATAACTTATAGATGTGTACGGGTAGCTTACTCCTCTGGACATAACTTATAGATGTGTACGGGTAGCTTACTCCTCTGGACATAACTTATAGATGTGTACGGGTAGCTTACTCCTCTGGACATAACTTATAGATGTGTACGGGTAGCTTACTCCTCTGGACATAACTTATACATGTGTACGGGTAGCTTACTCCTCTGGACATAACTTATACACGTGTACGGGTAGCTTACTCCTCTGGACATAACTTATACACGTGTACGGGTAGCTTACTCCTCTGGACATAACTTATACATGTGTACGGGTAGCTTACTCCTCTGGACATAACTTATACACGTGTACGGGTAGCTTACTCCTCTGGACATAACTTATACACGTGTACGGGTAGCTTACTCCTCTGGACATATCTTATACACGTGTACGGGTAGCTTACTCCTCTAGACATAACTTATAATGTGTACGGGTAGCTTACTCGTCTGGACATAACTTATACATGTTTACGGGTAGCTTACTCCTCTGGACATAACTTATACATGTATACGGGTAGCTTACTCCTCTGGACTTAACTTATAGATGTGTACGTGTAGCTTACGCCTCTGGACATAACTTATAGATGTGTACGGGTAGCTTACTCCTCTGGACATAACTTATACACGTGTACGGGTAGCTTACTCCTCTGGACATAACTTATACACGTGTACGGGTAGCTTACTCCTCTGGACATAACTTATACATGTGTACGGGTAGCTTACTCCTCTGGACATAACTTATACATGTGTACGGGTAGCTTACTCCTCTGGACATAACTTATACATGTGTACGGGTAGCTTACTCCTCTGGACATAACTTATACATGTGTACGGGTAGCTTACTCCTCTGGACATAACTTATACATGTGTACGGGTAGCTTACTCCTCTGGACATAACTTATACACGTGTACGGGTAGCTTACTCCTCTGGACATAACTTATACACGTGTACGGGTAGCTTACTCCTCTGGACATAACTTATACATGTGTACGGGTAGCTTACTCCTCTGGACATAACTTATACATGTTTACGGGTAGCTTACTCCTCTGGACATAACTTATACATGTGTACGGGTAGCTTACTCCTCTGGACATAACTTATACATGTATACGGGTAGCTTACTCCTCTGGACATAACTTATAGATGTGTACGGGTAGCTTACTCCTCTGGACATAACTTATAGATGTGTACGGGTAGCTTACTCCTCTGGACATAACTTATACACGTGTACGGGTAGCTTACTCCTCTGGACATAACTTATACATGTGTACGGGTAGCTTACTCCTCTGGACATAACTTATAGATGTGTACGGGTAGCTTACTCCTCTGGACATAACTTATAGATGTGTACGGGTAGCTTACTCCTCTGGACATAACTTATAGATGTGTACGGGTAGCTTACTCCTCTGGACATAACTTATAGATGTGTACGGGTAGCTTACTCCTCTGGACATAACTTATACACGTGTACGGGTAGCTTACTCCTCTGGACATAACTTATACACGTGTACGGGTAGCTTACTCCTCTGGACATAACTTATACACGTGTACGGGTAGCTTACTCCTCTGGACATAACTTATACACGTGTACGGGTAGCTTACTCCTCTGGACATAACTTATACATGTGTACGGGTAGCTTACTCCTCTGGACATAACTTATACATGTGTACGGGTAGCTTACTCCTCTGGACATAACTTATACATGTGTACGGGTAGCTTACTCCTCTGGACATAACTTATAGATGTGTACGGGTAGCTTACGCCTCTGGACATAACTTATAGATGTGTACAGTTAGCTTACTTCTCTGGACATAACTTATAGATGTGTACGGGTAGCTTACCTCTCTGGACATAACTTATAGATGTGTACGGGTAGCTTACTCCTCTGGACATAACTTATAGATGTGTACGTGTAGTTTACTCCTCTGGACATAACTTATACTTGTGTACGGGTAGCTTACTCCTCTGGACATAACTTATACATGTGTACGGGTAGCTTACTCCTCTGGACATAACTTATACATGTGTACGGGTAGCTTACTCCTCTGGACATAACTTATACATGTGTACGGGTAGCTTACTCCTCTGGACATAACTTATACATGTGTACGGGTAGCTTACTGCTCTAGACATAGCTTATACATGTATATGGTCAATTACTGCTCTAGACATAGCTTATACATGTATAGGGTCGCTTACTCCTCTGGACATAACTTATACATGTGTACGGGTAGCTTACTGCTCTAGACATAACTTATACACGTGTACGGGTAGCTTACTCCTCTGGACATAACTTATACATGTGTACGGGTAGCTTACTACTCTGGACATAACTTATACATGTGTACGGGTAGCTTACTCCTCTGGACATAACTTATAGACGTATACGGGTAGCTTACTCCTCTGGACATAACTTATACATGTGTACGGGTAGCTTACGCCTCTGGACATAACTTATAGATGTGTACGGGTAGCTTACTCCTCTGGACATAACTTATACATGTGTACGGGTAGCTTACTCCTCTGGACATAACTTATACATGTGTACGGGTAGCTTACTCCTCTGGACATAACTTATACATGTGTACGGGTAGCTTACTCCTCTGGACATAACTTATACATGTGTACGGGTAGCTTACTCCTCTGGACATAACTTATACATGTGTACGGGTAGCTTACTCCTCTGGACATAACTTATACACGTGTACGGGTAGCTTACTCCTCTGGACATAACTTATACACGTGTACGGGTAGCTTACTCCTCTGGACATAACTTATACATGTGTACGGGTAGCTTACTCCTCTGGACATAACTTATACACGTGTACGGGTAGCTTACTCCTCTGGACATAACTTATAGATGTGTACGGGTAGCTTACTCCTCTGGACATAACTTATACACGTGTACGGGTAGCTTACTCCTCTGGACATAACTTATACACGTGTACGGGTAGCTTACTCCTCTGGACATAACTTATAGATGTGTACGGGTAGCTTACTCCTCTGGACATAACTTATAGATGTGTACGGGTAGCTTACTCCTCTGGACATAACTTATAGATGTGTACGGGTAGCTTACTCCTCTGGACATAACTTATAGATGTGTACGGGTAGCTTACTCCTCTGGACATAACTTATAGATGTGTACGGGTAGCTTACTCCTCTGGACATAACTTATAGATGTGTACGGGTAGCTTACTCCTCTGGACATAACTTATACATGTGTACGGGTAGCTTACTCCTCTGGACATAACTTATACACGTGTACGGGTAGCTTACTCCTCTGGACATAACTTATACATGTGTACGGGTAGCTTACTCCTCTGGACATAACTTATACATGTTTACGGGTAGCTTACTCCTCTGGACATAACTTATACATGTGTACGGGTAGCTTACTCCTCTGGACATAACTTATACATGTGTACGGGTAGCTTACTCCTCTGGACATAACTTATACACGTGTACGGGTAGCTTACTCCTCTGGACATAACTTATAGATGTGTACGGGTAGCTTACTCCTCTGGACATAACTTATAGATGTGTACGGGTAGCTTACTCCTCTGGACATAACTTATAGATGTGTACGGGTAGCTTACTCCTCTGGACATAACTTATAGATGTGTACGGGTAGCTTACTCCTCTGGACATAACTTATAGACGTGTACGGGTAGCTTACTCCTCTGGACATAACTTATACACGTGTACGGGTAGCTTACTCCTCTGGACATAACTTATAGATGTGTACGGGTAGCTTACTCCTCTGGACATAACTTATACATGTGTACGGGTAGCTTACTCCTCTGGACATAACTTATAGATGTGTACGGGTAGCTTACTCCTCTGGACATAACTTATAGATGTGTACGGGTAGCTTACTCCTCTGGACATAACTTATAGATGTGTACGGTTAGCTTACTCCTCTGGACATAACTTATACATGTGTACGGGTAGCTTACTCCTCTGGACATAACTTATACATGTGTACGGGTAGCTTACTCCTCTGGACATAACTTATACACGTGTACGGGTAGCTTACTCCTCTGGACATAACTTATACACGTGTACGGGTAGCTTACTCCTCTGGACATAACTTATACATGTGTACGGGTAGCTTACTCCTCTGGACATAACTTATAATGTGTACGGGTAGCTTACTCCTCTGGACATAACTTATACATGTGTACGGGTAGCTTACTCCTCTGGACATAACTTATAGATGTGTACGGGTAGCTTACTCCTCTGGACATAACTTATACATGTGTACGGGTAGCTTACTCCTCTGGACATAACTTATAGATGTGTACGGGTAGCTTACTCCTCTGGACATAACTTATACATGTGTACGGGTAGCTTACTCCTCTGGACATAACTTATAGATGTGTACGGGTAGCTTACTCCTCTGGACATAACTTAAAGATGTGTACGGGTAGCTTACTCCTCTGGACATAACTTATACATGTGTACGGGTAGCTTACTCCTCTAGACATAACTTATACACGTGTACGGGTAGCTTACTCCTCTGACATAACTTATACACGTGTACGGGTAGCTTACTCCTCTGGACATAACTTATACACGTGTACGGGTAGCTTACTCCTCTAGACATAACTTATAATGTGTACGGGTAGCTTACTCGTCTGGACATAACTTATACATGTGTACGGGTAGCTTACTCCTCTGGACATAACTTATACATGTGTACGGGTAGCTTACTCCTCTGGACATAACTTATACATGTGTACGGGTAGCTTACTCCTCTGGACATAACTTATACACGTGTACGGGTAGCTTACTCCTCTGGACATAACTTATAGATGTGTACGGGTAGCTTACTCCTCTGGACATAACTTATAGATGTGTACGGGTAGCTTACTCCTCTGGACATAACTTATAGATGTGTACGGGTAGCTTACTCCTCTGGACATAACTTATAGATGTGTACGGGTAGCTTACTCCTCTGGACATAACTTATAGATGTGTACGGGTAGCTTACTCCTCTGGACATAACTTATAGATGTGTACGGGTAGCTTACTCCTCTGGACATAACTTATACATGTGTACGGGTAGCTTACTGCTCTAGACATAACTTATACATGTGTACGGGTAGCTTACTGCTCTAGACATAGCTTATACATGTATAGGGTCGCTTAATGCTCTAGACATAGCTTATACATGTATAGGGTCGCTTACTCCTCTGGACATAACTTATACATGTGTACGGGTAGCTTACTCCTCTGGACATAACTTATACACGTGTACGGGTAGCTTACTCCTCTGGACATAACTTATACACGTGTACGGGTAGCTTACTCCTCTGGACATAACTTATACACGTGTACGGGTAGCTTACTCCTCTGGACATAACTTATACACGTGTACGGGTAGCTTACTCCTCTGGACATAACTTATAGATGTGTACGGGTAGCTTACTCCTCTGGACATAACTTATAGATGTGTACGGGTAGCTTACTCCTCTGGACATAACTTATAGATGTGTACGGGTAGCTTACTCCTCTGGACATAACTTATAGATGTGTACGGGTAGCTTACTTCTCTGGACATAACTTATAGATGTGTACGGGTAGCTTACTCCTCTGGACATAACTTATAGATGTGTACGGGTAGCTTACTCCTCTGGACATAACTTATAGATGTGTACGGGTAGCTTACTCCTCTGGACATAACTTATAGATGTGTACGGGTAGCTTACTCCTCTGGACATAACTTATACACGTGTACGGGTAGCTTACTCCTCTGGACATAACTTATAGATGTGTACGGGTAGCTTACTCCTCTGGACATAACTTATAGATGTGTACGGGTAGCTTACTCCTCTGGACATAACTTATACATGTGTACGGGTAGCTTACTCCTCTGGACATAACTTATACATGTGTACGGGTAGCTTACTGCTCTGGACATAACTTATACATGTGTACGGGTAGCTTACTCCTCTAGACATAACTTATACATGTGTACGGGTAGCTTACTCCTCTGGACATAACTTATACATGTGTACGGGTAGCTTACTGCTCTAGACATAACTTATACACGTGTACGGGTAGCTTACTCCTCTGGACATAACTTATACATGTGTACGGGTAGCTTACTCCTCTGGACATAACTTATACATGTGTACGGGTAGCTTACTCCTCTGGACATAACTTATAGATGTGTACGGGTAGCTTACTCCTCTGGACATAACTTATACATGTGTACGGGTAGCTTACTGCTCTAGACATAACTTATACATGTGTACGGGTAGCTTACTGCTCTAGACATAACTTGTACACGTGTACGGGTAGCTTACTGCTCTAGACATAACTTGTACACGTGTACGGGTAGCTTACTGCTCTAGACATAACTTGTACACGTGTAGGGTAGCTTACTGCTCTAGACATAACTTGTACACGTGTACGGGTAGCTTACTGCTCTAGACATAACTTGTACACGTGTAGGGTAGCTTACTGCTCTAGACATAACTTATACATGTGTAAGGTAGCTTACTCCTCTGGACATAACTTATACATGTGTACGGATAGTTTACTCCTCTGGAACTAACTTATTCACGTGTACGGGTAGCTTACTGCTCTAGACATAACTTGTACACGTGTACGGGTAGCTTACTGCTCTAGACATAACTTGTACACGTGTACGGGTAGCTTACTCCTCTGGACATAACTTATACACGTGTACGGGTAGCTTACTCCTCTGGACATAACTTATACATGTGTACGGGTAGCTTACTCCTCTGGACATAACTTATACATGTGTACGGGTAGCTTACTCCTCTGGACATAACTTATACATGTGTACGGGTAGCTTACTCCTCTGGACATAACTTATACATGTGTACGGGTAGCTTACTCCTCTGGACATAACTTATACATCTGTACGGGTAGCTTACTGCTCTAGACATAGCTTATACATGTATATGGTCACTTACTGCTCTAGACATAGCTTATACATGTATACGGGTAGCTTACTCCTCAGGACATAACTTATACATGTGTACGGGTAGCTTACTCCTCTGGACATAACTTATACACGTGTACGGGTAGCTTACTCCTCTGGACATAACTTATAGATGTGTACGGGTAGCTTACTCCTCTGGACATAACTTATAGATGTGTACGGGTAGCTTACTCCTCTGGACATAACTTATAGATGTGTACGGGTAGCTTACTCCTCTGGACATAACTTATACATGTGTACGGGTAGCTTACTCCTCTGGACATAACTTATACATGTGTACGGGTAGCTTACTCCTCTGGACATAACTTATAGATGTGTACGGGTAGCTTACTGCTCTGGACATAACTTATACATGTGTACGGGTAGCTTACTCCTCTGGACATAACTTA
Organism: Bulinus truncatus; assembly: GCA_021962125.1. Lineage (NCBI taxonomy): Eukaryota > Metazoa > Mollusca > Gastropoda > Planorbidae > Bulinus > Bulinus truncatus. The sequence goes on from JAGDYQ010000069.1 coordinate 2,990,190, forward strand.
TACACGTGTACCGGTAGCTTACTCCTCTGGACATAACTTATACACGTGTACGGGTAGCTTACTTCTCTGGACATATCTTATACACGTGTACGGGTAGCTTACTCCTCTAGACATAACTTATAATGTGTACGGGTAGCTTACTCCTCTGGACATAACTTATACATGTGTACGGGTAGCTTACTCCTCTGGACATAACTTATACATGTGTACGGGTAGCTTACTCCTCTGGACATAACTTATACATGTGTACGGGTAGCTTACTCCTCTGGACATAACTTATACATGTGTACGGGTAGCTTACTCCTCTGGACATAACTTATAGATGTGTACGGGTAGCTTACTCCTCTGGACATAACTTATAGATGTGTACGGGTAGCTTACTCCTCTGGACATAACTTATAGATGTGTACGGGTAGCTTACTCCTCTGGACATAACTTATAGATGTGTACGGGTAGCTTACTCCTCTGGACATAACTTATAGATGTGTACGGGTAGCTTACTCCTCTGGACATAACTTATAGATGTGTACGGGTAGCTTACTCCTCTGGACATACTTATACATGTGTACGGGTAGATTTCTGCTCTAGACATAACTTATACATGTGTACGGGTAGCTTACTGCTCTAGACATAGCTTATACATGTATAGGGTCGCTTAATGCTCTAGACATAGCTTATACATGTATAGGGTCGCTTACTCCTCTGGACATAACTTATACATGTGTACGGGTAGCTTACTGCTCTAGACATAACTTATACACGTGTACGGGTAGCTTACTCCTCTGGACATAACTTATACACGTGTACGGGTAGCTTACTCCTCTGGACATAACTTATACACGTGTACGGGTAGCTTACTCCTCTGGACATAACTTATACACGTGTACGGGTAGCTTACTCCTCTGGACATAACTTATAGATGTGTACGGGTAGCTTACTCCTCTGGACATAACTTATAGATGTGTACGGGTAGCTTACTCCTCTGGGCATAACTTATACATGTGTACGGGTAGATTTCTGTTCTAGACATAATTTATACATGTGTACGGGTAGCTTACTGCTCTGGACATAACTTATACATGTGTACGGGTAGCTTACTGCTCTAGACATAACTTATACATGTGTACGGGTAGCTTACTCCTCTGGACATAACTTATACACGTGTACGGGTAGCTTACTCTCTAGACATAACTTATACACGTGTACGGGTAGCTTACTGCTCTAGACATAACTTGTACACGTGTACGGGTAGCTTACTGCTCTAGACATAACTTGTACACGTGTAGGGTAGCTTACTGCTCTGGACATAACTTATACATGTGTAAGGTAGCTTACTCCTCTGGACATAACTTATACACGTGTACGGGTAGCTTACTCCTCTGGACATAACTTATACACGTGTACGGGTAGCTTACTCCTCTGGACATAACTTATAGATGTGTACGGGTAGCTTACTCCTCTGGACATATCTTATAGATGTGTACGGGTAGCTTACTCCTCTGGACATAACTTATAGATGTGTACGGGTAGCTTACTCCTCTGGACATAACTTATACACGTGTACGGGTAGCTTACTCCTCTGGACATAACTTATAGATGTGTACGGGTAGCTTACTCCTCTGGACATAACTTATAGATGTGTACGGGTAGCTTACTCCTCTGGACATAACTTATAGATGTGTACGGGTAGCTTACTCCTCTGGACATAACTTATAGATGTGTACGGGTAGCTTACTCCTCTGGACATAACTTATAGATGTGTACGGGTAGCTTACTCCTCTGGACATAACTTATAGATGTGTACGGGTAGCTTACTCCTCTGGACATAACTTATAGATGTGTACGGGTAGCTTACTCCTCTGGACATAACTTATAGATGTGTACGGGTAGCTTACTCCTCTGGACATAACTTATAGATGTGTACGGGTAGCTTACTCCTCTGGACATAACTTATAGATGTGTACGGGTAGCTTTCTCCTCTGGACATAACTTATAGATGTGTACGGGTAGCTTACTCCTCTGGACATAACTTATAGATGTGTACGGGTAGCTTACTCCTCTGGACATAACTTATACATGTGTACGGGTAGCTTACTCCTCTGGACATAACTTATACATGTGTACGGGTAGCTTACTCCTCTGGACATAACTTATACATGTGTACGGGTAGCTTACTCCTCTGGACATAACTTATACATGTGTACGGGTAGCTTACTCCTCTGGACATAACTTATACATGTGTACGGGTAGCTTACTCCTCTGGACATAACTTATACACGTGTACGGGTAGCTTACTCCTCTGGACATAACTTATACACGTGTACGGGTAGCTTACTGCTCTAGACATAACTTATACACGTGTACGGGTAGCTTACTGCTCTAGACATAACTTGTACACGTGTACGGGTAGCTTACTGCTCTGGACATAACTTATACACGTGTACGGGTAGCTTACTGCTCTAGACATAACTTATACATGTGTAAGGTAGCTTACTCCTCTGGACATAACTTATACATCTGTACGGGTAGCTTACTGCTCTAGACATAGCTTATACATGTATATGGTCACTTACTGCTCTAGACATAAGCTTATACATGTGTACGGGTCGCTTACTCCTCTGGACATAACTTATACATGTGTACGGGTAGCTTACTCCTCTGGACATAACTTATACACGTGTACGGGTAGCTTACTCCTCTGGACATAACTTATACATGTGTACGGGTAGCTTACTCCTCTGGACATAACTTATACATGTGTACGGGTAGCTTACTCCTCTGGACATAACTTATAGATGTGTACGGGTAGCTTACTCCTCTGGACATAACTTATAGATGTGTACGGGTAGCTTACTCCTCTGGACATAACTTATACATGTGTACGGGTAGCTTACTCCTCTGGACATAACTTATACATGTGTACGGGTAGCTTACTGCTCTAGACATAACTTATACATGTGTACGGGTAGCTTACTGCTCTAGACATAACTTGTACACGTGTACGGGTAGCTTACTCCTCTGGACATAACTTATACACGTGTACGGGTAGCTTACTCCTCTGGACATAACTTATACACGTGTACGGGTAGCTTACTCCTCTGGACATAACTTATACATGTGTACGGGTAGCTTACTCCTCTGGACATAACTTATACATGTTTACGGGTAGCGTACTCCTCTGGACATAACTTATACATGTGTACGGGTAGCTTACTGCTCTGGACATAACTTATACATGTGTACGGGTAGCTTACTCCTCTGGACATAACTTATACACGTGTACGGGTAGCTTACTCCTCTGGACATAACTTATAGATGTGTACGGGTAGCTTACTCCTCTGGACATAACTTATAGATGTGTACGGGTAGCTTACTCCTCTGGACATAACTTATAGATGTGTACGGGTAGCTTACTCCTCTGGACATAACTTATAGATGTGTACGGGTAGCTTACTCCTCTGGACATAACTTATAGATGTGTACGGGTAGCTTTCTCTTCTGGACATAACTTATAGATGTGTACGGGTAGCTTACTCCTCTGGACATACTTATACATGTGTACGGGTAGATTTCTGCTCTAGACATAACTTATACATGTGTACGGGTAGCTTACTGCTCTAGACATAGCTTATACATGTATAGGGTCGCTTAATGCTCTAGACATAGCTTATACATGTATAGGGTCGCTTACTCCTCTGGACATAACTTATACATGTGTACGGGTAGCTTACTGCTCTGGACATAACTTATACACGTGTACGGGTAGCTTACTGCTCTGGACATAACTTATACACGTGTACGGGTAGCTTACTCCTCTGGACATAACTTATACACGTGTACGGGTAGCTTACTCCTCTGGACATAACTTATACATGTGTACGGGTAGCTTACTCCTCTGGAATAACTTATAGATGTGTACGGGTAGCTTACTCCTTTGGACATAACTTATAGATGTGTACGGGTAGCTTACTCCTCTGGGCATAACTTATACATGTGTACGGGTAGATTTCTGTTCTAGACATAACTTATACATGTGTACGGGTAGCTTACTGCTCTGGACATAACTTATACATGTGTACGGGTAGCTTACTCCTCTAGACATAACTTATACATGTGTACGGGTAGCTTACTGCTCTAGACATAACTTGTACACGTGTACGGGTAGCTTACTCCTCTGGACATAACTTATACACGTGTACGGGTAGCTTACTCCTCTGGACATAACTTATACACGTGTACGGGTAGTTTACTCCTCTGGACATAACTTATACACGTGTACGGGTAGCTTACTCCTCTGGACATAACTTATACATGTGTACGGGTAGCTTACTCCTCTGGACATAACTTATAGATGTGTACGGGTAGCTTACTCCTCTGGACATAACTTATACATGTGTACGGGTAGCTTACTCCTCTGGACATAACTTATACATGTGTACGGGTAGCTTACTCCTCTGGACATAACTTATACATGTGTACGGGTAGCTTACTCCTCTGGACATAACTTATACATGTGTACGGGTAGCTTACTGCTCTGGACATAACTTATACATGTGTACGGGTAGCTTACTCCTCTGGACATAACTTATACACGTGTACGGGTAGCTTACTCCTCTGGACATAACTTATAGATGTGTACGGGTAGCTTACTCCTCTGGACATAACTTATAGATGTGTACGGGTAGCTTACTCCTCTGGACATAACTTATAGATGTGTACGGGTATCTTACTCCTCTGGACATAACTTATAGATGTGTACGGGTAGCTTACTCCTCTGGACATAACTTATAGATGTGTACGGGTAGCTTACGCCTCTGGACATAACTTATAGATGTGTACGGGTAGCTTACTCCTCTGGACATAACTTATACACGTGTACGGGTAGCTTACTCCTCTGGACATAACTTATAGATGTGTACGGGTAGCTTACTCCTCTGGACATAACTTATAGATGTGTACACGGGTAGCTTACTCCCCTCTGGACATAACTTATAGATGTGTACGGGTAGCTTTCTCCTCTGGAATAACTTATAGATGTGTACGGGTAGCTTACGCCTCTGGACATAACTTATAGATGTGTACGGGTAGCTTACTCCTCTGGACATAACTTATACATGTGTACGGGTAGATTTCTGCTCTAGACATAACTTATACATGTGTACGGGTAGCTTACTGCTCTGGACATAACGTATACATGTGTACGGGTAGCTTACTGCTCTGGACATAACTTATACATGTGTACGGGTAGCTTACTGCTCTAGACATAACTTGTACACGTGTACGGGTAGCTTACTGCTCTAGACATAACTTGTACACGTGTACGGGTAGCTTACTGCTCTGGACATAACTTGTACACGTGTACGGGTAGCTTACTCCTCTAGACATAACTTATACATGTGTACGGGTAGCTTACTCCTCTGGACATCACTTATACATGTGTACGGGTAGCTTACTCCTCTGGACATAACTTATACATGTGTACGGGTAGTTTACTCCTCTGGACATAACTTATACACGTGTACGGGTAGTTTACTCCTCTGGACATAACTTATAGATGTGTACGGGTAGCTTACTCCTCTGGACATAACTTATACATGTGTACGGGTAGATTTCTGCTCAGGACATAACTTATACATGTGTACGGGTAGCTTACTGCTCTGGACATAACGTATACATGTGTACGGGTAGCTTACTGCTCTAGACATAACTTATACATGTAAGGTAGCTTACTCCTCTGGACATAACTTATACATGTTTACGGGTAGCGTACTCCTCTGGACATAACTTATACATGTGTACGGGTAGCTTACTGCTCTGGACATAACTTATACATGTGTACGGGTAGCTTACTGCCCTCTGGACATAACTTATACACGTGTACGGGTAGCTTACTCCTCTGGACATAACTTATAGATGTGTACGGGTAGCTTAATCCTCTGGACATAACGTATAGATGTGTACGGGTAGCTTACGCCCTCTGGACATAACTTATAGATGTGTACGGGTATCTTACTCCTCTGGACATAACTTATAGATGTGTACGGGTAGCTTTCTCCTCTGGACATAACTTATAGATGTGTACGGGTAGCTTACTCTTCTGGACATAACTTATAGATGTGTACGGGTAGCTTACTCCTCTGGACATACTTATACATGTGTACGGGTAGATTTCTGCTCTAGACATAACTTATACATGTGTACGGGTAGCTTACTGCTCTAGACATAGCTTATACATGTGTAGGGTCGCTTAATGCTCTAGACATAGCTTATACATGTATAGGGTAGCTTACTCCTCTGGACATAACTTATACATGTGTACGGGTAGCTTACTGCTCTAGACATAACTTATACACGTGTACGGGTAGCTTACTGCTCTGGACATAACTTGTACACGTGTACGGGTAAGCTTACTGCTCTAGACATAACTTATACACGTGTACGGGTAGCTTACTGCTCTAGACATAACTTGTACATGTGAACGGGTAGCTTACTCCTCTGGACATAACTTATAGATGTGTACGGGTAGCTTACTCCTCTGGACATAACTTATAGATGTGTACGGGTAGCTTACTCCTCTGGGCATAACTTATAGATGTGTACGGGTAGCTTACTCCTCTGGACATAACTTATACATGTGTACGGGTAGCTTACTCCTCTGGACATAACTTATACATGTGTACGGGTAGCTTACTCCTCTGGACATAACTTATACATGTGTACGGGTAGCTTACTCCTCTGGACATAACTTATACATGTGTACGGGTAGCTTACTGCTCTAGACATAACTTATACACGTGTACGGGTAGCTTACTGCTCTAGACATAACTTATACACGTGTACGGGTAGCTTACTGCTCTAGACATAACTTGTACACGTGTACGGGTAGCTTACTGCTCTGTGACATAACTTATACATGTGTACGGGTAGCTTACTCCTCTGGACATAACTTATACATGTGTACGGGTAGCTTACTCCTCTGGACATAACTTATAGACGTGTACGGGTAGCTTACTCCTCTGGACATAACTTATACACGTGTACGGGTAGCTTACTCCTCTGGACATAACTTATAGATGTGTACGGGTAGCTTACTCCTCTGGACATAACTTATAGATGTGTACGGGTAGCTTACTCCTCTGGACATAACTTATACATGTGTACGGGTAGCTTACTCCTCTGGACATAACTTATACACGTGTACGGGTAGCTTAATCTTCTGGACATAACTTATAGATGTGTACGGGTAGCTTAATCCTCTGGACATAACTTATAGATGTGTACGGGTAGCTTACTCCTCTGGACATAACTTATAGATGTGTACGGGTAGCTTACTCCTCTGGGCATAACTTATACATGTGTACGGGTAGTTTACTTCTCTGGACATAACTTATAGATGTGAACGGGTAGCTTACTCCTCTGGACATAACTTATAGATGTGTACGGGTAGCTTACTCCTCTGGACATAACTTATACACGTGTACGGGTAGCTTACTCCTCTGGACATAACTTATAGATGTGTACGGGTAGCTTACGCCTCTAGACATAACTTATAGATGTGTACGGGTAGCTTACTCCTCTGGACATAACTTATAGATGTGTACGGGTAGCTTACTCCTCTGGACATAACTTATAGATGTGTACGGGTAGCTTACTCCTCTGGACATAACTTATAGATGTGTACGGGTAGCTTACTCCTCTGGACATAACTTATACATGTGTACGGGTAGCTTACTCCTCTGGACATAACTTATACATGTGTACGGGTAGCTTACTCCTCTGGACATAACTTATACATGTGTACGGGTAGCTTACTCCTCTGGACATAACTTATACATGTGTACGGGTAGCTTACTCCTCTGGACATAACTTATACACGTGTACGGGTAGCTTACTTCTCTGGACATATCTTATACACGTGTACGGGTAGCTTACTCCTCTGGACATAACTTATACACGTGTACGGGTAGCTTACTCCTCTGGACATAACTTATACACGTGTACGGGTAGCTTACTCCTCTGGACATAACTTATACATGTGTACGGGTAGCTTACTCCTCTGGACATAACTTATACATGTGTACGGGTAGCTTACTCCTCTGGACATAACTTATACACGTGTACGGGTAGCTTACTCCTCTGGACATAACTTATAGATGTGTACGGGTAGCTTACTCCTCTGGACATAACTTATAGATGTGTACGGGTAGCTTACTCCTCTGGACATAACTTATAGATGTGTACGGGTAGCTTACTCCTCTGGACATAACTTATAGATGTGTACGGGTAGCTTACTCCTCTGGACATAACTTATACATGTGTACGGGTAGCTTACTCCTCTGGACATAACTTATACTTGTGTACGGGTAGCTTACTCCTTTGGACATAACTTATACACGTGTACCGGTAGCTTACTCCTCTGGACATAACTTATACACGTGTACGGGTAGCTTACTCCTCTGGACATAACTTATACACGTGTACGGGTAGCTTACTCCTCTGGACATAACTTATACATGTGTACGGGTAGCTTACTCCTCTGGACATAACTTATACATGTGTACGGGTAGCTTACTCCTCTGGACATAACTTATACATGTGTACGGGTAGCTTACTCCTCTGGACATAACTTATACACGTGTACGGGTAGCTTACTCCTCTGGACATAACTTATAGATGTGTACGGGTAGCTTACTCCTCTGGACATAACTTATAGATGTGTACGGGTAGCTTACTCCTCTGGACATAACTTATACATGTGTACGGGTAGCTTACTCCTCTGGACATAACTTATACACGTGTACGGGTAGCTTACTCCTCTGGACATAACTTATACACGTGTACGGGTAGCTTACTCCTCTGGACATAACTTATAGATGTGTACGGGTAGCTTACTCCTCTGGACATAACTTATACATGTGTACGGGTAGCTTACTCCTCTGGACATAACTTATACATGTGTACGGGTAGCTTACTCCTCTGGACATAACTTATAGATGTGTACGGGTAGCTTACTCCTCTGGACATAACTTATACATGTGTACGGGTAGCTTACTCCTCTGGACATAACTTATACACGTGTACGGGTAGCTTACTCCTCTGGACATAACTTATACACGTGTACGGGTAGCTTACTCCTCTGGACATAACTTATAGATGTGTACGGGTAGCTTACTCCTCTGGACATAACTTATAGATGTGTACGGGTAGCTTACTCTTTCTGGACATAACTTATAGATGTGTACGGGTAGCTTACTCCTCTGGACATAACTTATAGATGTGTACGGGTAGCTTACTCCTCTGGACATAACTTATACATGTGTACGGGTAGCTTACTCCTCTGGACATAACTTATACACGTGTACGGGTAGCTTACTCCTCTGGACATAACTTATACATGTGTACGGGTAGCTTACTCCTCTGGACATAACTTATACATGTGTACGGGTAGCTTACTCCTCTGGACATAACTTATACATGTGTACGGGTAGCTTACTCCTCTGGACATAACTTATACATGTGTACGGGTAGCTTACTCCTCTGGACATAACTTATACACGTGTACGGGTAGCTTACTCCTCTGGACATAACTTATACACGTGTACGGGTAGCTTACTCCTCTGGACATAACTTATAGATGTGTACGGGTAGCTTACTCCTCTGGACATATCTTATAGATGTGTACGGGTAGCTTACTCTTCTGGACATAACTTATAGATGTGTACGGGTAGCTTACTCCTCTGGACATAACTTATACATGTGTACGGGTAGCTTACTCCTCTGGACATAACTTATACACGTGTACGGGTAGCTTACTCCTCTGGACATAACTTATACACGTGTACGGGTAGCTTACTCCTCTGGACATAACTTATACATGTGTACGGGTAGCTTACTCCTCTGGACATAACTTATACATGTTTACGGGTAGCTTACTCCTCTGGACATAACTTATACACGTGTACGGGTAGCTTACTCCTCTGGACATAACATATACATGTGTACGGGTAGCTTACTCCTCTGGACATAACTTATACATGTGTACGGGTAGCTTACTCCTCTGGACATAACTTATACATGTGTACGGGTAGCTTACTCCTCTGGACATAACTTATACATGTGTACGGGTAGCTTACTCCTCTGGACATAACTTATACACGTGTACGGGTAGCTTACTCCTCTGGACATAACTTATACACGTGTACGGGTAGCTTACTCCTCTGGACATAACTTATAGATGTGTACGGGTAGCTTACTCCTCTGGACATAACTTATACATGTGTACGGGTAGCTTACTCCTCTGGACATAACTTATACACGTGTACGGGTAGCTTACTCCTCTGGACATAACTTATAGATGTGTAAGGGTAGTTTACTCCTCTGGACATATCTTATAGATGTGTACGGGTAGCTTACTCCTCTGGACATAACTTATAGATGTGTACGGGTAGCTTACTCCTCTGGACATAACTTATAGATGTGTACGGGTAGCTTTCTCCTCTGGACATAACTTATACATGTGTACAGGTAGATTTCTGCTCTAGACATAACTTATACACGTGAACGGGTAGTTTACTCCTCTGGACATAACTTATACATGTGTACGGGTGTACATTTAAAAGTACTTAAATTGAGGTCAATTATATGTCGCACCTTTCCTCCCTCGCCCAATCTAGTAACACCAATGTAACACGTGTTCAACAAATCCAGTCTTCTCAGTAAAACAAACTTTGTGAAACAACCCACGTCCTAGATATATCAACTTGAACCAATTTTATCTATTTTTGGTTTGATTCCCTTCGTTTGAATCACTAGTTATAATTGATTGTTTAATTATTTATATCTCATAGTATTTGCTCTTGTTTAATTTTTGTCCAACGACTCAATGCACATTATTTCACAAAAATATCAAATAACATTCTTTGTGAGAGAATTTCCATTATTGGATACCTTGGTTATTTAATGTCAAGTATATATTGTTGTGTCAGAAATGGCTTGTCCATGGCTGGTCTTGGATAACCTGGTCATGTCAAGTACTGTTTTAGACATTATAATAATATTCACTGACCACCGCACTATTCTCTACCACTCAAGCTGACTGAAGACTGAACACATTAATGTAACTTTACATGGACATGTTCCAGTCCAAAAAGATAGGGTTATCCCCATCGGTTTAGGACGGCTATCACCATTATATTCACTGACCAGGCCTCAGTTCTTGTAGGATGACCATGAAATAGAGACATACAACTAAACATAATGACGACCATGAAATAGAGACATACAACTAAACATACACACACATATTACGCTGGTTAGCAGGGTTGTTAACAATACTCTTAAATTGTATCGTCAATACCGATACCAATACTTCATGAAAATAGTATCGCCAATACCAATACAAATACTCAAGTAAAAATGTATTGCCTAAATCGATACCGATACAATGCCGATACTTTTGAGAACAACAAAGTATTTTTATTTAAAATATAATGAGTGCAAGTTTTTCAAAAAAAAAAGGGAAAACAATTAAATACAATGTCAAAGCACAAATTTAATGCTGATCACTTTAATACTTGACGGATGGCCAAGTGGTGTAGATACTCGACTGTCGACTTCAGAGTCATGGGTTCGATCCTCGGTGAGAACAATGGGAATTTTTCCACAAGTTCACCCAGTTTTAAATAGGACCCGACTTTAAGCTGGGGAAGTAAAGGCGGCTGGGCGTTGTGCTAACTACACTATCCCTTCATATGCCGAGGTTATAGAAACAGATGAATCCCCGATGGCCCGTCAGAGCTAAGGGAACTTTTCTTTACTATTTCACCACGTGGCAGCACGTAAGAAGACCATCATTTCAAAACAATCCTTGCTTAGCCTAGAACGTAATGGCATAAAAAGACGCGCACCTAATGAAAACAGGCGCTCAACACAGCACTAGCAGATCAACTCATCAAAATAGTTTCTTGATGCTTGGGTAGGGTGCTAATGAAAGCATTTCTGATGAGTTATCTTCAAGATATCTGTCTACTTCAGCAGAACTTTACTATTAAGCCGGTTCTGCCCCCCCGTGCAGTAAAACTGCACAGCTGACTGTATTGAAGCTGCATCACCCTGTCGAGTAGCCCAAGTGGAGTGGAAACTGCACTCAGTGTACTGCAAGAACGCTTTAAGTTTTGTTCAACTTCAGCCTTTTGTTCCAAGTTGTCTTGGTGTTAATAGTGGTAGGGTTGATGGTTATCATTACAAGCAGTGATTGAATTTATGAAAATTACTTTTAAAAAAATCTATTAAAATCGCTATTGTTATTCTACAATTAGCTAATAGTGGTAACAGAAAAGTATTGGTATCGAGTATCGAAAATTTTTCGTTTAAAATGTATCGGCGATACACAAATCAATACTTGATACAAAAAGGATCGGCAATACAGCAACCAATACTGAAAAAGTATCGGCGATACTGTATTGGCCGAACAGATACTTCGATACTAACAACCCTGCTGGTTAGTAATATAGTGCTATCAATGTTTTCTTATAATTTTACAATGCAATATGGCGGAGATAATTGTGTATAAGATACCATTGGAGTTTGGTTTTGGCACCACCAGAAGCGGTCTATATGGAGATGACCTTACTTGCATGTGGTCTGTGGCTTCTATTTAATCCAATCTCTTGTGTCGGATTAGTTAGTTGATGTTATAGAACGAAAGTAAACAATAAAAAATGAAATAAATTCATCAAATTTTCTTCAAAGACAACGAAGGGATGGAAGAAGAGGAGAGGACATATATATTATGTTAAAAGATGTTTTTAAATTTGCGATATATACTATTTTAACGGCCTAGTCCATCATTTATAGTCAAATTGAATTAGGAACTTGTCAAACGATAGCTAGGTTTGTCTATATATAAGATAAAATTTATATTTTTATATTCACAAATAGCTTTATGCTTCTCATGGGATTTCGGAATAACTTGTAATGTCTTCATTGGATTCCGTTGGATTATCAAGAACAATAATTATATAAAGTAATGTATTTCAATCAATTATATAAAGTAATGTATTTCAATCAATTATATAAAGTAATGTATTTCAATCAATTATATAAAGTAATGTATTTCAATCAATTGTATAAAGTAATGTATTTCAATCAATTATATAAAGTAATGTATTTCAATCAATTATATAAAGTAATGTATTTCAATCAAATAAATGCTACAATGAGAGAGTGGTATTTCTCTGGTAGTGATTTAATGAACATGAGATTTTCACCAAAAAATGAAAGGTGATGAAATCTTGGGAAGACGTGAAAATCGTTCAATGCCTAAATAAGAGAATATTGTCACTGACAAAATATATTTTGAGAGCCGCTGTTCGTTGTAATAGTAATTTAATTAGTAGATTAAAGAGAAGCTGCATATCATTTACAAAATGGAAGTTAAGATATAATTTCTTTTGATAAGTTAAAATGAAAACCAGGTTCTAGATATAATGTTTAAACTTCCTAATGAACAAACCTTTGTAAATAAATGACATCATTGGACGCATTACAAATAAGTCAAGATGAATTGAACAGACACCCGTTCTCATCAATTTAATTATTAGATCAGACGTTGACATTTAAAAACAGAACTATACAGATTAAATAACTGGCTCCATTAATTACATGGGGAAATCTTAAAAGTTCTTACGTCATATGTGTAGAGTACGAAGGATTGGTGCAGATATTCATAAATCTATTTTTATTAATCTTGAGTTTGCGCACCGCACTATGAATTATGTTTATGTGTAATATTTACTATGTGACGTAGTTTTTTCTAGTTGACGTCATATTAAGTTGCTTAGAGACAAGCTTGGTAGATTGAGTAAGTTGCTTTCTAGTTCTTGAACATATAAGATATACTTTGTAGATTGAGTTACATATTAGATCCTATACGTGTAGGACAGATATTTTATTCAACTTTGAAGAAGTTATTAATTTGATTTAGACTAACCAGTGATGGTTTATTAGATACTTCTAAGATGTGCCTATGTCATATACCTTCGTATGAAACTTTATAATATTGTTAATGTCTACGTTCGATAATAAAATAATGAATCAGCAACATTGAATTGTGCATTGATTGGACTAGAGTTTGTGTGTGAAAAATTAAGTGACACGCTACCACAGTAACGCCTCCAGATTCAGTCAGACCCCCATAACATCAAGATATCTTACAACCTTCACAATGGTGGCAGTAGAGAAAACCCGAAGCCTACCAGAGAGACTATCCTAACAGCGCAGGCAACCCGAAGTCTACCAGAGATACCAGACCAGGGAACTGATCCAGTAAACTAGTCCAGTGAGCAAGTACAGTTGGCCAGACCGGTGTACCTATGACCAGTCTGCAGTCCTGACAACGCAGAATCAACACCAAAGAATACTGTTGTGTCATCTGCTCGAGATCATATCTCGGAGACACCTCTGACCGCGAAAAATTTATTCTACGGTCCGGTCGAGTGTCTTATGTGTTCATACTTTGAATACATATGTTTATTGTTATTTCATCATCAAGTCAAGAGAGCTGCTTGTTGTGTTCACATTCATTCATACTTAGTGACGTCAAAACGTTCCCACCGAATTACGGAAGTAGAGTCAATGTCAAGGATCAAGATGGCCGTTTAGGACTGACTATTGTTTCTTGTGCTTCCATTCAGAAGATCAAGTCAAGACATGGAGGAAACATCACCAAAATTGTAAAGTACTAATTCAACATTTTTATATTTATTTTCCCCATATAGTTAATATTCAGTGTCCACATCTGTTTATATGTCATAAAAGGGAGGACGGGGAGGCGAACCAAACTTAGATTAGCTAGTTTGGGGTAATTTCTACTAGGAGATGGTAGTACTTTATCTGGATCTAATATACTTCATTGTATAATTAACAATAATTTAATGATACTTGGATCCATTTAAAATACGGACATCATTTAAATGTTTAGTTGTTCTTGAGAAGTTTGTCTATCTATTGTCCTATTTGTTCGTATATATATTCGTTGTAATTATTTTTAACCCAGTCTAGTGTCGTCTGTGCTTTGTTTACATACATTGTATTCTACTGTCTACTATCATCATCTTTTAGGAGGCTGATTCCGTTTTTGTTAGTCCTGTGGTGTCAAAAAAAAAATATACACATACATTTTTATATATATTTTCTATTGTATTATTGTTTTGGACAATGAATCCCAATCCCATGTATAAAACATAACATATTTATTTATGTAGATATTAATTTATATATATGATATTTTGCATGACAATTTTGTATACCAGTGCCAGAAATTTTTTTTATTATCACAACATTGTTAAAATTTAGTGAACTCATTAGAAGCATTAAGTTATCATTAATTGGTTTAGCAAAATTTAAATATGGATGTTAAGAACATAGATGATTTATGGGAGATTTATAGAGAAAGAGGTGAAAAGTTGGGTTTATCAGGAGAGAAACTACTGCAGTTTATTGAAAAAGAATTGGAGAGGGTAGAGAGAATAAATAATAGAGAAAAAGAAAAGGAACTTGCCAATTTAGAGAAAGAAAAGGAACTGGCTAGGATAGAATTAGAGAATGAAAGGTTAGACAAAGATAGAGAAAATAATATGGAAATAGCTAGGATAGAATTAGAGAAAGAAAGACTTAGATTAGAAGCAGAGGTACAAATAAGAAAAATAGAACATGAACAAAATACAGGAAAAACAACAACAAACCATACATATGATAAATTAAAGTTGGGTCAATACAATAGCAAGGACAATAACATTGACATATTTTTAACTAAATGTGAATGTCAGTTTAAACTTAACAAAATACCAGAAAGTGAATGGACCAGACACCTGATAGGAGCATTTCATGATGAGGCCCTCAATGTCCTACATATGTTAGAACACCCTGAAGATAAACCATATAATGAACTAAAACACCATCTACTTAAATACTACAACAAGACTGAAGAATATTACAGAAACTTATTCCATAATTCTGTTATCTCTGAATTAGAACACCCTACAGCTTATGTGAGCAAAATAGAACAATATTTAAAGGAATTTATTAGGGCAGCAAATATAGATTCATCTGATCCTCAACAAATAATAGAACTAATGTTAGTGGACAAATTCCTAAATCTTAGTTCTGATAAATTATTTTCATTTATAAAATTAAGAAAAGTAAACTGTAAAAAAGACCTTATCTCTGCTCTATCTGATTATAAGGACAGTAATCAGAATACCCCCATGTTCAAAGATAAGGATAATACCTTTAGTGCTATCAGACACAACAACAACAACTATAATAACAATAAGTCAAGATACAGTAGTGTACCTGGTAATATAATTTGTCACTATTGTTCTAGACCAGGGCATATAATAGCCAATTGTAGAAAATTAAAATACAGGAATGGGTACAATAATATACAGAATAATAGATACTTACCTAACAGACAATATGCTAGAAACAACAATAATAGAAACTTTAGTAGATACTCAGGACAAGACAATAGGAGACAGAGACAATCACCAAATAACAGCCCACCAAGACAATACAATGACAGAGGTAGAACATTGGGTAGAACAAACAACACACATACTGTAAATGCACTGTTGAACAATAATGGAAGTCTAGTATTTTACCCTTGCTTCCTCAATGACAAACCTGTCATGTGTCTTAGAGACACAGGAGCCAGTTGTGTGGTGGTAGATCACTCACTTGTTTCAGAGGACTGCATAATAGATACTTATGAAAAAGTCAAATTAGGTAATGGTCAAACTTTAAACTGTAAAAAGGCAATAATAGAAATTGATACACCTTGGATCAGTGGAAAAATAGAAGCAATAGCGATGATAGCACCTGTGGCCCCCTAATTATAGGAAACATACCAAACATCAAACCAGACAATTCAAGTGAATTATTTATACAGTGGTTAAGTGGTAAGGAAATAAGCGTTCAGAAAACACTTCAGTCTGTCCAGAACAACTTAATTGATAGTGATAAGGTAAATACTTCTATTAAATCTATTGAAACTGTAGAAACATCAAATAAAATTCCTAGATGGAATGGAGCAGGGCACATATTAAACTATATTAATATTGTAGAAAAACATATAATAGATGTTCCATTAAATGAAAGATCAGAAATAATTAAAGATCTACTGATAGGACACAAAAAAGCATACAACATTGCAAAGGAAAATTCTAATAATTGGGATAAAATGAAGGAACAATTAAACGAACGCATTATTGTAGAATCAGACAGAGATAAAAAAAAGGAACAGTTAAATAAACACATTATGGTAGAATTGGATAGTACAAGTAAAACACAACATGACATAACAGAACATAAAAAATTATCACAAGTAATTAACGCTATCACTAGAGCTCAATCTATGAATAAACAAGAAGAAAGACCCAGCATAAACAATCAGGATACATTTACCATATTGAATATTACTAAAGAAGAATTTATCAAATTACAACAAGAAGATGGATCACTGCTAGATTATTTTGACACAAATAATAAGAATAATAAGAAAGCATCATACTCAATAATAAATGATATCATGGTAAGAAAAGTTACAGGTAAGAGAGATTATGTACAAATATTAATACCTCAATCACTTAGAACAAAATTACTACAAATAACACATGACAGTCCCTTAGCTGGACACATGAGTTACAGAAAAACACTAAATAGAATTAGAAATCATTGTTTTTGGCCAAACCTAGAAAAAGACATTAAGATATATATAAAATCCTGTCAGATATGCACTAAATTTAACAAAAACCCATCTAACCATAAAGCCCCCCTACAAGAAATGGACACTAACCATAAACCATTTTATAAGATAGCCATTGATATTATAGGACCAGTATCTCAACAATCCCAGAGGGGACATAAGTTTATTTTAACAGTTGTAGATTTTGCTACAAGATGGTTGGAAGCCATTCCCTTAATAAATATTACTGCTGAAAATATTTGTAGTGCCTTATTAACTATATTCACTAGATTTGGTTTTCCCCAGATTATTTTATCTGACAATGGTACACAATTCACATCTCAAATAACTCATGCCTTTACTAAAATGTTAGAAATCACTCAAGTATTTGCACCTCGTTATAGACCTCAAACTAATGGTGCAGTAGAAAGGGCCAATCAAACTATTAAAATAATGTTAAATAAATTAATTATTGATCAAGAAAGTAATTGGGATAGATATTTACCACTTATATTATTTGCATACCGGGAGATTCCCCATGAATCCACTGGATTCTCACCTTTTGAATTAGTATTTGGAACAAACCCAAGAAGTCCCTTAAAGGTTTTTAAAAATAATATTCTACCTTCTTTAGAAGATGAAAGAATAAAAAATTCAGTATGGATAGAACAAATAAAACATAACATAAATTATGCCAACAAACTTGCAGAAAATAATCTAAAAAAAAGTAACAACCAGAATAGACTAGGGAAAAATAGAAACAGAACACTAAGAACATTAAATGCAGGAGATAATGCATATGTTTTATTTCCACAGGATAGTAAAAATAAATGGAGAGGGCCATATAAAGTAAAAAAAAGAACAGGAAAAACTACTTATATACTAGATATAGAAGGAAAAGAAAGTAACTGTCATATTGATGATCTTAAAAAATGTTTTGAAAGACCAGTAAAGTATTTAAACTCATTGTTAAGGACAGATAAAAATTCATTACAATATTTGCAAAAATTGGGAAAAAAAACTATTCAAATTACAGAAATGGGCTATTAATAAAAACCAAACAGAAGATGATACCATCAAGATTGTTATAGAGCAAGTTAGAAATTATATAAATCAAGGAAATAATAACATAGATATTTGTCAACATGAAAATTTTCATCAATTAGAAAGTCTATACAATTTAATTGCAAGCAATATAACTAATGATACTACAAAATCAAATACATTAGTTTTAAACTTGTTAGATCTACATACAGTACACAAAAAAGTACCAATTGATAATTTGTACTTCTTAAATGTCATATCCAATGAAACAGAAATTGAAGATATTGATCTTAAGGAAATTCCTTGCATTAATAATGATCAGGATGATTTGACAAAAATAAAATACTGCACAGACATACCTATTGATACAAAATTAAAAATAACAAAGTTAATGCTTGATTATAACTCGGTAATCTCTAATAAACCAGGCAGAGCAACAAATTTTGAACATGAAATCAAGTTGACCAATGACAAATCATTTAAGGCTAAATATTATGAAATCCCATACAAATATAGAGAGATGTTAGAGAAAGAAATTAAGGGTCTACTTAAAGATAATTTGATAAGACATTCTGATTCATCATATAAATCCCCTATTGTACTAGTAAAAAAGAAAAATGGGACAATGAGACTATGTTGTGATTATAGAGGACTTAATTCAATTACACAAGTAGATAGACAACCATTAGCAAATGTAGATGACCTAGCAAATGAAATGGCTCATGCAAAGATTTTCTCACATTTAGACTTAACTCGTGGTTTTTGGCAAATACCTATGGAAGAAAATTCAAAAAAATTTACAGCCTTTGCCACTCATGATAATTTCTATGAATGGAATGTTATGCCTTTTGGCTTAGTGAACAGTACTGCTACATTTACAAAAATGATGTCACATATATTAAATGGATTACCCAATGTCAGACATTATGTGGATGATGTATGCATATTTACAAAAGACTGGGACACTCACATAGAGGCATTGACCAGACTATTGACCATACTTGGGAACAACAATCTGACATTATCTCCTGACAAAATAAAAATAGGATACAGTAATATTGATTTTTTAGGATATAACATAGGTCAAGGTCTAATAAAACCAACAGACAGCAATGTTAGTAAAATTCTCAAAATAGAAACACCTGAAACAAAAAAACAAGTCAGATCCTTAATTGGTCTCTGTAGTTATTACAGGAAGTTCATAAATAATTTTACTAAAACCATGAATCCACTTATCAATCTAACTAAAAAAGAAATGAAGCAGAAAGTTGTGTGGAATGGTGAATGTCAGATAGTACTTGATGAAATAAAAAATTATTTTAAAAGTACACCTATCTTAAATGCCTTTGATCCAAATAAGACATTAGTACTATGCACAGATGCCTCCAGTATTGCTATTGGTTCCTCATTAATGCATAGGGAAAATAATCTAAATAAACCCATATTATATCTTAGTAGAAAACTAACAGATACAGAAAAAAGATACTCAGTGATAGAAAGAGAATGCCTGGCTATTGTTTGGTCTATAATCAAATTGCAAAAATATTTACTGGGAAGAAAATTTTTAGTTCTAATAGATCATAAACCACTTGTCAATTTTAAAAGTAAACAAATAAATAATGCCAAACTAACTAGATGGTCCTTGCTTCTGCAAGACTATGACTTTCAAATAGAACATATTAAAGGCTCTGAAAACTTTATACCAGATATTTTATCTAGACTAGTTAAATAGTCTCTGTTAAACTACTGAATTAAATTACTAATATAATAGGGTACACAGTATATATTACATTGATTGTATGGCTTGGAGAATTGTTTGATAGGGTTATGGCACTGGTAAATGAAAATAAAATTTATAAGACACATATACTAGTGGTACTAACATAAAATTTTTTTTTGAGTATGTATTATTTATATTGGTTAAATTGATAATTGGCATATGATAGAATTGGTTTGTTCACTTTGAACATTATTATTGAATGAGTTTTGAATACTATTGAATATTATTACATTGAGTATTATTATGTTGAGTATTTTAAAAAAAAAAAAAAAAAACCATTGATTATTATTATTGAATGATTTTGAATACTATTGACTATTATTACGTATTGAGAACCATTGATTATTATTGAATACTATATAATGTTGTTGAGTTCTATGGATTATTATTGAATATTCTTATGAAGTTGATAGTTAAATAATGATGGATGATATTTAAATGTTGCACATTTTTGAGGGGAGGGGAGATGTAGAGTACGAAGGATTGGTGCAGATATTCATAAATCTATTTTTATTAATCTTGAGTTTGCGCACCGCACTATGAATTATGTTTATGTGTAATATTTACTATGTGACGTAGTTTTTTCTAGTTGACGTCATATTAAGTTGCTTAGAGACAAGCTTGGTAGATTGAGTAAGTTGCTTTCTAGTTCTTGAACATATAAGATATACTTTGTAGATTGAGTTACATATTAGATCCTATACGTGTAGGACAGATATTTTATTCAACTTTGAAGAAGTTATTAATTTGATTTAGACTAACCAGTGATGGTTTATTAGATACTTCTAAGATGTGCCTATGTCATATACCTTCGTATGAAACTTTATAATATTGTTAATGTCTACGTTCGATAATAAAATAATGAATCAGCAACATTGAATTGTGCATTGATTGGACTAGAGTTTGTGTGTGAAAAATTAAGTGACACGCTACCACAGTAACGCCTCCAGATTCAGTCAGACCCCCATAACATCAAGATATCTTACAACCTTCACAATATGCATTGCATTTGCAATATAAAATAAGTTCATATGGTGTTGTACAGCAATATAAAATAAGTTCATATGGTGTTGTACAGCAATATAAAATAAGTTCATATGGTGTTGTACAGCAATATAAAATAAGTTCATATGTTGTTGTACAGCAATATAAAATAAGTTCATATGATGGTGTACAGCAATATAAAATAAGCTCATATGGTGTTGTACAGCAATATAAAATAAGTTCATATGGTGTTGTACAGCAATATAAAATAAGTTCATACGGTGTTGTACAGCAATATAAAATAAGTTCATACGGTGTTGTACAGCAAAAATCTAACTAAAGTCATCTTAATTGTTTCAGTAAATTCAGAGAAATATACTTTTAATCAGTCAAAAAAGAAATTAAGTCTAAATCAATATTACATCAAGCACTTGTCTGCAGGCCCTCGCTTCCCGAGTCTACCCAGAGTCAAAGTGTGTCTTCAGGGCTGGCCGATCAACAGTGCCCCCCTCCCACACCTGCTTGCAGTGGTCATGTCCTTCCACGACAACATGCATAGCACGGTTTGCTACAACGGCGCAATCTCCGAGGCCTTCCCAGTCAGCAGCGGAGTAAAACAGGGCTGCGTCCTTGCACCTACACTCTTCGGCATTTTCTTTTCCATGCTCCTCCAATACGCCTTCAAGGATTGCAGCGAGGGTGTTTACATCCATACAAGGTCCGATGGCAAGCTCTATAACATAGCCCGCCTACGTGCAAAGACCAAAGTCACAAAGGTCCTAATCCGCGAGGTGCTCTTTGCTGATGACGCAGCCTTGACATCATACACTGAAGACGGACTGCAGCAGCTTGTCACCCGCCTCTCCCATGCATGTAAGGAGTTTGGACTGACTATCAGCCTGAAAAAGACGAATGTCATGGCACAGGGTACAGATACACCCCCAAGCATTGACATCGATGGGCACACCATAGAGGT
The DNA here is from genome assembly GCA_021962125.1 of Bulinus truncatus. Lineage (NCBI taxonomy): Eukaryota > Metazoa > Mollusca > Gastropoda > Planorbidae > Bulinus > Bulinus truncatus. The sequence goes on from JAGDYQ010000069.1 coordinate 3,012,717, forward strand.
CGTCGAGAACTTCACTTACCTCGGGTCCACCATCTCCAGCTCGCTATCCATAGACCCGGAGATCGATTGCAGAATCGCTAGGGCAGCCACAGTCATGGCGAGACTAAAGCAACGTGTGTGGGAAAACCCCAGCCTCACCGAAAATACCAGATTGCGCGTCTACCAGGCCTGCATACTTAGTACCCTCCTCTATGGATGCGAGACGTGGACCACTTACGGGAGGCACGAAAGAAAGCTAAACAATTTCCACATGAGGTGCCTGCGACGTATACTGCAGATAAAGTGGCAAGACAAGTTCCCCAACACTGGGTGCTGGAACTGAGCAGCTTGTTTGCAGTTCTCAGCAAGAGACGCCTCAGATGGCTCGGTCATGTCAAAAGAATGGACGCAGGCCGCATCCCGAAAAACCTACTCTATGGCGAGTTAGTTACCGGCCAGAGGAAAACAGGGCGACCTAAAATGCGCTACAAAGACACCTGCAAAAAGGATATGAAAGAGTGCTCCGTTAACCCCAACTCCTGGGAGAGCCAAGCAGCCGACCGCCAGTCCTGGAGGCTCGCTGTCCGGTAGGGTTCATTGCGCGCAGAGGCTGAGCGACAGGATAATGCTGCACTGAAAAGAACAAGACGGAAGCGGAAAAAAGAACAGCTACAACAACAACTACAACAACCAACTATTTTCAAGTGTGACAAGTGCGGCAGGGATTGCCACTCCCGAGTCGGACTGCACAGCCATTCCCGGCGGTGTTTTGTAGACTCAACTTAGCTACACCATCGTCTCTCGAGACGGACGGATGCCGACGACGACGACGACTTGTCTAATTAATCTGTGAAGTCCTTGTAAGGATGAAATGCTCATCTCATAGATCCTATAAACTAACATAGAACAGTTTTTGCAGAGCACTTATTTCATCCCCGCCATATTTGATAACGTCATAGCCTTGGAGGAACAACGGGAGAGGTGAAGGAAACTTAAAACATGACTAGACATATTTCATTGGTTCTCAACGAAGATCAAACCCGGAACATTCAGGTTGACAGTCGAGCATTTGACCGCACGATCAATCATCTCCTTCTTGTTATTTGATAGAACATAATGATTGTGTTAATAGATTGGCTACAACATCTTAACGATTGTTTAATTACTTGGTTACAACAACATTATGAATGTGTTATTATTTGGCTTTAAGAACACAATTATTGTGTTAATATATTGATTACAATATCATAATGACTGTGTTAATAGATTAGCTACAAAAATATAATGTTTGTGTTAGTAGATTGGCTACATAAACCTTATGATTGTGTTAATAGATTGGCTACATAAACCTTATGATTGTGTTAATTGATTGGCTAAAACATTATAATGATTGTGTTAAGAGATTGGCTACATAAACCTAATAATTGAGTTAATAGATTGGCTACAACATTATAATGCTTGTGTTAATAGATAGACTAAAACATTATAATGCTTGTGTTAATAGATAGACTAAAACATTATAATGCTTGTGTTAATAGATTGGCTACAACATTATAATGATTGTGTTAATAGATTGGCTACAACATTATAATGCTTGTGTTAATAGATTGACTACAATATGTATCAAATGTTTTCACACATACATTATTGTCATATCTATATACGCATTAAATACAAATTTAAGTTAAACCTATTCTATGTACAGAGAACCATTTGTGGGGGGAAATATATTTTGTTGTAAAAAGGCCATGAATTAATTGTGTTACTATAAATAAGTTGACTGTGTTGCAATACACAAAATGTAAATCTAAAGTAAAGTGCATTGCTACGAACAACTATTTTGTGTGGCTTGATATCATCTTTGAAATAAGTAACTTCCTTGTTGAATTTACTTCCTAACTGTTTATGTGGTGTGATTGTGTCAGTCTGTGATTGTGTCAGTCTGTGATTGTGCTAGTCTGTGTTTGTATTAGTCTGTGTTTGTGTCAGTCTGTGATTTTGTTAGTCTGCGATTGTGTAAGTCTGTGATTGAGTTAGTCTGTGTTTGTATTAGTCTGTGATTGTGTAAGTCTGTGATTGAGTTAGTCTGTGTTTGTATTAGTCTGTGATTTTGTTAGTCTGTGATTGTATTAGTCTGTGATTTTGTTAGTCTGTGATTGTATTAGTCTGTGATTTTGTTAGTCTGTGACTGTGTTAGTCTGTGTCTGTGTTAGTCAATGATTTTGTTAGTTACATTTACAGCCAAGTAAATTTTTTTAATTGTTTCTTTCTTTTGTGTTAATAAATATCTGCAGTGATATACATAAGTAAACTAAAAATTACAAATTAAAAATGTAACTACCTTTTGTTAGTTAAAGATAAAGTTTAACTAGGGGAAAAAGTTGAATTTGAAAGTATAGTTAAACTAGTTAATTTTAGCTACTAATTGAAAAAGTTAAAAAAAAACTGTTAATATTTAGTTGCATTCAAAATATTTTCAGAATACAAAATTGTATGTTGCGTTCCATCTTCTAAGTGAATGCCAGTTATAGTAAATAGAAACAGCTGCTTCACCTTGACAATAACAATAATATTTTTGTTGTTCTATTTTAAATGATATCATGACCCCATTAGACAATTCATTATTGCAAAGAAATCTAAGAAGTATGGTAAATCATACTATATACTTTTTACTTGTTAATACTACTTTCGTTACATTATCTATGTCTATAACAATCATTACCTACATATTGAAACCACATAGATTATGACTTACATAATGTAACCACATAGATCATGACCTACATAATGTAACCACATAGATCATGGCCTACATAATGTTACCACATAGATCATGACATACATAATGTAACCACATAGATCATGACCTACATAATGTAACCACATAGATTATGACCTACATAATGTAACCACATAGATCATGACCTACATAATGTAACCACATAGATCATGTCATACATAATGTAACCACATAGATCATGACCTACATAATGTAAACACATAGATCATGACCTACATAATGTAACCACATAGATCATGACCTACATAATGTAACCACATAGATCATAACCTACATAATGTAACCACATAGATCATGACCTACATAATGTAACCACATATATCATGACCTACATAATGTAACCACATAGATCATGACCTACACAATGTAACCACATAGAATACATGACGTTTATTACAAGAAGTTTACAACTCTAGTAGTGAGGACGAATTCAATGTGGTTAGAAATACAATTAAAAATTATAATTACAGGATTAAGAATCTAATGTATACATAATTACAACTATTTCTCTATTTGTTACAAAACTGAAAGTTAAAATTAAGGCCAGGTAGAATAAACAATTTTTGGACCAATTCTCTGTTTCAATTCAATTCCTTAGTTCTATTGAACCAATTCTCTGTTTCAATTAAATTCCTTAGTTCTATTGGACCGATTCTCTGTTTCAATTCAATTCCTTAGTTCTATTGGACCAATTCTCTGTTTCAATTAAATTCGTTAGTTCTATTGGACCAATTCTCTGTTTCAATTCAATTCCTTAGTTCTATTAGACCAATTCTCTGTTTCAATTCAATTCGTTAGTTCTATTGTTTGTTTACTTTTGAAAATGATCAAAGTTTTTTTTATCTGAAATCATTTTTTTTTTGTTTAAAGCGATAGTTTATAAAAGTAGTGCTAATGACTGTAAAATTTTAAAAACTGTTCTCTATTGGGACTATCGTATTTTTTTTTATTTTAAACTTGGGGTAATGAAGTGTGACTCATTTGACAGGAAGGTGGGCTTGAAAATGGAAAAAAAAATTACGATGGAATAATAGAATGCTCTGAGCCTATATAAACAGTAAAATCTGATTTAGCACTTGTAGTATTGACTTATCGATCGTACCGTAGAAACTTGAGTATAAGTCGATCTCGCAGATAAGTCGAAAGATTTTTTAGACGAAAATTACGAAGTTTGCTATGACCCGCGCATAAGTCGAGGGTAGAACTTGACAACTATCATATTCTTTAAATTTCATAATTATACCTTCAATTAAATTTACATTTGATAAACTATCCAGCCACTCAACCAATTGAACTATCCAGCCACTCAACCAATTGAACCGTCCAGCCACTCAACCAACTGAACTATCCAGCCACTCAACCAATTGAACTATCCAGCCACTCAACCAACTGAACTATCCAGCCCTTCAACCAATTGAACTATCCAGCCACTCAACCAGTTGAACTATCCAGACTCTCAACCAACTGAACTATCCAGCCACTTAACCAACTGAACTATCCAGCCACTCAACCAATTGAACTATCCAGACACTCAACCAATTGAACTATCCAGACACTCAACCAACTGAACTATCCAGCCACTCAACCAAGTGAACTATCCAGCCAATCAACCAATTGAACTATCCAGCCAGTCAACCAACTGAACTATCCAGCCACTCAACCAATTGAACTATCCAGCCACTCAACCAATTGAACTATCCAGCCAGTCAACCAACTGAACTATCCAGCCACTCAACCAACTTAACTATCCAGCCACTCAACCAATTGAACTATCCAGCCAGTCAACCAACTGAACTATCCAGCCACTCAACCAACTTAACTATCCAGCCACTCAACCAATTGAACTATCCAGACATTTCGACCCATTTAGATTAGAAGTCTAGCTGCTATTAGAAAATAAGATATGATGTGGGTACAGAAACTATGCAATGCAAATTTAATAAAGAGTTGCAAAACGCTACATCAAATGAATGTTGAATCTATGTTTCCGCCGTTGCCTTGCGGTGTTGAGTGTACAATGTTCGTTACCCAAATTCAATGGAATATTGTGTTGCCCGCCGATAAGTCGACCCTAGTTTTTTCAGTGAATTTTAAGGCATAAATTTGTCAACTTATACTCGAGTATCTATAGTAATCGTATACAGCTTTTTATTTTCTTGATTGTTTTTTGATCTACAAATGTTCGTAAATATAAAAAAAAATATAAAAATAGAGACACTTAGGCATAAAAAAAAAATTGAAAAAAATAGTAAGAAAAAAAATTACTTATATTTTAGTTACTTGTGACTTTTAAAAATCGTTTGTAACTAAACAATTTTAGTTGCAGCTGTAACATAATACAGTTTCATTCTTATCTGAACAGTAAAAGTGCTGTATTGAATTAAGTCAATAAAATAATTAGGGCTCGTTCGCAAATGACGTAACGCAAAAAAACGACATTTTAGACCCCCTCCCCCTTGTCACAAATTTTTTCACCCCCCCCCCATGTCACGTCACAAGTTAAAATAAATTAAAATACCTCAAATTAATATCTATTAAAAACGATCTAATTAAATATACAAACTTTCCCAAAAAGAATCTAACGAAAATTATTTAAATTAAATCATTTATATCCAGTAAAAAAGCCATGGCGGCCTATATAAAAAATCCCATCAAAATCACTATCACTCATTTTCAAAAACGCAGTGGCTTCGAATACGACCGGGTGTGTTTCGTATTTTTTTTTTCCGAGACACGACCAGCAAACTTTGATGACGTCAGTAAACAGATAGAACTCTCATGATTTAAAGTTATTTACTTTTCGCGGGAACGAGCATTTTTTCTAGTTATACATTAAAATTATGTTTTAGATTGTGTGTTCTGCTAGCACAATGGTTAAGCTGTTTGGACGCGACTCAAATTTATGCTGACTATATCCAGGTTCGATTCCTCCCAGAAACATAACTTTTTTATTGTGTTTTTTTTTTCAGAATGTATCCTTTTAGTTGTTTTGATGAAAATTAACTAACTAGATATCTTTGACATTTTTTTAAATTGAAATAATTTATATTTTAGGATGTTGTAAAAAAAAGAAACAACAACTAATTAGGTTTTGTTTAACTATTTCATAGCTTAAAAAAAATATTTTGAAAATATGTATCAAAGCTGAACACAGAGGCGTAACAATTTTAAGGGAGGGGAGTCCAAAATCGAAAGTCCCGCTGGGCTCCAGCTTTAGGGAGACCCCAAAATTATTTTTTACATTAAATATTAAGTACATAATCTCATGTCATGGTATCGAATGTCAAAATGAAAGGCCCCCAAATCCTAGGTTCGGCAATGGCTTTACAATAGTTTATCTTCCTGCAAAGGCTTTGCAGGGTATAGCTAGTCCTAAGGCTAAATATTACATAACTTTTCCTTACCATCATTTTTGCGTCACACTTTAAAAAATTCAGAGAAGCCTACATATTTCAAATTTACTAAATAATAATAAGATTAAGAAACGAAAATAGAGGGGATGGGGAAGCATTTATATCCGATAATCGAACCAAATACTGACGGAGACGAATTAACGAGTGTTAGCTTTCTGGGGGGGGGGGGGGTACGATAGATACTAATTTAGCGCATAATTTTTGTTTTATTCATTCGACTTTATTAGGCTTGGGCAGCCCCGAAAAAAAGCACATCTTTACTCTTAGTCTTAGACATATATCCTGACAACTAAAATATATAATTCAAAGCCGTATTTATTTAAAAAAAAAAATTATAAAAATATCTCCGATTATTAACAGCAAATGACTTTATTTATTAGGCTTGGACAGACCCGAAAAAAATTAAAGCCAAATATAAAAATATCTCCGATTATTAACAGCAAATGACGTCATCAAAGTCTGCAGTAAATAAGAGTTCTCATTCATTCTCTTTACTGATGTCATCAAAGTTTGTTGGTCGTGTCTCGTAAAAAAAAGGTACGTAACACGACCGGTCGTATCTGAAGCCACTGCGTTTCAAAAAAATAAAAATTCCTTCGACAAAATGGCGAATCAACGAAATAACTACCGGCCGGTATGGATAAGCTTACCGGAAATAAACATTCCTTCGGCAAATTAACGACGATAAACGTAAAATTTTGACCGATAACACACGAAGCCACGATTGTGGCTCATGGCACTCAAGGATTTGTTGAAAGCAAGCCACGATCGTGGATTTGGGCACTATAGGGGTAAAGATACAAAATTTTCATAACGGTCAATTTTCAAAATTTCCAGTTGAGAAGAATTGTAATTTTGGCAGAAAATTCAACCAAATTTTGCATTCCCTCATATATAATTATTATTTTTTTTTGTGACGTCACAATTTCACAGACCCCCGCCCCCTCCCCTGTCACAAAATCCTAGACCCCCCTCCCCCCTAAGCGTTACGTCATTTGCGAACGAGCCCTTAGTTGTAGAATTGAGTATTTCATGAGTTGCTATTTTCTGCCTTAGTGTTTAGTATTCTTTTTGAGCATATAGTTTTATATTTTATAGCACAGATGTATAGTTGTTGTATGAAAACTATTCCTTGAAATTTGGCATGGAAACAATCAGAATATCCAAATATACTGGAGAGAGTGATACTTCACATGGATTAGTCTATACCAGACATTGTGTTGCGAGATATTTGTGTTGTGGGATATTTGTGTTGTGGGATATTTGTGTTGTGGGATATTTGTGTTTTGGGATATTTGTGTTTCGAGATATTTGTGTTGTGGGATATTTGTGTTGTGGGATATTTGTGTTGCGAGATATTTGTGTTGTGGGATATTTGTGTTGTGAAATATCCCTAGCTTATCGCAAAGCAAACTATATGAATTTTCAAATATGAAGAATACAATGCTTTATATTGTTTGCTATTAGATATTGAATATAAAACTAAACACATTCATGGTTATCTCGCATTAATAAAGCTAAGTCGCGCTAGAACTCGAATACAATTGTTTAATGGCAAGAAAGTGAAATATTCATTCTACTTGGTTTTAGAATCTCCATGCTATGCTCTCCACATGTTAGAACTCAAATCTTCATGCTATCTTTTAATTGTATAACTGGAATCTTCGTCATATTCTCCACATGTAAATACACATTAGTGGTATCATCTAAGAAAATAAATATTAATTTCCTTTCTTATAATTAAACACAAATAATTTGACAATATTATAAAAATATGACTGCAGTAATGTCTAGTATAGTCCAGCCATCTGTATATGCCTGCAGCAATGTCTAGTATTGTCCAGCCATCTGTAAATGCCTGCAGTAATGTAAAGTTTGGTCCAGCCATCTGTATATGCCTACAGTAATGTCTAGTATAGTCCAGCCATCTGTATATGCCTGCAGTAATGTCTAGTATAGTCCAGCCATCTGTATGTGCCTAAAGTAATGTCTTGTATAGTCCAGCCATCTGCATATGCCTGCAGTAATGTCTAGTATAGTCCAGCCATCTGTATATGCCTGCAGTAATGTCTAGTAGAGTCCAGCCATCTGTATATGCCTGAAGTAATGTCTAGTATAGTCCAACCATCTGTATATGCCTGCAGTAATGTCTAGTATAGTCCAGCCATCTGTATATGCCTGAAGTAATGTCTAGTATAGTCCAGCCATTTGTATTGCCTGCAGTAATGTCTAGTATAGTCCAGTCATTTGTATTGCCTGCAGTAATGTCTAGTATAGTCCAGCCATTTGTATTGTCTGCAGTAATGTCTAGTATAGTCCAGCCATTTGTATTGCCTGCAGTAATGTCTAGTATAGTCCAGTCATTTGTATTGCCTGCAGTAATGTCTAGTATAGTCCAGCCATTTGTAATGCCTGCAGTAATGCCTAGTATGGTCCAGCCATTTCTATTGCCTGCAGTAATGTCTAGTATAGTCCAGCCATCTGTATTGCCTGCAGTAATGTCTAGTATAGTCCAGCCATTTGTATTGCCTGCAGCAATGTCTAGTATTGTCCAGCCATCTGTAAATGCCTGCAGTAATGTAAAGTTTGGTCCAGCCATCTGTATATGCCTACAGTAATGTCTAGTATAGTCCAGCCATCTGTATATGCCTGCAGTAATGTCTAGTATAGTCCAGCCATCTGTATGTGCCTAAAGTAATGTCTTGTATAGTCCAGCCATCTGCATATGCCTGCAGTAATGTCTAGTAGAGTCCAGCCATCTGTATATGCCTGCAGTAATGTCTAGTAGAGTCCAGCCATCTGTATATGCCTGAAGTAATGTCTAGTATAGTCCAACCATCTGTATATGCCTGCAGTAATGTCTAGTATAGTCCAGCCATCTGTATATGCCTGAAGTAATGTCTAGTATAGTCCAGCCATTTGTATTGCCTGCAGTAATGTCTAGTATAGTCCAGTCATTTGTATTGCCTGCAGTAATGTCTAGTATAGTCCAGCCATTTGTATTGCCTGCAGTAATGTCTAGTATAGTCCAGCCATTTGTATTGCCTGCAGTAATGTCTAGTATAGTCCAGTCATTTGTATTGCCTGCAGTAATGTCTAGTATAGTCCAGCCATTTGTAATGCCTGCAGTAATGCCTAGTATGGTCCAGCCATTTCTATTGCCTGCAGTAATGTCTAGTATAGTCCAGCCATCTGTATTGCCTGCAGTAGTGTCTAGTATAGTCCAGCCATTTGTATTGCCTGCAGTAATGTCTAGTATAGTCCAGTAATGTGTGTATGCCTTGCAGTATTGTTTAATATAGTCCGACTATCTGTTTGTCTGCGGTATTTTTAAGTATGGTATAGTCATCTGCGGTCAAGGATGTTGTTGTCATTTTGTCACGTGAGTTTTGTCAGATCACATTTCTATAAGTGCTCTTGTCTCCAGCGTGTGTAATACAAAATTTACTTTATTAATTGACGTGAATATGTTGGAAATGAATTCGTTCTTTGGAATAGTTTAATTATCTATTTGTTATGTCTTTGAAAGCTTTATGATATCTTGTTTGACTACATTTCATGTATTGTTGTTTTAAAATCCATTTCATTGATTAAAAATAAAATGTTAAGAGCTATACATCATTAAACGAACATACAATGTGAAATGTTTATATTTTGAAGTGGCTAAAGATTAGATAACCTGAGTATATCGATACCATTGCTCAAATTACTGCGAGTTACCTGAGTATATCGATACCATTGCTCTAATTACTGCAAGTCAGTGTCTGTGCTTCCAGCTAATGGAACTTAACACTTTCATAAATTCATTTCGTTTGTGTATCGTCATTGCATTTGCGAGAATCGGAACATCGGAACAAAATGATTTGGTAAGAAATACATAATTTAGTTAAATTTAATGCTATCTTAATATAGTTTACAATTAGTAAAAGCTTCAAACATTTATACTGAAAAACACCAACCAATGTAACATACATTATTGCACTTATTTTATTTTGCAGTGCACAACATTACATGTATTAACAAATGTTACTATTATTTCTAGCATTCAACAAAGTTTACAATGATATCTGACATAAACAATTACCCTCACATTTGTATTAGCATACAACAAATTTTAGCCTTTAATTGGACGGTACCACAAGTAAATAACTAAGTCTTACTTTTTAAATGAATTAAATCTTCTATTATATAATCCTTAAAACTATTTATTGAAAGTTAATGTGTATTTTAATTACATTGTGACCTCATTTGTGTATATCTGTTTATATTTCACGACTGTGGTATACGCTACAAGAAGTTGTTTCTATTTCTAGTATGATGACAATATGTTGCATACTGATTCACACAGTGATATCTCACACCTCAATTGATGAAAACAAATCACGAGTTACCGCCTTCACTTATATCCAAAATCTCTAATGTAAATTATACATCAGTGACTCTCAATTTTTATTTCGACAACCAATCCTTTATTGGTGAACATTTATCTCATGACCCCAGTATTCCCAAACGTGTACAATGGTACCCCCCATTTCTAACGTCTCGAACAAAGAAAATTTTGTACATGGATGCAGCACACAGCAGTGACATCAGCTCACAACAATGGCATCAGCTCAATACAATGACATAAACACACATCAATGACATTAGCACACAGCAATGAAATCAGCACACAACAATGGCATCAGCTCAATACAATGACATAAACACACATCAATGAAATCAGCACACAACAATGGCATCAGCTCAATACAATGACATAAACACACATCAATGACATTAGCACACAGCAATGAAATCAGCACACAACAATGACATCAACACTTGTTTATTATCAAAACGCAAAGAACACAAAGCGCCGAACGTCCCACTTGAAATGTTTTCCTTCCAGCTGTAATTGAGTTGTGTTTATTCTCCTCGTTGTGTCACATTATGTTGTGTGGTAAACTAGTTATTACTTTTGTTGTAAGCCCAATGTGCTTGTAATAGGCTACTGGTTCAAATCCCATCCAGTTAAGTCACCTACCTATTTCTTCTGTAGTAAATTATTAGTTGTGTTAAGTCAATTATTTTCGATTTAAAATAAAACACAACATGAAAATCTTTCCACTAGCAGCTGTATCGCATCACGGGATCAACGTACCATTTGTATACAGGCTTTAATAACATAGTGTGTGCACGTAGTGTATGTGTGGTGTGTGTACATAGTGTATGTGTAGTGTGTACATAGTATATGTGTAGTGTTTGTACATAGTGTATGTGTGTACATAGTGTATGTGTAGTGTGTGTACTTAGTGTATGAGTGTAGTGTGTGTACATAGTGTATGTGTAGTGTGTGTACATAGTGTATGTGTAGTGTGTGTACATAGTGTATGTGCAATGTGTGTACATAGTGTATGTGTAGTGTGTGTACATAGTGTATGTGTAGTATGTGTACATAGTGTATGTGTGGTGTGTGTACATAGTGTATGAGTGTAGTGTGTGTTCATAGTGTATGTGTAGTGTGTGTGTACATAGTGTATTTGAATAGTATGTGTAAATAGTGTATGAGTGTAATATGTGTACATAGTGTAGTGTATGAGTGTAGTATCTGTACATAGTGTATGAGTGTGGTGTGTGTACATAGTGTATGAGTGTACATAGTGTATGAGTGTACTGTGTGTACATAGTGTATGAGTATATTGTGTGTACATAGTGTATGAGTGGATTGTGTGTACATAGTGTATGAGTGTACATAGTGTAAGAGTGTGCTATGTGTACATAGAGTATGAGTGTAATGTGTGTACATAGTGTATGAGTGTACATAGTGTTTGAGTGTACTGTGTGTACATAGTGTATGAGTGTATTGTGTGTACATAGTGTATGAGTGTACATAGTGTATGAGTGTAATGTGTGTACATAGTTTATGAGTGTACATAGTGTATGAGTGTACTGTGTGTACAACTGTACACATACAAAGCTAACCAAAGAGCCACATATGTCTTAAAGAATTGTATTTGTCCACTTCAGGGAATAATGTCAGACAAACCTGTTTTAATACAAATAATAATATCAGACAAACCTGTTTTAATACAAGTAATAATGTCAGACAAACCTGTTTTAATACAAATAATAATATCAGACAAACCTGTTTTAATACAAGTAATAATGTCAGACAAACCTGTTTTAATACAAATAATAATATCAGACAAACCTGTTTTAATACAAGTAATAATGTCAGACAAACCTGTTTTAATACAAATAATAATATCAGACAAACCTGTTTTAATACAAGTAATAATGTCAGACAAACCTGTTTTAATACAAATAATAATATCAGACAAACCTGTTTTAATGGTGGGACGGATGGCCGAGTGGCTAGATACTTAATATGCCGAGGATATAGAAACAGATGAATTCTACACTTCATCTGCCCCGATGGCCCCACAGGGCTAAGGGAACTTAACTTTTTTTTTAAACCTGTTTTAATACAAATAATAATACATAATTTGTGCCTATTAAACGTGCATTAATAAAGACTACATTTTATTAATAAACGTTTTTTTTTATTAAAAAATGTATCGAACAGCAGCGTGTATATATCATTGGTTCAATAGAAGAACAAAATGAACTCAATTTATTGTTGTTAAATGTTTAATAGAAAATACAGAGAACTTGCTGACGTAATTAGGCTTAGTATTGTATTGACCTTTTCTCTAATATAAAAAATGAGACTATGTTTTCATCTCAAAGGAAATTCAATATTATTCTTTTGATTTCATTGTCTGTAACTAGACGACAGGGATACCATTACATAGGCCCACCACTAGAAATGTCACGTGTGGAAGTACTTTAGATTTGAGAGATGTCCAGATCAACACATCTAACAACTTGAGTGTGACTGTAGCCAACATCACGTGTGACATCGTATCAAGAAATGGGTTAGTTTTGACAAATGAAAAGTAAAGTAAACATTTCAATTTAAAGTAGATATGTCAGTTTCAATGACAGTATATGTAGCAGTTTGCTTGCAACCATTAACCTTTAGAGACCCAAATTTACTCCGAACGATACATTATTTTGTATGTTATTGTATCAATTTCTATTGTAAGTTTTCAATTTTTGTCTTAAACAATTTACAATCTCGTCTCACACAATATATAGTGTCTTCTAACACAATATTATACTTTAAATGCCGTGGTAGTAATTTTATAAACACAAAGAAGGAAATCAGTGGAAGGGAAGGTGGAAGGGAGGGGAACATGAGGCAAAATTATAACAGCATTCATGCTATTAGTAGTCTTGGATATTGTAGACATTACAGATATAACGACAGAACCATAAATATTTAGTAGACATTATAGATATAACGACAGAACCATAAATATTTAGTATATATTATAGATATAACGACAGAACCATAAATATTTAGTAGATATTATAGATATAACGACAGAACCATAAATATTTAGTAGATATTATAGATATAACGACAAAACCATAAATATTTAGTAGACATTATAGATATAACGACAGAACCATAAATATTTAGTAGATATTATAGATATAACGACAGAACCATAAATATTTAGTAGATATTATAGATATAACGACAGAACCATAAATATTTAGTAGATATTATAGATATAACGACAGAACCATAAATATTTTGTAGATATTATAGATATAACGACAGAACCATAAATATTTAGTAGATATTATAGATATAACGACAAAACTAGATTTAATTTGCAGATATTATAGAAATAAAAAAATGAACTTTACTTTTGTTCAATTACGTAATTGTTGACTGATTTCAATTATCACCAGAAATTCTGTAAAGTGCCAGGTGGCTGAAGGAAATGAAGCGTGTGGGTCTGTCATGACAAATGGAACAGTGATTGTCACAGATGAAATATTTTGTTTCGTGCCCAATGTAACCTTCTATCAAGTCAAACATCAATACACTTTACAAAGGTAAGTCAGTAGTCCTGTCTCTTCTCAATACACTTTACAAAGGTATGTCAGTAGGCCCTGTCTCTTCTCAATACACTTTACAAAGGTATGTCAGTAGTCCTGTCTCATCTCAATACTCTTTACAAAGGTATGTCAGTAGTCCTGTCTCTTCTCAATACTCTTTACAAAGTTATGTCTGTAGGTCCTGTCTCATCTCAATATAATATAGAAATTTATGGTGTGTTACAAAACGATAATCCAATTGAGAAATGCAAAAATAAATAGAATGGCATTCTTTAACACCTGAGGAGTTAACCAATAAATAACATCTTACATAATATCCATGAATACATTACTCCACATGTATCTACTCTGTATGAACTCATAATCCACTACATGAACTCTCTAGCAACCGTTACTCTTCACTGCCTGTCCTTCTACTCCTCGTGTCACCCGGTCTCTTTTAGTCTCCTACTGGTCTCTAACTGTGCCTCACTGGTCTCTAACTGACCCTCACTGGTCTCTAACTGTGCCTCACTGGTCTCTAACTGACCCTCACTGGTCTCTAACTGACCCTCACTGGTCTCTAACTGACCCTCACTGGTCTCTAACTATGCCTCACTGGTCTCTAACTGTCCCTCACTGGTCTCTAACTGACCCTCACTGGTCTCTAACTGTGCCTCACTGGTCTCTAACTGACCCTCACTGGTCTCTAACTGTGCCTCACTGGTCTCTAACTGACCCTCACTGGTCTCTTACTGACCCTCACTGGTCTCTTACTGACCCTCACTGGTCTCTAACTGACCCTCACTGGTCTCTAACTGACTCTCACTGGTCTCTAACTGACCCTCACTGGTCTCTTACTGACCCTCACTGGTCTCTTACTGACCGTTATCTCTTTCCCTCTTATAGGTAGTCCAACCCGAGGGTTACGTCAGTTTTTCCCGCCAAAACTATATAGGTCAACACGTGTGTAGATTTTGCGCCAAACACAAGATGACGGTTATTGCGTGGGTCAATGAGACTATTTCATCATTCGTATTAATACATGTTTGACCTTACTAAAACCAGGTCACAACATGGGCGTCGCTAGGAATTTTTCCGGGGGGGGCAAACATTTTCCAGGGGGGGGGCAAATAACAACTTTATGACATTTTTTTTTAAATGTTAGAGGGGAGCAAATGCCCCCCTCTTATATAACATTTTTTCAAAATGTAGGGAAGGGGCAAATGCCCCCCTTGCCCCCCCCCCCATGAATACGCCCATGGGTCACAATCACCTAACATACAAAAAGGGGAACGAGACAATAATCAAACAGTATGTGATCATAAGGGATAGGACACATATAAAAAGACTTGTTTATGAATAAAAAAATGGATTTTTATTTCAATCTAAAAGAGTTTAGGACACGTATCCACCCATATAAATAAACTTAAACACAATACAAGTATCAGCCGTAATAATAAGTAACTAAAATTGCTATTGATTTTGTGAGTCTTCTGTCTTAATTGCAAGTTATGTGTTGTATTTCACTGATTATATCCAGACAAGAATAGACTAGGTCAACGTCAGGTCAGTCAGACACACCCTCTGCCCATCTCCGCCCCTTCGGATAACATTTCATTGTAATTATTAAAATCAAACGTTCGACCATTAGCTGTTCGTTATTAACTTCTGTCAAATTTAAGAACTTGATGTGGCCCTCTATTCAAAAAGCTAATCTCTGGTA
The DNA here is from genome assembly GCA_021962125.1 of Bulinus truncatus. Taxonomy (NCBI): domain Eukaryota; kingdom Metazoa; phylum Mollusca; class Gastropoda; family Planorbidae; genus Bulinus; species Bulinus truncatus. Next base: position 3,028,573 of record JAGDYQ010000069.1, read on the forward strand.
TAAACCATTACAATACTAACCAAAATACCAATAATACCGTAACATAGATAACTAATTTATAAGCATTTATAATGAAACTAATGACACAGATAAACAGATATGTATTATGTTTATGATGTTCTACTTCACTGTTTAGTGGTGGTACAAAAATACAATTCATGGGACGAAATTTGGATGGAATACAACTTCCTAAATTTTTGATTCATGGTAAAGAAGGACAGGTGAGTGGTAGAGCTAAGTGTATGCAGGTAGTATGTGTATATATTATGTATATTGAAGATTATTTATGTCATCAAACCATGCACAAAATTTAAAGGTTTCAACTAAGATGCGCGTAGCCACATGCAAAGCACATCACATGGCACAAAGGCTCTCATGAAGATACAAGCTATTTTGTTGCATTATTGGAAGCCAAAGCAGTTTCTATAAATGAGCAGTTGAACTCATCATTTAGAAGACAAATTCAACAAAATCGCCACATACTGGGTTTCATAATTTCTACAATCCTATTTTGCGGCATGCATGATTTAGCACTTCGTGGAAAAGAATTCTGGTAATTTTTATGACCTGTTGGATCTGGAGATGAAGTTCTTGGTTGTCACATTCTGTGAGTTTGTTGTAATGAAATCAAGTCCAAGCATTGACCTGTGTCATCGACTCGGGGGGGGGGAGGGGTAACAAAATAGGATTGACAAAGGCTTTGTCTTCCCAGGTGTTCACTCTGTGGTCAGTGTCTGGCGCCACCTGGGAAAGTCTATGCCCTTGTTATATTCAAGCGGGAGAGGGATGGGCTCTTTGTCCCACTATCCCCCATGCTTGAAGGCGCAACTTATCGCGCGTGATGCGTGTGACGTACACGGTCACTGCGATTGGTCAGTGAAGCGGAAGTCTCGACATGCATGCCTCGAGATCGGATTTGCGTGGCGAAACTTCCGGTCAGTTTGAGTCGGGCAGTCAGTCAGCGTTAGCTAGTCGGAGAGAGAGGCCGAGAAGACTCGAGCCGGGGTGTGGGGACCCAGGCTGCTAGCGTGGCAGGACTTAGATGTTCGACCACCTCAGTCCTGAGTTCTTGTTAGAACTACTCGCCCCAGGTAACCATTCTATCATTCTATTATGTTTATTATAATATTGTTTTGTAGTAGTTGATAATGCTAATTGTCCTTTTTAGGATACCATTATGATTCTTTTTATGTAAATAAACTCGTGTATTTACATTTGAGTTTGTGCTCAATTTCTCGTTATGTTGTGCGTCCTGTGTAACCACGTGGCTGGGACAAATATAAATGCTGGCCAGAACTCAGTACGTGATAATGACGTTAGACAATGACCGCAAGGACTCCGCAAGGGGCACTTGACATTGGTAATCATTTTTCAATTGGCTCTTGTAGTGTTAAGTATTACTCGGCAACTACACAAAACACTATAATCGAAATTTATAAATTTATCGAAAATTATAATCTAATATAATCTTGCGCGAATACATTGTTCGTGAAGCAAGTAATTCAGTTGCATATTCTATACTTGCCGACGAGACATTGACATTTCAGGCATTGAGCAGATGTCATTTGGTATTAGATTAGTCAAAGAACAAAATGGGAAAATGATGGTCACAGAAGAATGCCTGGGATATATTCTAATTATCGATAGAACATCTGAAGGTTTAGTCAACACCATCATTACAAATTAATTAGACTTTGGATAAGATATGACAAAGCTTGTTGGTCAAGGATACGACAGATGTTATACAATGTCAAGTAAAGAAAGAGGAGTCCAAACAATAATTCGAAAACAATACCCAAAAGCAGCATTTGTACATTTCAGTTCACGTTAACTAAATCTTTTCGTGAACAATTTAAATGAGGTGAATGCTGTACGAAACACAATATGAACAATTAAGTCAATTATAGTGTTTTTCCGAGAAAGTAATCAGCAAAGACTTTACTATGTTAAACTAGATAGAAACATAAATATAAAAGCTTGCGGATTTTAGCTGAAAATGTGACATAAATTGTTAAACAACTGGAATATTTAGAACAATCTGGAAAAGCAAGCAAGTTGCACATCAGTTCTTTTTAGCTGTAATAACTCCTACATTTGTTGTTAGTTTAGTTATTATACAAAAATATTCATTAAAGCTAGAAGCTTTGACCCAAAATAGCTGTCAGTGCATTTAGATTTACTGGCAGTACAAAGTTGATTTGCCTAGGATTAATTTAGAATATCTGTTTTTATACCCTACCTTGTTTCTATTATATCATCGTTGGAAACTCGTTTTTGTGTAGAAAATAAACCAACATTTTCTGTTTTAGTTTTGCCTCTCTTTTTGATGACAAAACTAGAAAGACTCGCAATTACGGATCAAGCCAGGGCTATTCCTGAATATTATTCATTTGACAATTTATTGAGGAGAGTGAAACCTGGTATGATATATGGAAATGTAAAACTAGTAAAGGGGAAAATACAGAAACAATTTCTCTATGTGAGGTTTTAGATGAAACTAATTTTTTCCCATTATTAAGATGGGTTTTTTTGACAGCATTGACTCTTTCAGTAACAACATGCACCATCGACAGATCATTTAGCACTCTAAGACAAGTTAAAACGTGGCTACGCTCAACAATTGGTGATGATCGTTTATCTTGTCTTAGTATGACTATAAAAAAATTTAAAGAAAATGTTATCAATCGATTTGGACAAATACCAAGACATTTACAATTTTTGTACCAGAATAAATAGTTTAAAACGACAATATTATTGCTTTATCAGTGTAATTTATAATTGTATACTCTATTTTATTAGTATAGTAACTGTTTGACACTGAAACCATTATTTTTAAAAATTACAATAATGTAATGTTATACTTGCAGACATAATTCTTTTTTATGTTTGATATATGTACATTGTCTTCAATGTAATAAGCTTTCAGGAAATATAGTTCAGTTTTATTGTAATAACTTTATGACATTTTTCCAAAATTAAGAGGGGGCAAGTGGGGCATTTGACCCCCCCCCCTTGAATACGCCAATGTCCATAGATTGACATAGTAGATACTATTTAAAATTATTTATGTGAATATGTGTACAATGTTTCTATAATGTTTATTGGTATATTTTAAGAACTAGAAATCTAGATTTATGTAATATACTCAAGATACATAAAAGAAAAGGCAAAATAACGATAATTAATTAAATTGAGAGAAATTGAAATGGATTTATTTACAACTGTTTGACAAACATGTTGTCCCGTGTTTCAATACCAGAGATATCATTTGATTGACTGTAAGGTTCATTTATGGGACAACGTGATGTGCAAGACTCCAAATATGACCAATCAGGTGACCAACACATCACTACTGGTCAATATAACTACCAGCTGCCAGTCTCCACAACAACCTCTAAAGATGAACATTGTTCCTGACCCAGAATTCCACAACTTCACACAGATGACAGATTTTGTTTCTTTTTATGTAAGTAAATACTGCAGTTTAATGTAGTCAATAAGTAACAAGCAGGTACTGCAGTTTAATGTAGTCAATAAGTAACAAGCAGGTACTGCAGTTTAATGTAGTCAATAAGTAACAAGTAGGTACTGCAGTTTAATGTAGTCAATAAGTAACACGTAGGTACTGCAGTTTAATGTAGTCAATAAGTAACACGTAGGTACTGCAGTTTAATGTAGTTAATAAGTAACACATAGGTACTACAGTTTAATGTAGTCAATAAGTAACACGTAGGTACTGCAGTTTAATGTAGTCAATAAGTAACACGTTGGTACTGCAGTTTAATGTAGTCAATAAGTAACACGTAGGTACTGCAGTTTAATGTAGTCAATAAGTAACACGTAGGTACTGCAGTTTAATGTAGTCAATAAGTAACACGTAGGTACTGCAGTTTAATGTAGTCAATAAGTATTTAAAATATACTACATATTTCAGTTCTAAACTATCCTAAACTTTTTGTTGAATTAATTGTCATAGTAAAAAGTAAAAAAAACAAGCAATTAAGCCTGTTCCATTCTGGACACAGGACGTGTTAGCGCATTTTCATGTTATGTATCAGTACTTTTATTAGCTTTCAGTAAATATTTGTAAATTTTGGAAATGTTTATAAATTCAATTGTGTAATGCATATATCTGTAAAAAAATATTATAAAGATGTTTCTTTATTAGAGCTGCTGTTCGATTAAAAAAATTGATCGAAATTAACGCATGATTAAAATTTTAATCGCAAATTAACGCACATTTTAATCGACACAATATAATACAATTGTTTGTATTCAAACTAATATGTCATAATATCAAAGCATAACATTGGCATAATAAACAAGTCATTTTAATTTACGAAAGAGGTATAATGAATTATAACATATTTATTAAGCATTAGCATATATGTCTATTGAATTAGCTAGTGAGACCAGTTTATGGACATGTATCACGTCAATGATACGAATTATTTTCTTTTTATTTAACAACAATGCCTAACCTTTTTTTTCGTACCGCAGTTTCCGGACTAATGACGTATGTCAACCCCTCTTCCCTCTCTCCCTGTCATATTTTGCTTCACATCGCCCACACGTACGTCTGTTTACACTACCCTCCACTTCCATAAAAAAAAATACACACTTCATTTATATCTCAAATGTAACTTTTCTTTCATAAAATAATACCATAGCCAGAAAGTTGTCGCTCACTTATTATTAAAATGATATATACATCATGGGTCTAGGACTTATGGTTGCTGAGATCTAGGGCGCTCCTTGGTTAATATAGCTTATATAGTAAAAAAACGGTACTTTATAAGCCCCCTTAAACTGCCCTCAGAGGTCAAATCGCGAAATGAACTTTTGCTGCACACATGGCAGGCCAAGACCTACAAAACGATATATTCATCAAGGGTCTAGGACTTATGGTTGTTGAGATCTACGGTGATGACAGACAGACAGACAGACAAAACGGGGACAATAGAGCATTTTTTTTCGAAAATGCTCTAAAAACCGGTCTTGATTAGAAGTAAGCAACTGCATAGTTAGAAGTAAGTAGCTGTAATAGCTAGAGGTAAGCAACTGTTATCGTTAGAAGTAAGTAAATGTCGTAGTTAGAAGTAAGTAAATGTCATAGTTAGAAGTAAGTAAATGTCATAGTTAGAAGTAAGTAAATGTCATAGTTAGAAGTAAGTAAATAACATAGTTAAAAGTAAGTAAATGTCGTAGTTAGAAGTAAGTAAATGTCGTAGATATGTCATAGTTAGAAGTAAGTAAATGTAGTTAGAAGTAAGTAAATGTCATAGTTAGAAGTAAGTAAATGTCGTAGTTAGAAGTAAGTAAATGTCGTAGTTAGAAGTAAGTAAATGTCATAGTTAGAAGTAAGTAAATGTCGTAGTTAGAAGTAAGTAAATGTCATAGTTAGAAGTAAGTAAATGTCATAGTTAGAAGTAAGTAAATAACATAGTTAAAAGTAAGTAAATGTCGTAGTTAGAAGTAAGTAAATGTCGTAGATATGTCATAGTTAGAAGTAAGTAAATGTAGTTAGAAGTAAGTAAATGTCATAGTTAGAAGTAAGTAAATGTCGTAGTTAGAAGTAAGTAAATGTCATAGTTAGAAGTAAGTAAATGTCATAGTTAGAAGTAAGTAAATAACATAGTTAAAAGTAAGTAAATGTCGTAGTTAGAAGTAAGTAAATGTCGTAGATATGTCATAGTTAGAAGTAAGTAAATGTAGTTAGAAGTAAGTAAATGTCATAGTTAGAAGTAAGTAAATGTCGTAGTTAGAAGTAAGTAAATGTCATAGTTAGAAGTAAGTAAATGTCGTAGTTAGAAGTAAGTAAATGTCGTAGTTAGAAGTAAGTAAATAACATAGTTAAAAGTAAGTAAATGTCGTAGTTAGAAGTAAGTAAATGTCGTAGATATGTCATAGTTAGAAGTAAGTAAATGTAGTTAGAAGTAAGTAAATGTCATAGTTAGAAGTATGTAAATGTCGTAGTTAAAAGTAAGTAAATGCCGTAGTTAGAAGTAAGTAAATGTCGTAGTTAGAAGTAAGTAAATGTCATAGTTAGAAGTAAGTAAATGTCGTAGTTTGAAGTAAGTAAATGTCGTAGTTAGAAGTAAGTAAATGTCGTAGTTAGAAGTAAGTAAATGTCGTAGTTAGAAGTAAGTAAATGTCGTAGTTAGAAGTAAGTAAATGTCGTAGTTAGAAGTAAGGAAATGTCGTAGTTAGAAGTAAGTAGCTGTCATAGCTAGAGGTAAGCAACTGTTATCGTTAGAATTAAGTAAATGTCGTAGTTAGAAGTAAGTAAATGTCATAGTTAGAAGTAAGTAAATGTAGTTAGAAGTAAGTAAATGTCATAGTTAGAAGTAAGTAAATGTCGTAGTTAGAAGTAAGTAAATGTCGTAGTTAGAAGTAAGTAAACGTCATAGTTAGAAGTAAGTAAATGTCGTAGTTAGAAGTAAGTAAATGTCATAGTTAGAAGTAAGTAAATGTCATAGTTAGAAGTAGGTAAATAACATAGTTAAAAGTAAGTAAATGTCGTAGTTAGAAGTAAGTAAATGTCGTAGATATGTCATAGTTAGAAGTAAGTAAATGTAGTTAGAAGTAAGTAAATGTCATAGTTAGAAGTAAGTAAATGTCGTAGTTAGAAGTAAGTAAATGTCATAGTTAGAAGTAAGTAAATGTCATAGTTAGAAGTAAGTAAATAACATAGTTAAAAGTAAGTAAATGTCGTAGTTAGAAGTAAGTAAATGTCGTAGATAAGTCATAGTTAGAAGTAAGTAAATGTAGTTAGAAGTAAGTAAATGTCGTAGTTATAAGTAAGTAAATGTCGTAGTTAGAAGTAAGTAAATGTCGTAGTTAGAAGTAAGTAAATGTCGTAGTTAGAAGTAAGTAAATGTCGTAGTTAGAAGTAAGTAAATGTCGTAGTTAGAAGTAAGTAAATGTCATAGTTAGAAGTAAGTAAATGTCGTAGTTAGAAGTAAGTAAATGTCGTAGTTAGAAGTAAGTAAATGTCGTAGTTAGAAGTAAGTAAATGTCGTAGTTAGAAGTAAGTAAATGTCGTAGTTAGAAGTAAGTAAATGTCGTAGTTAGAAGTAAGTAAATGTCATAGTTAGAAGTAAGTAAATGTCGTAGTTAGAAGTAAGTAAATGTCGTAGTTAGAAGTAAGTAAATGTCGTAGTTAGAAGTAAGTAAATGTCGTAGTTAGAAGTAAGTAAATGTCGTAGTTAGAAGTAAGGAAATGTCGTAGTTAGAAGTAAGTAGCTGTCATAGCTAGAGGTAAGCAACTGTTATCGTTAGAATTAAGTAAATGTCGTAGTTAGAAGTAAGTAAATGTCATAGTTAGAAGTAAGTAAATGTAGTTAGAAGTAAGTAAATGTCATAGTTAGAAGTAAGTAAATGTCGTAGTTAGAAGTAAGTAAATGTCGTAGTTAGAAGTAAGTAAATGTCATAGTTAGAAGTAAGTAAATGTCGTAGTTAGAAGTAAGTAAATGTCGTAGTTAGAAGTAAGTAAATGTCGTAGTTAGAAGTAAGTAAATGTCATAGTTAGAAGTAAGTAAATGTCGTAGTTAGAAGTAAGTAAATGTCGTAGATATGTCATAGTTAGAAGTAAGTAAATGTAGTTAGAAGTAAGTAAATGTCATAGTTAGAAGTAAGTAAATGTCATAGCTAGAGGTAAGCAACTGTTATCGTTAGAATTAAGTAAATGTCGTAGTTAGAAGTAAGTAAATGTCATAGTTAGAAGTAAGTAAATGTCGTAGTTAGAAGTAAGTAAATGTTATAGTTAGAAGTAAGTAAATGTCATAGTTAAAAGTAAGTAAATGCCGTAGTTAGAAGTAAGTAAATGTCGTAGATATGTCATAGCTAGAAGTAAGTAAATGTCGTAGTTAGCAATAAGTAAATGTTTTAGTTAGAAATAAGTAAATGTCATAGTTAGAAGTAAGTAAATGTCGTAGTTAGAAGTAAGTAAATGTTATAGTTAGAAGTAAGTAAATGTCATAGTTAAAAGTAAGTAAATGCCGTAGTTAGAAGTAAGTAAATGTCGTAGATATGTCATAGTTAGAAGTAAGTAAATGTCGTAGTTAGAAATAAGTAAATGTCGTAGTTAGAAGTAAGTAAATGTCGTAGTTAGAAGTAAGTAAATGTCGTAGTTAGAAGTAAGTAAATGTCATAGTTAGAAGTAAGTAAATGTCATAGTTAGAAGTAAGTAAATGTCGTAGTTAGAAGTAAGTAAATGTCGTAGTTAGAAGTAAGTAAATGTCGTAGTTAGAAGTAAGTAAATGTCGTAGTTAGAAGTAAGTAAATGTCGTAGTTAGAAGTAAGTAAATGTCGTAGTTAGAAGTAAGTAAATGTCGTAATAGAAGTAAGTAGCTGTAATAGCTAGAGGTAAGCAACTGTTATCGTTAGAATTAAGTAAATGTCGTAGTTAGAAGTAAGTAAATCTCATAGTTAGAAGTAAGTAAATGTCATAGTTAGAAGTAAGTAAATGTCGTAGTTAGAAGTAAGTAAATGTCATAGTTAGAAGTAAGTAAATGTCGTAGTTAGAAGTAAGTAAATGTCATAGTTAAAAGTAAGTAAATGCCGTAGTTAGAAGTAAGTAAATGTCGTAGATATGTCATAGTTAGAAGTAAGTAAATGTCGTAGTTAGAAATAAGTAAATGTCGTAGTTAGAAGTAAGTAAATGTCGTAGTTAGAAGTAAGTAAATGTCGTAGTTAGAAGTAAGTAAATGTCATAGTTAGAAGTAAGTAAATGTCATAGTTAGAAGTAAGTAAATGTCGTAGTTAGAAGTAAGTAAATGTCGTAGTTAGAAGTAAGTAAATGTCGTAGTTAGAAGTAAGTAAATGTCGTAGTTAGAAGTAAGTAAATGTCGTAGTTAGAAGTAAGTAAATGTCATAGTTAGAAGTAAGTAAATGTCATAGTTAGAAGTAAGTAAATGTCAAATGTCGTAGTTAGAAGTAAGTAGCTGTCATAGCTAGAGGTAAGCAACTGTTATCGTTAGAATTAAGTAAATGTCGTAGTTAGAAGTAAGTAAATGTCATAGTTAGAAGTAAGTAAATGTCATAGTTAGAAGTAAGTAAATGTCATAGTTAGAAGTAAGTAAATGTCATAGTTAGAAGTAAGTAAATGTCGTAGTTAGAAGTAAGTAAATGTCATAGTTAGAAGTAAGTAAATGTCGTAGTTAGAAGTAAGTAAATGTCATAGTTAGAAGTAAGTAAATGTACTATTGTGCTGAATTAACACAGGGTCGTCACATACCAGTTGAGTTGAAAGATGAAATGAGCATCACTATAGAAAATGTAATCTGCAACATAACGGAGGTCAGTGAAAATTATGTCCAATGTGACTCAAGTCTTGTCCAAGAAGTGGCAAAAATATTTCTAGATTTGAATAGAAAGAAACCATCAAGAAATGTCACACAGTTAGCTGCAAGTAAATATGCCAACCTTACTCTACGTGTGATAATTGGCAACTATCAAGTAAGCACAATCCTAGCAGTTAAAGTAGGGAGATCGGAAGAAGGTTCCAACAAATTGCTGTCAGCGATTGTCTCATCCATTGTTCTGCTAGTGACTGTAATTGCAATGTTTGTAATAATTGCAGTCATCAAATTAAGGAAAATGTCAACAATAAAACAAAGTAAGTTTGTACATTTAAAACTACATGTGAGTTTATTCCTAAATACTTTATGCGAACTTATTCCTAAATACTTCATATAGGTTTATTCATAAATACTTTATGCGAATTTATTTCTAAATACTTCATGTGAATTTATTCCTAAATACTTTGTGCGAATTTATTCCTAAATACTTCATGTAAATTTATTCCTAAATACTTTATGCGAATTTATTCGTAAATACTTCATGTGAATTTATTCTTAAAAACTTCATGTGGGTTTATTCCTAAATAATTAATATGTTTATTTCTAAATACTTCATGTTGATTTTTTTCCTAAATAGGTATTTTTAATTGCGAAAAGATCAAGGTTTCCATGTATTTATTTATCGATCTATGTCTATCTTGTTCATGTCTGTGGAATGACACTCGATTACAACTTTAAATTGCCAGAAATGATTTCTTGTGTGCAAAAAAAAAAAAGTATTCATAAAATAAATAATGGTAAAATATAACAAACAATAAATAAATAAATGATGGTAAAATATAACAAACAATAAATAAATAAATGATGGTAAAATATAACAAACAATAAATAAATAAATGATGGTAAAATATAACAAACAATAAACACCCCCTTACCTCTGTCAACAAGTGTCAGTTTTAGGTGACACCCCCTTACCTCTGTCAACAAGTGTCAGTTTTAGGTGACACCCCCCTTACCTCTGTCAACAAGTGTCAGTTTTAGGTGACACCCCCCTTACCTCTGTCAACAAGTGTCAGTTTTAGGTGACACCCCCCTTACCTCTGTCAACAAGTGTCAGTTTTAGGTGACACCCCCCTTACCTCTGTCAACAAGTGTCAGTTTTAGGTGACACCCCCTTAACTCTGTCAACAAGTGTCAGTTTTAGGTGACTCCGCACCCCAAGTCAAATTAAATAAAATTGTGTAACCCCCCCCCCCCCAATCTTCCAACTTATAAAACAGAAAAAAAGAAATTATACCCCCCCCTTCCCCGCTATAACATTGAATGATAAATTCCACCCCCCCCCTTAATTGTAATCATTGAAATGTAATTCCACTGATATAACAAAATCAACGAGTTTACTTCCATATATAACGAGCTGAAATTGGAACAACATCTCCAACCATCAAATTTTATGTAACAGTAAGCGGCTCTTCAATGAGTAAAGTGTGCACAGTATCGAGAAATCGGTCCATAATAATCTGTCCACCATACTATTCGGCTTAGTTAACAATATTTTTCTGCAATAAAATGAATGATAATAAATTATTTTTACTTATAAAGGGAAATATACACACAAAATCTGAGTAGAACTTCAATAATAAAAAAGTTTTTTTTATTACTAGATGTAAGACGGGCTAAATTCACATAAAATACGTTCTATTGATACTTTTGACATCAACAATTCATTTCATTGATCAGAGAATGAAATATACCTTAAGAATTATTTGTAATGGATACTAGTTCTTATTGTATGCTTGTAAACAAACATTGGGGTCTACTTCATATCCCCCCTTCTCCGTGTCCAATTGTACATAACACACACCCCGCCTTAGTTTGACGATGTAATTCAGTGTTTGGTGGAGTTACGCGCTAAGGGGAAATCCAGTCCGTAAAAACACCAAAAAAAAAATTCGACAATAAACAACATTAAAACTCGCATACTTTATTGTGGCGAACACCGGCTACGGACAAACACAACCAGCCCCGTAGCGTGAAAATTCTACAGCAGGGGCCAGGCATTCTACAGCAGGGGCCAGGCAATAGCAGGGGAAGCCAGGTAATACATTTTACTCAGTAGAACAAATAAGCAGAGGGGGGGGCAGACCAAACGCAGGGGGCCCGCCCCCCTGGTCCCCCGCACGCTACGGGCCTGAACACAACAATGGTGTTGAAAACGTCTGAAAGATGTGCATGGTGATATCGTAACCATAATTTCTCACTTGAAATACCTCGCGCGCGTAAACGAAATAAACCAATAAGTGTACAAGTGAACTATTTAGCAGACATAAATATAAAATGTTAAGCACAAGTGTAGCAGTTTTTTTTTCTATTTTAAACGTGTTATATTACAATAGGTCAAACCTAAAATACATTAAGAAAACAATACCAAACCTGTGCATTTAATTTATGTTCTGTTTAACTCTGCGTTTTAGAAAATATCCTAAATAAAAAAAAAATAAAAATAAATTATTCGGCGTGCAGCGAAAGAAATCAAATGGCTAATTAAAATTATCAATAATGACTCATTATTATTCTTAATAAATAAAAATAAAATGCGAGGTGGAAATTATATAAATAATGTAGTGTGACCTAATTATTTACATCATGTAGTGTGAACTTATTGTACACATCATGTAGTGTGAACTAATTATACGCATCATGTAGTGTGAACTAATTATACACATCAAGTAGTGTGATCTAATTATAAACATCATTTAAAATAAATTTATTAACTGCATCGCTGAGTGGTTTAAATTTACATTTCGTTAGTAATCATCATATAATAATACTCATTTCCAGTGTGCGTTAAATCGAAAGTAAAGAATGAATACAACAGTATTCCAGTTTAAAATACAACCATGAAAAAAATCGGATCTGCCCGAAACCAAAAAATAACCTAGCCTACCGTTCAAGCTTAAGGGGATATAACTCTATGCAAATGTTTTGCAGGGTACAGCTAGTGTGGAATGATGTCACTGTTTGTACGATACAAGAAGGTAGCCCAACATTTCGGCAGCCCGGTAGCAAACAAGTTTTTATCAGGGGATGAAAAATACAAATGTATCTGTAGAGATTTTTTAGGACTTTCTCATTACTGGCCTCATGATTAAATTTGTTTTCTGAAAATTTTCGTCCATTTTATTAGACTTTTGAAAAAATCAAAAATAAAATAAAACACTTGCATTTATCCTGTGTACTTTCATACAAACTTCAAGAATCATCATACATAACAGAAACAAGAAACTGCTGTGGAGTACACAATACAACAAACTGTGCCATCTAGTACACAATACAACAAACTGTGCCATCTAGTACACAATACAACAAACTGTGCCATCTAGTACACAATAAAACAAACTGTGCCATCTAGTACACAATACAACAAACTGTGCCATCTAGTACACAATAAAGCTTTTATTCTGTTACGCTGCATCTGTATTTTGGCTCCAACGTCCATGTCGGTATCTGGCTTGCCACACCACTACTCTCTACAGCCCATGTAGGGATATGGTCTACCACACCACTACTCTCTACATCCCATGTATGTATATGGCTTGCCACACCACTACTATCTACAGCCCATGTAGGGATATGGTCTACCACACTTCTATTAAAAAGCCCATGGTGGTATATGGCCTGCCATATCACTCGAGCTGTTAATTGAAAGAATAATGAATGTCAATATCTATAGTTGGCAAGTAATATTTACAAATAATTATAGAATTGCATGCATTGTAAAAAGAAGGTGTTTTTTTTTTTCGTTTTAAAATTCATTCAGGGGTTTTGAACACCTCCCTTTACACGTGTGACGTTAAAATGACATTAAAATGTCTGTATGGCTTATAATAAATAATAACAGATATACATGATGTACATAGGGTTATGACTTTTTTGTAACCTCATATTTAAATGTCAAGAAAAGGTGACTTTTTATGAGTGTATTATGACACAAATAACCTTTTCTGAAAATATTTGAAAAACCTTCCCCACCAAACCATAAAACGAATATCATATATTAATAAATGTGATGGAAAGTTACATAAGAACAACATGAGTAATGAATGTGTGCATGAGTACAGAGATGTCCAAATATGAAATGATAAAAACGGACGACATAGGAAACATAAAAAAGTTGTATGCTTCATCATTAGTGAGAATGAAACGGTTATTAAGTGTCTTTGAAGTCTTGCAACGTGGAACAATGTCTTGCATTATTTTCATAGCTCTTTCTGCACAGCGGTTACTTCGTTTTATACCACGTATTGCTGAATCTTCACAGACCCAGTACCCCAAGAAGCATCTTTTTGCTTCAGTGTATCTATGCAAAGCAGATGCTAAAATCTTATTTCCTATTTTCCAGTCCCTTTGATCTGAAAACCATACTTCAGACGGTCTCGCTATGAAATCACACATTTTCAAATTTCTTGTTTCTGGAATTAGAATGAATGCCAGAAGTGCTAGTATTGCACGTGAATTCCAACGAGCATTACTTAAAGCCGTCAGTCTCTGGAAGTGAATAACTGGAAAGGTTTTATTTAATTCGTAATAGCGAAATACTTGCGTCAAGTGATGTAAAAACTTCATGTCATCTCTCCATCCTTTGTTTTCTCCCATGAGTTCTTGACTATTATCTTGAGAACCAAATTTCTCTTTAAGTGACTCATAATTTGCGCTAATTTCAGCAACAAATGGATAAGAAATGTTTCCCTGCCTAAAACAGAATCAATAGCATGCTTGAGTACTAAGTCTAAAACATGAAGCCGGCAGCCTATGTACTGAGGGATTTGTCCACTGTTCTGTTAACAGTAATTTTGCAGCTTGCGTACCATACCATTTTCGCTGCCAGAATGGGTATTCGTTGTATCAAAAATAATTACTCGAATACATAAAGAGAGTTCGTATTCAGCTATAACAGTCCTATTCGCTGTAAATATTGTCTCTGCTTTTCCATTTGTCAGAGACAATACGGCTAATCGAATTTCTTTTTTCAACGTTTTTCAGTAAAACAACTTGTTTTTCTCCTTCTATTCTTTTCCGTCAAAATGTATGCACCATTCAAAATTTTGTAAGCTGTTTTTTTAAACTGCAACTTCAACAACTCTGCTTCTTTATAGGTTGCCTTATACACTCCTGACTGCGAAGGAGATTCAATATTGGTTGAGTGTTCGCTTATTATTTTTAAAACTTTACAAGCTTTATTTGTTGACAAATTTGCTTTCCTAACTAATTTCACTGCACATTTTGCCGAAATGTTGCATTTCTTCTTGCCTCTTTCTTCATCATCTACGTCTTCTGCTACTTTTGAAGTTTCCTCAATATCCCCGTCACTGTTACCATCACTATCACTAATGCTGTGTAAATCATCGACATTGAGATCTGATTTCTTAATTCTTTTTAATGGATAAATCTTATTTTTGGCACTTACCTTACCAGCAACCTAACCAACTTTACCGCAAGACGTTATTTGATTTTGATAAAATTCATTATCTTCTCTGCACAGCCAGTTTCCGTTAGGGTTGGTTATGTCAAATAAAGTAGAAAATACATCATTTATGTCTCCAGCAGGTTTTTTAAGATATTTGTCATACTTTGCAACCAGCTTTAAGATCTTTCGTAGCACTGATATTGTTTCCATACACGGTAGGTCAAATCTGTTCCAAAGATCAATAACTTCAGATCTTATTGTCTTGCATTTATCTGCTTTTGACTTGCACTGTTTTGATAGAAACAAAAATCTACCGATAATGTCAGACTCTTTTGGCAACTTGCAGCGGTTAGATAAAGATTCTTCTACTACTGCAAACTCTCCACGTTTCCTTGTAGACTTCTGAAATGACTGAAGATTTCTTGACCATACTGCACTATTCTTTTGTACAGAAAATGCTGACATGTCGGTATAACACTTTCTTTACAATTCTTCTGTAACAGAACACAAAATACAAAATTAATTACAAACAGACGATTACAATTGAATGAAATTGACATGAAAGAATACAATATGCCCAAATCAACCAAGCAGACTTTCCGAATTCCAAGCAGACTACTTGTGACAAATACCAGTCAACGGTATCATAAGATTTGACCATTTTTGTCAAAGTTGCAGTAGACGCATATTACATTAAAACAGTGCACTTTAAATTTAAAATTACCTTTTTTTATTTATATTGTATCAGTCATAAAGGTAAAAAATACCCTATAAAGTTTCTGGATGTAATTAATTTAATTAAACATATGTTAATGCGCAATCCATCAAAGAAATAATTTTATTGAAAAACGCTTCTTATTTGTAAACACAAGATGGCGTTGGTGGGGAAGGTTTTTTGAGTGAAAAATAAATTAATATTATTTTCATATTTTGTTCACAATTGTTCATTAAAAAATGCCATGTAAAATAAGATTCTGAAAAAAAATTTTAAAAAGTCATAACCCTAAATGTACAATTTAAAATGATATCCCAAAGCTCTAAAATAACATTTCATTTTTATACTTTTTTCATATGTTTAACCAGTCAAATATTATGGAATAAACACACGGGCGATCTCTGAACATTTTTTTTAATAATTAAATTTTTAAAATCAATTTAAATGAATATTGGACGGGAATGCTCTTAATTTTAATCAAACTATTGTACAGTACAGAAATGGCGTCAAAATTTACCATACGTGGGTTTAATAAGTGTTAATTATTAATAATCAAAATATAGGCAAGTGTTATGTGGAAAATTGAAGCGTTTGACTTAAAAAAATTCACAATTGTCTTCTAATTGGTATAGATACATAAAATAGTGTCATTGGAAGGCACTTTATAAGCTTTATCAAAATAAATATTTGATGTTTTTACATCACTTGAGATTTGAATCAAAGTACCCGTGATGTATTCACTATTTATGATTTATCAACTTATCTTCATTTTCTGTGTTGCATTTTATACTGTCTTTAATAAAATGACTTTATAATTTCTTCTATACTGTCTTATAAAAACACTTTTATAAATTATTTTATAGCATCTTTATAAAACAACTCTTATAAATTATTTCTATTTAGGAAATGAACAAAAGTTTATTCGATCACTGGAACAAGTTTTATTGACTATCATTGATAAAGAAAAGGATAAAAGTAATGATAGACTGATTGTAAATATTGATGACCTGACGTTGGGGAAAGTTCTAGGGTCAGGTATGTATGTCACTGTTATGTCGTCTGTTATTGTTATGTCGTCTGTTACTGTTATGTCGTCTGTGTGTTTTGTTAGACTTTGGCGTACAAACATCCGATCGGTAATTTAACTACCAACACATGTGTGTGTTTATTACAATTGTTATAAATGTATAGATAAATTTATTTCATATAATGTATACAGGCGTAGTTGAACTTTAATTGACAATAGTTCTTATTTCACCAGGTAACTTTGGTTGTGTTTATGAAGGTGTGTTAAAGAAAGATAAAGAAATTCTGAAGGTCGCCGTCAAAACTATACAAGGTTAGCGGAAATATAAACATGTACATTCAAATCATGCAATAGCACAAGATACAGATATACCCGCCTGAGATCAAGTTATAAGACGATACAATTACTTTCAAGATAATTATTTTTTTAAACTATATTTTTAATTACAAGCCTCCACATGGCTGATTCCTGAGAACTATGCAAGGCACCCTGGGGGAATTGAAATAGTCCACCTTGCTAGGTCGTATAAAAGAATATTACTGTATCGAAATAGTCCAGCTTGCTTGGTCATATTAAATAATATTGATGTACCGAATACTTGCTTGGTCATCTAATATAATAATAGCGTCTCGCGTCTGCGTTAAATTGAAAGTAATGAATTAAGAATACGATATTTCAGTTTAAAATTTTAATCATGGCTTCTTGCCCGGTTTCGATTCGGTATTTCATTTTTAAAAAATCTACAGTTTTAAATAGTTTCTGTGTTTTTTATTATGAAAAGTGAAAGTCTGAAAAATAAAAAAAATATTAATAACATATTATCATTCAAATTGTTGTTGCTTTTATTACAACAGATATCATTTGAAAATAGTCAAACTAAACAATAGTAATAACAGCCGCGTAGCGTGAAAATTTTACAGGAGGGGCCAGGCATTCTACAGAAGGGGCCAGGCAATAGCAGGATGGGGGTCAGGTAATACATATACTAAGTAGAACAAATAAGCAGGGGGGCAAGACAAAACGCAGGGGGGGGCCGCCCGCCCCGCCCCCCCCCCACGCTATGGGCCTGAGTAATAATCATATAGAACATTCTCCGACGATGAAGATAGCGCGTCTGTCGTAACTAATTTCGTAAATCAAGTTCTTTTAAAAAGTCGATCTAATATTAAAAAAAAAAAAAAAAGAAATTCTGCTAAATTCTATACAAATTAAGTTCTCAGCTATCAGCTAATTTCAGTTTTTCAAATAAATAGTACATTGATTTATTTTTAAATCATAAAATAAGATTATATTTTTAAGACAAACGTCAAGTAAAAGTGTAAAATAATCAAGCAATTTTTATATAATGTGACAAAAACAGCCCTATTGCTACAATACATGGTTAAGCTGATTGCTTTCTATGATGGCTGCCCAGGTTCGATTCCTCGCACGGTTAAGTGTTTTTTTTATTATTTATCTGTTTTAATGGAAAGTAACGACAACTAATTACATCGCCGGCTAATTTTTAAAACTTTTTTTATTATTTATCTGTTTTAATGGAAAGTAACGACAACTAATTACATCGCCGGCTAATTTTTAAAACTTTTTTATTATTTATCTGTTTTAATGGAAAGTAACGACAACTAATTACATCGCCGGCTAATTTTTAAAACTTTTTTTTATTATTTATCTGTTTTAATGGAAAGTAACGACAACTAATTACATCGCCGGCTAATTTTTAAAACTTTTTTTATTGAAATAATTTATCCTTTAGGATGTTGTAAGGAAAAGAAACAACAACTAATTAAGTTAACTAGATTTTTTAATTTCGTTCATAAATTTTTTTTGTGTGGAAAATATGTTTCAAAGCTGAACAATAGTCTATTTCTATGCAAAGGCATCGCAGAGTACAGCTAGAATTTTATAATTGATTTACCAAAAACTTGCATGGTCATATTAATATTGATGTAATCTAGTATTATATAACTAGTAGTTGCCCGTTGCATTCGCAACTAAAGATTTTATCTCAATAAAAAGTTTAATATGAGAATTAATAGGAAGTATTAACACTGAATTCTAAGTGCACAGCAAAAATCTTAGTAAATAGCTGGTTTGAACAACATCTTTTAGTGATCTACCAATTGCATCTAAAGCATGGCTCGATGCCATCGTGCACTCATCCAGCAAAAACATTTCCGCTGCAAATGTATTGTATTATTTTTTTATTTATAGATAAATTGTACCATCTGGAAATCAATTTAACTACTGAATTTTTAAATACGATTGATTAGGCTAATTAGGTGCTGATATATGTCACCTTCCTAATGTGTAGAAATGACCTACATTTTATATGTCACAAATTACGTTTCACCCGTCAACGCTAACCAACCAACCAAACCAAACCAACCAAATCAACCGCAAACCAACTAACCAAACCACACCAAACTAAACACCATTAGGTAAAGATATGAGTGCTAATTTATCTCACCCGTTACTTAACTTCTTTATTATGCCATTTTGCAGCACGAAGGCACGATACAGCACCCATCGGGACGTCATAGATTATTTATAGCGACGGCTTTCCCATTCTGCACGCCGCCGCCAGACGTACGGACGACAAGATAGCTACTTTATTAGTAGGAATATTGATGTACCCAAAATGAACTAAGGATAGCACCCCTATTGACGGCCCAATATGAAGTTAACCTGTGCCCATCAATCAACAGATATCTCCATTCATATATTGTTAACCTGTGCCCATCAATCAACAGATATCTCCATTCATATATTGTTAACCTGTGTCCATCAATCAACAGATATCTCTATTCATATATTGTTAACCTGTGCCCATCAATCAACCGATATCTCCATTCATATATTGTTAACCTGTGCCCATCAATCAACAGATATCTCCATTCATATATTGTTAACCTGTGCCCATCAATCAACAGATATCTCCATTCATACATTGTTAACCTTGCCCATCAATCAACAGATTTCTCCATTCATTGAAAATCCACTTAACCGATTAACCTTGGAAATAGTCTCATGGCTTGTGTTTAAGTTGATCCCATTAGGACCACCCTGTTAATTTAAACACGTTCTTATTATCGGTATGTAAGACAAGACTACATCGCTCACTTCTATCGGTATGTAAGACTACATCGCTCACTTCTATCGGTATGTAGGACTATATTGCTCACTTCTATCGGTATGTAAGACTACATTGCTCACTTCTATCGGTATGTAAGACTACATCGCTCACTTCTATCGGTATGTAAGACTATATTGCTCACTTCTATCGGTATGTAAGACTACATTGCTCACTTCTATCGGTATGTAAGACTACATTGCTCACTTCTATCGGTATATAAGACTACATTGCTGACTTCTATCTGTTTGTAAGACTACATTGCTGACTTCTAAGTTTTTCAGTGGGGCACATCTGACACATTTTACTGTACCCAGGAGGGGGGGAGGCTCACATCTGTTTGATTTAAATATAAAATTAGATGGGGCCACTATGGACAAACACCATTGACGTTAGTTGGGCTAGCACCCTTTGAACAACTCTCATAATGCTCATATTCGAAACGGGCATTTTATTGTTATTGTGTTTGTATCTTGACGTCCCATAAACAATGGCATGCAGAATGAACTAGAATATATATTACCGTGACTCATAGGACTAAAAATTAGACATATTTTAAATTACATTACAGATAGCAAAACAATCACAGTGAATACATTTAAGTAAAAAACTAATTCTTTGTTATGTTAGCAACTCATCTAAATCAGCTATTTGGTTAAAACAAATAAAGTTTGTACACTGGGAATTTCCATGTGTTAAAACCCATAACTGGTATAGTTGTAGTTATTACAACAAGTCATATAATGTTACTGCTTATCACTGCATACACAATTTTAGAAATATTCTGATAGACTAGAATGTAATCTTTCAGAAAATCTATAGTTTTCCTATGCTAGTACAATTTGAAAAACTAATGTTGCTGTTGCAGTGACCACCCATTTTAAAATGCATAGATCAAGTTTGAAATGTAACAATTTAGCTTATAGTTAGTACAATAAGGTTATAGTAAGTATAGCTAGGTAATAGTAAGTATAGTAAGATTATAGTAAGTTTAGGTATAGTAAGTAAATATGCCGGACTTTGTTCTTAAAGGATTTTATCATGTTTCAGAATAAGTTTTCTGTTTATATTTTATAATTGTTTGTTTTCTTCCAGCAGCCCACCCCCCGCTGTCCTCCATATTATTGTTATATCAAGTCTATATGTTTGTTTTATCAAGTCTATATTTTTGTTTTATCAAGTCTATATTTTTGTTTTATCAAGTCTATATTTTATTAATTTTTCATAAAGATTCCACAGACAAATTGGTGGACTTGGAGAACTTTACCAGAGAAGCGATGATCATGAAAAACTTCCATCATCCAAATGTTTTGGAATTAATTGGCATTGCAGAAAACTTTCCGGGCACACCTTATGTTGTATTACCTTATATGGATAACGGAGATTTATTAACTTATGTCCGCAAAGAAACTTTGGTAAGTAGCCAGTTACATCAATGCAAACTTTAGCAAGTAGGCAATGGCATCAATTCAAACTTTAGTAAGTAGCCAATGACATCAATGCAAACTTTAGCAAGTAGCCAATGGCATCAATGTAATTTTTTAATGTGTGTAACTTTTATGTCTTTAGTTCACGCAATACAATTTAAAATCATTAGATCTTCAGAATGCCATTACTTGATGTCATTACTTGATGTCATTACTTGATGTCATTACTTGATGCAATTACTTGATGTCGTTACTTGATGTCATTACTTGATGTCCATTAACATGTAATTCAACATACGTAAAATAATTATAATGAACTTAGAATAAAAAACATTTTTTTTTAAATTTCTGTTCCGATGAATAAAAACACCTCAGTCAGAAAATCTTATTTAAATCATTTTAATTAACTTTTATGAAAATGCAATATATTATAAAAGATAATTTATACAGCATACACATATTTATATGGAATTTTATTGCTAAAAATATTTTTATGCATGCTCATCTAGATATATAGATTGTTTTAATTATGTATTCACCTATCAACTAATGTAAAGATGTAGTTATCTTATAGTGCTGTAATTCTATAATCACCCGCGCTTTATTTTTAGAATGAAAATTTATATAAATATTTCTAAAAATAAAATTATTTTTGCATGTTAATAAACAGTTTTTTTTAAAATAAGCTTTATAGAAATACACTAAAAATTAACAACATTAACTAGTTAGATTATATCTATATATATAAATTATCATTACTCAAAATAAAAGCGTGGGTTTCCATTTAGAAAAAAAAATATTTATTATTTATTAGTTCATTTTTTTTTCAACCGCGCTTTCAAACATATTAAATTTAATTTATTTACTGATGTGTTATAATGTGTTGCTTTTTTTTTTTTAAATTTATGGTGTATTTAAATGAAAGTTTATTTTTAAACAGCCTTTACATCTCATATCTTTAGTTTTGAAAGAATGGAGCTTTATATTGTTTTCGTACACTGCAAATTAATTTCATTGGAGCCTTTCATTGCTTTAGTACGCAGCTAAATAATTTAATTGATTTTGCAATTTTATTTAAGACTACAATAAGCTTCACAATTTTGAGATCCTCTGTACATTGCCTTTATTTTGACATGATGATATCCAGGTGAATTGTTTCCCAATGATAAACTACAACTTTCTTAGCTCCGTAATTCAATAATTCAAGGAATCGAAATAATTAAAAGTGTGTAACTTCATGCTTAATTTGAGGTTTTTCGCTCAATAAGAACATGTCCAATGATGAGCTACAATATTTGAGAACAAGACTATACAAAGCTTATAAAGAAATGTACTAAGTAAAGTTATTAATTGCAAATGACTATGGAACTTGAATAGCTGGTAAAACGAGGATGGGCATTTGATTCTAAATATAGTCTGTTTTTGTGTTAATATTCTTATCTATTCTTTATAAATTAGAACAAGCGGATAAGAATAAAATAAAAGCTAGTAATTAAAACTAGTAACCTAGTTATAAAGTATATGAAATAAAATTGTTAGCACATTATTCAGTCTAGTATTACATATGATGCCAATAGTCATTTCATATATAATGTGTAGCAAAATCATGTATAGCACCGTTTGATTTTACACAGGAAATAAGTCTTCATGACGTCATCAAGTTTGGTGCAGACATTGCAAGTGGCATGGCGTATTTGAGTTCTCTAAAGTTTGTACATAGAGATCTGGCAGCAAGAAACTGCATGTAAGAATGATAGTACAAATACATCACATCTTTAAAGCTATATTATCTATTACATTATTACTTATAGGTAATTGTATAGACTTTATTTAATTGGTCTACGTATTAATCTAACCTTTTAACATGTGTCAATAACAATGAAAAACAAAAACATAAACAATTCATTACTAATAAGAGATCAAGTATTTGTATTTCATTGGCTATGACTCTCCCCAGGTTAAACAGTGCATTCACAGTGAAAGTAGCAGACTTTGGTTTGTGTCGTGACATCTATGAGAAAGGTTACTACAGCAGTGATAACAAAAAGTCTTTACCTATCAGATGGATGGCTCTAGAGAGTGTAGAACATGGAGCTTACAGTACTAAGTCAGACGTAGTAAGTTGGATAATGTAATACATGAAGCTTACGGTACTAGGTCAGACGTAGTAAGTTGGATAATGTAATACAGGAAGCTTACAGTACTAGGTCAGACGTAGTAAGTTGGATAATGTAACACATGAAGCTTACAGTACTACGTCAGACGTAGTAAGTTAGACACTTTGATACATGAAGCTTACATCACTAAGTCGTACTTGAAATTATTTATAATTCAGAGATAATTATCAAACACCATCAAATATATCTAAACCTCGATGTGGTCATTTGGGGAAACGAATGGACACATAAATATCTGTTGTGTTTTCAAACGTCCTTTCTGTGGGTTTTTAGACTTGGTGGCACCCATCTTCTCTCCAAGTCAGCGGCGAATATTTTTGGTTTGTAACTGGGATTCAACCCTGTATCCTTTGTATGTGAGTCGAGTTCACTGTCGACTTCTCTATGAGGGTTGTTTATCTACTCGCAGTCAATGTTTAATGTGTTTGTTTGATTTCTTCAAAATATTTCAGTGTTACATAGAACTTCCCTGTTCATACTGATATAATAAGATTACACTATTTAACAAATTTTAACTTTTTTATGTTCCTGGGTTCAAAGTGTATTTTTCTAATTCTTTATGTCTAAAACAAACAGAAAATAGCTATTTTTCCTGAAAGATTTTGTTTTTATGATCATGATAATATTTTAAAAGCTGTCTTTTCTTGAAAATTCTTTATTCACATTCTATGCTTAGTAGTCTTCTAGAATATTTTAGAACTGCTAGAATTGTCTGTTTTCAATAAAATTCTTCATTTGCATTTAATACTGATCAGTCATCTAGAGTATTCGTTCAAGAAACATTTAGAACTTTCTAGGACTGTCCACTTGTAGTTGACTTGAAACCAACATTTCGGTTTATTCTGTTGCTGAGTAAGAGAAAAACAAATCACTCAGTAGATGAATGTTCGTCGTGTGTGTACAACAAATAATTTATAAAGAAAAGAGCTAGAAAGCATTCCGTGTCGTAAGAAGTGCATATATTGCAAGAAAACAAAGTCACAGGTCTATTCGAGACTATATGTATCACATGTAACCGGAGTGAATGCCGCCTATTCATAGACAGCTCATACCGGAGCCTCAAAATTGTGCTGATTCACAACGGAAACAATTACCCTTCTCTCCCTATGACTCACTCTGTGCATCTCAAAGAGGACTACATCAATGTAAACTTGTACCTTGTAGCATGACGACTCTGGATATGGAGACTTCAAATAGGTGTCTTTCCTGATGGGCCTTCGAGGGGTTTTCACGAAATATCAAGATATATTGGACTTTGAATGCCACAACAAGGACAGTATAACGAAAACATGATGGGGAACTACATTTGGGTGTTTCTTTGAGAACGCGAATTGAAGTAGACTCACAAATCTAGAAAACCAAATGATTTCTGGACCTTTTTAAGTGATTTTCGACTGTCGTTGTCTATTTATCATACTAGCGTTTTTTTTTAGACCGCATGAACGAATATGTATACTTCCTTGTTATGTCACAATAAAAACATTTTTTTTTATATCTTACTGTTAACTTCTCGATAGATTATTTTATTAATGATGGATCTAATTTACTCTTTAAATTTGTATTCATTAAACTGGTCAACGGCAGGAATATATTTATATATATATATATATATATATATCCATGTGACAATGTCTAGTTTATTTCATTTGTCATGAAATATTGTCTTGTTTATTTTCAGTTTTCAACTGATATTAAATTGCTTTGAGCAAAGGTTATTTGCCTTATTATATTTTCATTTCATTGGTCAATTGCTATTATTTCAGTGGTCATTTGGCATTGTACTGTGGGAACTACTGACCAGAGGAATGATGCCGTATCCAGGTGTTGATGGATGGGACATTATCAATTTTTTGAGACAACGACGTCTGTCACGGCCATACTTCTGTCCACTCACTTTGTTAGTTGATATTTTAAAATAACTAATGATTATTAGTGATATTGTTAGGTAGAATATATTAACATACCGCAGCAGACGATGTTCTAATTGTTTAAGACTACTAATTATTAAAAGGATGACATCACATACATTTATATTCAACTTTTTAATTCTTCAATATATGACAGATATGCAATAATGACGTCATGCTGGGAGTTTTTACCGGATAGACGACCTGAGTTTACATCACTGACCTCTGAACTTTCTTCAATGATAGGTCGCCAGAAGCCACCACCTGTTGTTTTCACTCGATCTGATCAAAGTTCAGATAAACTGTCTAGCGATGACCAAACCTCACGATATCACGTGCTGGAACCTATCAGCACATCAACACAAGATGAATGTCACGTGATTGGTCAGAATGGAGATGACGTCACTACTCCAGTGGTGATAGATAACATTATTATAGCTGTACCGAAGTGTTACACAGTGATACAGTCAGGCAGCGTCAATTATTCTAATTAAACAATCCTTTTTGTGATATGTGTACAGAGCACTAATATAACTCGAGTGCTGACTAATCATATTTTACTTTGAATTGGTAGTGTTTAAAAGTGTATCACCATATTGGTGTTTTTCTTACTGACATATCAAAGCTTTTAAAATTAACTTTCAATCGATTAATTATGTGTGGTGACTCAAGTAGTTAGACGAGTACTAGAGATGCTTGTCTCTTCAGTCTGGGCAAGTGATAAAAAAATGATTTTTTTTTTGCCTTGCTGGCAGATGTAGAATGTAGAGGACACAATCACCCAGCTGCTATGTAGACATGGCAGACACACATCATGCGCCACCGGAACAACGCTGGTGTGGCAGGCTCATGCCACCCTGTCATCATAGCAGCGCACACCTAGAGAGAATTGCTGTTATTATATCTCAATGCCCCATCATAGCAGCGCACGACTAGAGAGACTTACTGTTGTTATATCTCAATGCCCCATCATAGCAGCGCACGACTTGAGAGAATCACTGTTATTATATCTCAGTGCCCCATCATAGCAGCGCACGACTAGAGAAAATCACTGTTGTTATATCTCAATGCCCCATCATAGCAGCGCATGACTAGAGAGACTTACTGTTGTTATATCTCAATGCCCCATCATAGCAGCACACGACTAGAGAGACTTACTATTGTTATATCTCAATGGTCCATCATAGCAGCGCACGACTAGAGAGAATCACTGTTGTTTTATCTCAATGGCCCAATGTAATCAACCATATTAAAGCCACCAACCACAAATCTGTCTTATATGATTCGACCATTACAGATTTTTACATATGAAATGTTTTATAACATATATCATATATGAATCTTTTGATGCATTCAAATATTTCAGTAAAATATTTTTTTGTGGAAATGTGTGTCAAGAATTTTTTTTTAAATAATGCACAAAATATTTTGGACGACGTTTTAAATTAATTAAAAATGTAATTATATTATTCCCAAGTTATTATTATGTCATATTTGTGACTAATGGGATTTGTAGTGCCTTTTGAATTCAGAATGATTATTATTTTTTTAAATGTATGACCATTGTAAATAAAAATAATTCATTGAAGTTCAGCTTTCTCAGTTGTAAAGTTTTTATGTCAATTACAACATAAATACAATCAACCAACCACCCAATGAAAGTAATAAAATAACATATTCTCATGTAACACGAATACAACCAACCACCCAATGAAAGTAATAAAATAACATATTCTCATGTAACACGAATACATGCAACCACCCAATGAAAGTAATAAAAAAACCTATTCTCATGTAACACAAATACAACCAACCACCCAATGAAAGTAATAATATAACATATTCACATGGAGTACTATAGACATGTGATTCTTTAACATCATAGCTCAAAAAATATTTATTTTAATTTAAATGTCAAATTTTGCTGTCTACTTTTTAGAGCATTTTCGAAAAAAAATGCTCTATTGTCCCCGTTTTGTCTGTCTGTCTGTCTGTCATCACCCTAGATCTCAACAACCATAAGTCCTAGACCCATGATGTATATATCATTTTGTAGGTCTTGACCTGCCAAGAAATGACTTTTTTCCATTTCGCGATCTGACCTCTGAGGGCCGTAAAAGGGGGCTTAGTACCGTTTTTTACTATATAAGCTATATTAATAAAGGAGCGCCCATTCTCAGCAACTATAAGTCCTAGACCCATGATGTATATAACATTTAGTAGGTCTTGGCCTGCCATGTGTACATCAAAAGTTCATTTTGCGACAGAACCTCTGAGGGCCGGGCTTCAGGGCTCCTAAGGGGCTTATATATTATATATACACCTTGTACGTTCAATAACCCATTCATTTGGTGCGAAATACTGCAGCACGTAGTTTCACCAAGATTTATTAAGAAACTCATCAAATGAAATAGTAAGCTTGTGTTCTGAGTTTAATTGAAAGTATGAGAGCTATGCAACAATTGACGGAGTTTTCGGACGATTAAATGACTATAATTTCGAATGTTTTCAATTATGAGTCATATTTCAGTAACCACAAACCACTTGTAGTTAGATTTAAGAGAAAATAAATTTATTTTCAAATATAAGAAAATGTCTTTTTAATATCTTTTTTCAGATATATGCATTATACAATTGAATTTATACATATTTACAAAATTTACAAATATTTACTGAAAGATAGCATACGTACTGATACATAATACGAAAATGCTCTAACACGTCCTGTGTCCAGAATGGAACAGGCTTAATTGCTTGTTTTTTTAGAAACATCTTGTAAATTTTGATTACAAGCAAGGAAAGCAACAAGTGATTCAAAAAAACTGTTTGTTCCAATAGTTTGGTTATAATGTTGATGAGAAGAAAGTGTAAAAACGATCCAAACAGATTCTGATACATATGTGGCTCAGTCACTTTGCCATACAGGCAGTCGCCGATCACAAATTTGTTAAGAACTATCATGCTTATTTTGGTGTGAAACTTGGCGATCAGGACAAACACTTTGCACCCCACAAACATGTATCAAGGGTCTACGACGTTGGAGCAAGAGGAACCAATCGTCTCTTCCTTTTGGTGTGCCAATGGTTTGGAGAGAAGGAAATGATCACACTACTGATTACTTTTTTTGCATGACAAATGTACATGGTATAAACAGAAAATATAAACATCATTTAAAGTATCCCACTGTGCCATCTGCAATAAGGCCAGTACCTCACGGATCAGAAATTCTAATTCCAAAACCATCTGACAATCTCGATTCATCAACTGAGTCAAGTGAATACATAGATATCTTGGATGAATCTGCAATATATGAGCCTGTTGCTGAATCAACTCAACCTAAATCTCTTAATCAAGCTGAACTAAACGATTTGAAAAGAGATTTATGCTTATCGAACGAATCTGCTCAGCTATTGGGATCACAGATCAAAGAAAATCATTTGTTAGCTCCAGCAACAACATTCTTCTGGTATCGTAACCGGGAAAAAGAGTTGCTACTTTATGGCGTCAAAGCTCTTGGAGCATGCATGTCTTCGAAAATGCATTTCCTCAGCTCACATTAAGAATATTTTCCAGAAAACTGCGGCGATATGAGTGAAGAACAGGGGGGGCGTTTCCATCAAGACATTCGTGTGATGGAAGAGCGATACCAGGGACGCTGGGATGTAAATATGCTTGCTGACTACTACTGGGACATCAAAAGAGATGATCCAGATGCAGATCACCGACGAAAATCTTTGAAAAAGCCATTTCTTCCACAATATTTTTTCTATATATATATATATATCCTTCAATTTACATTACAACAGTATTTTGTAATTTTATATAGAATAAAAACTTGACCTGATTGAAAAAAAAACAGTTACAAATTTGAAATCAGCGGAAAAAATTAATCTAGAAACATGTTTAAAATGTCAGACCTCAGAAAAAAATGTTCGAATGCAGACCAGTGTGATTTAAAACATTAGGGGAGGGGGAGGGTTGAAAAGTATGAAAATTTTACAAGTTAATATACTAATACTATGTAATAAATTCTATAAGTTAATAATACTATGTAATAAATTTTATAAGTTAATAATACTATGTAATAAATTTTATAAATTAATAACACTATATAGGACTGGAGTTTGCATATTAACTCCAACTCAAAGCAGCATATAAAAAGGTCTAATGAAAGAAGGAGAAAAATTAAAAAGTAGGGCTGCTGATTAAACTTCGTTAATTTGCGATTAACGCGTCAAAAAAAATTTGCGATTAAAATTTTTAACGCAATACCTAAATGCGTTAATTAGACCAAAATGCTGAAAGTTCACCAAATCGATAAATAACGGATTTTCACGCTACAAGTTGTGTTCACTTATTAAGTAGATCTACCACCCCCACCCTGTCACAATTTACACACACCCTCACCCCTAGGTACGTCGACAAAAGCCCCAACTGTAATATAAAATGAAGATGTTTTGTTATATAGCCCTTCGACAAGTGAGCCTCCTGTTCCCTTGCTATAACCAAAATGAAACGAAAGAAAGAATCTTTAATGTTGACACACGAAAGAAAGAACAACAGAAGATGAAAAATGAAAGCCGACCTTTCAAAATTTTAGCTTTTAACGTTTGAAAATTGCGTAACGGTAACATTAAAGAGTCTCATTTTACAAGATATTTTTTTATTAATATAACTGACAGACCGATAAAAAAAATAAAATTTTCTTTTCTGTTGTTCACTAAAACATTGAAATAATAGTTGATAATAAGAAAGTAAATGAATGAAAAAATAAAAGAGTAACATCGCGGCACAAAACAAAAACTTCAAAAGAAGATTAAAAGTAAATTTGTCCTTCAACTCGACGACCGTAGTAGTATTGGTGGGGTAAACGTCACGTCTACGTAAAATCATAGCAGCTGTATGACCTTAAAACAAGAGGATTGTCTTTTATGACGCGTGCTCCTAGTTTGAAACAATGGAACCGGTGTCAACTTGTTTTTGGTACATCTATAAGTGGAGAGAGAGAGTGTGTTAAAAATGTGACTTGGTGGGGAAAGAGGGGGGGGGTTGGAATTAAGAAAAAAAAAACGCGTAAATAATAAGTGAGCGACAACTTTCTGGCTATACTATTATTTTATGAAAGAAAAGTTACATTTGAGATATAAATGAAGTGTGTATTTTTTTTATGGGAAGTGGAGGGTAGGGTAAACAGACGTACGTGTGGGCGATGTGAAGCAAAATATGACAGGGAGGGAGGGAAGAGGGGTTGACATACGTCATTAGTCCGGAAACTGCGGTACGAAAAAAAAGGTTAGGCATTGTTGTTAAATAAAAAGAAAATAATTCGTATCATTGACGTGATACATGTCCATAAACTGGTCTCACTAGCTAATTCAATAGACATATATGCTAATGCTTAATAAATATGTTATAATTCATTATACCTCTTTCGTAAATTAAAATTACTTGTTTATTATGCGAATGTTATGCTTTGATATTATGACATATTAGTTTGAATACAAACAATTGTATTATATTGTGTCGATTAAAATGTGTGTTAATTTGCGATTAAATTTTTAATCATGCGTTAATTTCGATCAATTTTTTTAATCGAACAGCAGCTCTATTAAAAAGGAATTCCATGAAAACTTAAAAAAAACAGTGGTGCTTAAAATTTGATGATAAGACCACACAAAATAAAGCATATGATGTTGTTGTTATAAAAATGAAAAAAGGGAGGTTAGATTCGCTGTTCTTCAGCTGGCAAATGCTAAAGGGGAGACAATATTCAATGGAAAAAACTGACTTCTTTCTTTCTTTGGCTCTACCTACAGCCCATTTAGGGCCCTAGCCTGCCATGCTACTCTTGTTCAATTCTCCTGAATAAAAACTGTGCTCAATGAATAAAAATGATTGTCTCTGACACAACTGTAGCAAATACTTGAAGAAAAATTAGTGCAGTCACACTGTTACAGAAACACTTTTCAAGATGATGCCATAGAAAAAGGTGTATACATTGGATGATAACACCATCAACAACTTCAAACATCAGCTTCTCATTTGTTTTAACAATAACAGAAAAGTATGAACAAATCAAAACATTTGGTAATGCTTTAGCACCACTAAAGAAATCAGAACAAGAGTGCTGGCGAGATGACATGGGCTTTTATTGATCATTTAATATCATGCTACATGATTTTCAAAACTAGAGGAAGATTCCCAAAAATAAATTTTCAATCACTTCCAAAAATCAATAATGCGAGATGGAACTGAAGGGCAATTTATTGTTTGTCATCATTCGTTCTGATGAGTATCTGCAAACAGCTAAGGCAGCAAGTGATTTCATCAGTGGTACGTGGGTTGACATCTTGTTCTCTGCCCAGTGCTTCAATACAACTGACTTTGATGATTTATCATAAGCTTGTAAGCAACATACAAAGACTTTGAAGTCATTAAAGACATTATGATCCACAGATCCAACACCTATACCAACACAGAGTTCTAATATCTGTGCAGAGTGTGAAGTTTAAGTGTTGCAAGATTTACTTCCACTTTGCAAATCCATTGAAAAAATGAACATTAAATTTCTTTTAACTAATGCACAATAGAAATGTATTGTCAATATTATTTGTGTGTCACTTTTATTTATAACTAGATCAAAGGCCCGGTACCCGGACCGGCTATTAGGCACGCAGTTGGAGTTGAAAATGGTGATGCGCTCACAACACCATATCATTGGCTAATCTTAATTCATTCATAATATTTTAAAGGACTCTTTCTCAACAGTTCTTTTTTTATAATTTATCAATTCTCTTTCACTTATCTCCACACCCATCCTTCCTCCCTCTCCCGCCCACCAACCCCCTTCCACTCAAGACATGCTCGAATCGCAGTAGGTCTCAATGTACAAAATTACAAAAAGGAGCATTTAGTATAACTGTATGTTCTTAGAACATGTATTATTTTAATTTTCTTCTATTTCATTTCTATTCCAACTTAACATAATTTGCGCACACTACTCCTAATCATTTAAAAATCTTAATTCATTAATAATAAATCCTTGTGGTGTTTAGAATTCCCTAGCATTTCATTTTTATTCTAGAAAGAGTCATTTGATGAACAAAATGCGCACCAAACATACGCTCAGTTAGTAAGTCGTCTCTTTTCAATTTCTATAATTTTGGAATTCCCCAGACTATTTTTATACTGACGGTCGACGCGCGCTGTTATATTTTTACTCCGCGAATGTGTGACATAGAATCTCTTTTAGATTTTAGCGATTTCATCTCGTGCGGTGCCGTAAATTTGCAACGTGCAGACCAGAGGTGTGCGGATCTTGAAATTTAGCGCCCACGTCCGTCCGCGGATTTCTATCAATGATCCGCGTCCGCAGAATTTTACAACATAGGTCCGCAGTCAGTCCGCGCGTCCGCATTGCTGAAATTTAGCTGTTTAAATGACTTGAAATTTTTTATGGTAACGCTAAAGAAGATCCGCGTCAGTCCGCGAGTCCGCAACTTAACCATACGAAGCGTCCGCTGTCAGTCCGCGGATTCGGAAATGTCTGCGGATCTGCGTCCGCATGCGGACGCGTCCGCTGTCCGCTCATCTCTGGTGCAGACATGTGGCTTTTACTGCCATGAACATCAAATACACCGCACGGTGTGAAGGTCTGTCAAACGTTCGGTCGAACGTTCTACCCTCTATGTTAGACGATTATGTGTATAGATGGTGAAACCTTTATCGAAATATTTGAACATATTTATGTTCTAAAATATTCTGTCGCTTGGAGGGTGAACTTTCTTATGTAAAACAAAAATTACCCATATTTTCATTATTTGTGATACAAAGCTCCACTAAATAAGATATGGGGATATAGGGTTATATTTTAGTCATACCCCTAATATATATATATATATATATATATATATATATATATATATATATTGTAAAACATGGTTTATGAGATATATATTTCACCAAACTTACAACTGTATTACTATAGAATTACCAAACTGTATTACGGTATACTAGCTGTACCCGCAAAACATTTGCAGCACTTTTTAAAATACTAATAACTATGAATTAACCTCAACAATGTTCATATTTTACTTATAAATGAACCTTAGTTAAATAAAGGAACCTTTTTATTAAAACTCATGGCAGCAAGCGAACTCAAGCTAATTGTAAAATTTTCATTAGCCCTGAAAAGGACTTTGAAGATTCAAAATATGGTAGTGGCCCTAAAAAGGACCGTTAAGACACAAAATATGGTAGTGGTCCTAAAAAGGACCGTTATTAGCCCTGAAAAGGACTTTGAAGATTCAAAACATGGTAGTGGCCCTAAAAAGGGCCGTTAAGACACAATAAATGGTAGTGGCCCTAATATGGACCGTTAAATACAATAAAAGGTAATAGCCTTAAACAGGACGGTTAAATAAAAGGTAGTCGACCTAAAATGGACCTTTTAGATCAAATAACTGGTGGTGGTTAATTACAGTTAAAATAAGTTTTTGTACAATTGCTACTATGTTCCATTTTTAAAATTATGTACATATAAGATTTTTTTATTGCATCAAGACCTCTTTATATACAGGATTTTTAGTAATTTTTTCTCCATAGACTTTGACAGAATCAAAACTCCTAGCCCTAGAAAAAGCAACATAAAGTTGACCATGAGTAAAAACTGGCTTGGGTATATAAATACAAATTTTGTCAAAAGTCTGTCCCTGTGACTTATTTATGGTCATTGAGTATGACAGCCTTATAGGGAACTGTTTTCTTCTCAGTTGAAAAGGCAAATTTGTATCTGATGGATTTAGTGTTATCCGTGGTATAAATACTCTGTTCCCGTGAAATCTACCAGTTATAATTTCTGCATCTAAGAATGATGGGAAAAGCTTTCTTATTATCAGCCTTGTACCATTGCATAGTCCTTGTTTTGGATTAAGATTCCTCAACAACATTATAATTGCCCCTTCTTTAAGTTTTAATATGTGTGGTGGCATGCCTGTTGGTGTAAGACTGTGGAGAAACTCGAGAGGGTACAGACATTGATTATCCTCCTCATCTGTTGAATCAAACCTGCAGTATTCTCTTAATTCCCCTGATAATTTATCTAAAACCTTTTCATTCAGGTCTAAGGAGTCATCATTTTTTGCACAGAGGATAGCTTTTGAATAATAGGTTGTGTCATTGTTACGGGCTCTTTTGATGATAATAAACACACAGTGAAACACACAGATATATCAACAGATAAGTCAACGCTTATTGATTTGAAATATAAACTAAATGAACTTTATTTAAACTGCTCGTGACTGCACGACTATCTCATACAAAACTCTAATACAACACTCTATCTATAACTAAATTAAATTTCTTTCTCGATCGACTGCTCGCCCCCGAATGTCGAGGGAAGGGAATAGGGGGAGGGGCGTTTCCGACATCAAAGCCGGACTCCTGGGTTTTCTCTGAGTCCGGTAGGGCTTTGATCTTGGTCAGTGGCCAAAGGTGCGAAGTCGCACCTTCGTCCAGCTAACGTCCAGCTTCCGAGCGCCTGGTAGCTTTGATCACGCTCCGCTGACCACAGATCTAACGGGGGTGGGGATGAGGGTAACATAACATGGGGTAGCTATGATGTGGAGGGGGGCAATCGTAACATCTCCCTCCTTGTCAGTAAGCATGATGCAATCATGCAAAATAAAATAAACATCAAATTGTATCCTGAACAGAACCAAAACTAATTTAACTTAAAATAATACAAGTATAACTAAAAAAACTTTTCATACCCGTGATAAGATGATTAGCATAAAAGAGAAAAAGCAAAAGTTACATGTTGATTGACAACTATTGTGTAGGTAACAAACTCATAACATACGTTAGAATCTCAGCTCTACAACTTGTTAACCAACAAAACGTGACATGATCCTAAAACAGTTTACTTATAACAATTGTATCATTTGGTCTACAATACCGTATCTTAAGTCTTATGATCCGTAATGTCATAATATACTAGATATTTAATCTACCTCATGGCGAATAACCATCAATAAACAAAATCAATTTACTATTATAAATACATTCCGAAATTTTACATTAAAAAAAAACGTCTCATTACATAGTAGATGTAATTAAGTATGACAGATTAGGCGAAACAATATAAACAAGTGCAAAAATATATCCAAAATCTTATTAGCCTCCCATAAATAACACCAATCACTAGCTACGTAATCATGATCTATATTGAACAAAAAAAAACATCCAAAAGCTACCTAATGTGAGGAGTCATGTGACAATCATTAGTTATCACCCAACATCTATACAGTGAGAAAATATATCTATCTTACGAATATTTACAACACAAAAATTATTATGTAAAACCTAGGATGGTAATACAAGTTACATTATGCAATTATAGATTCTTCTAAAACAAATTAAATTATTGTCAACATTTAAACAAACAAAACGATATTTCAAATACACATAAAATCTTCAATAAAACACTTTAAATAATGACATCACTTTTACAAACATTAACCCTTTCTTTTACATCACTAATCGAGATATCACATGGTCGAGAGTTTGAAGGTTTATAAGGTCATCTTGATGTAATGTTAATGTTGGGGTCTGACTGCAGTTGCAGTCAGACTGATCTTGGAGGCGTTACTGTGGTAGCGTGTCTCTTATTCCTCACACACAAACACTACTCAAATCAATGCACAATTCAATGTTGCTGATTCATTGGTACATTTATTTACGAAGACATTAACATAGCAAACATGTTGAATCATAAAGGCACATCTTCAAAAGATCAAATAATATATATGAGTTGCCATATGAAAGCGAATATATTAACTTCTTCTAGAGTTAAATAATAATACGTCTTGTATGTTCAAGAACTAGAAAGCAACTGCCGTTATCACCAAGGCTTGTTTCTACGCAAAATCTTAAATGACGTCAAACTATAAAAAACTACGTCACATAACAATATAAAAATTAAAACTCTCTAGAGTTACTTAAAAAGTGTGATTAACACATATGCACAAACTAAATCAATTAATAAATCAACCTTAACTCCTCGACACCTCCCCTCCCTCCAAAAATGTGCAACATTTCTTTATAAATATAATCCATCATAAATAACAACTCATCAGTATTTCAATATCAACCTACTATTCAATAATATTCAACCATGTTCAATAATAATCAATGATATTCAATAATATCCAACCATATTCAATAATAATCAATGATATTCAATAATATCCAACCATATTCAATAATAATCAATGATATTCAATAATATCCAACCATATTCAATAATAATCAATGATAATCAATAATATCCAACCATATTCAATAATAATCAATGATATTCAATAATATCCAACCATATTCAATAATAATCAATGATAATCAATAATATCCAACCATATTCAATAATAATCAAAGTGGACAAAATCAATTTTTATGTGCCAATTATAAGATATCAATTCAACCAATATGATTAATTCAATTAAATAATCAATATATATCCACAAAAAAAAATTTCATGTTATTATTACCAATATATGTGCCTATAATCATCATTATGACTTATTGGTGCCATAACCTATCAAAAATGTACAAAAACAATTCCTTAAGCCATACAATGTGCCATACAATTAATGTAATATATTGTTTTACTATGCCAGCTATTTAATAGTTCATCTATGTTTTACTATTACCATATGCCAATATTCATGTATCTATTACATTCATTTAAGTCTTCTTTCTGTTTTATTTTATTACATGTATGTTTCCTATCAAATAATGTGCCTCTTGATTGTCTGTGTTCTCCCATCTTGCCTTTACAATTATTTCTTATCTTAAAGCATTCTTCTTTTTCATGACCAAGCTTCTTGCAAAAACTACAGTGAGGTTTATTCAAATAATCATTATGTTTATTTATTTTATAATCTTTTCTTACTCTGTATGCCTTCCAATCTATATGACTAGTCCTATTGTGTACCTGTCTGTTTCTATGGACATTCTGTGGTTGTTGTCTATTTCTGTTGTTTAAATTGTGTGTATGTCTATTACTATATGTCTCCTGTGGTTGTTGTCTATTTCTAATATTTTTCACATATGTACCACTATCCTGTTTATTTCTAAAGGGACAAAAATTTTGTTTGTGACCCAATTTATGACAGTTGTAGCATTTTATATGTTTAAATTTAATGGAGCATCTATTTGCTTTGTGATTATGACTATTACAATAAAAACATACTGGTTTGTGTCTATGTGCTGACTTTGTTTTACTTTGTTTACTGGTGTGTGTAATAATTGAGATTGAGTGAATTTTCTTAAATTTTGCATCTGTATGTTGTTCATTTTCTTTTGAAGTTTTGTCTATTGATGTTTCATTTAGGTCTCTAACAATATGCATGGAGTTTAAATGTACTTGAT
The DNA here is from genome assembly GCA_021962125.1 of Bulinus truncatus. Classification (NCBI taxonomy): domain Eukaryota; kingdom Metazoa; phylum Mollusca; class Gastropoda; family Planorbidae; genus Bulinus; species Bulinus truncatus. The sequence continues at coordinate 3,066,154 of JAGDYQ010000069.1, forward strand.
TGTTATTTTTGCTTATTACTTGTGCATCTAACTTCTCTGTTATTGTTAGTGTAGTGTTGGACTGTTCAGTTACATAAGTTGTCACATGTTGTTCAAATTTTTCAAATTTTTTTATCAATGTTTGTAAACTTTGAGTCAATGTTTGTATTTGTTGACTTTGTTCTTGTATGATTCTCCTTAATGTATTATTATCATCTTGCTGTTTTAAATCAAAGGTGCTAGCATAATCATTGTCTTGTTGATCTATTATCATATTCTGATTATTATCCCTTACTTTCAAATCACTGTTTTCTAATGTGTTAAAATTATGTTTAGATACTTTACAACCATTATTTTCTAAATGATGAAGTAACTGTCTTACAGAGTAAAGTTCAGCATTACATCTCTTGCATCCATATGTTGTCATGTCTAAATTTAATATAGTAAAGTCATAGGGATCTATTAATCTACTGTCATATAATATACCCAAGTGATCTGGATAACCACCACAAATATTATTATTCATATGCTCAAATAGTGCATTCTTAGAGTCAAATTCACGACCACAGTTGTAACAATCTAATTTATGTACTGTCGTGTTTATCTCTTTTATTTCTTTAATTTCTACTTCTGCTTCTAATCTAAGTCTTTCTTTCTCTAATTCTATCCTGGCAAGTTCCCTATCATTTTCTATATCTTTATCTAACCTCTCCCTTTCCTTTTCTCTATTAATTATTCTTTCTTCCCTGTCCAACCTTTCTTTAGTTAATTTCTCTTCTTTTTCAATGTTTTCTTTAATAAATTGTAGGAGTTTCTCTCCTGTTAGACCATATTTTTCACCTCTCCTCTCATATGCTTCCCATAAATTTTCTTCTATATTTTTAACCTCCATATTTATGATTTAAGAAACCCTTCAATGATCAATTAACAATTTCTAATAGATTCAAATAGATTTCAACAATATTGGAGAAGAAGGAAAAAAAAAATTTCACTGGCACTGATATATACAATTGGCACTATTTAAAATATCACATATATCAAACAATGTTTACATAAATAAATGTCCTATATTATATGCATGGGATTGGGATTCAGTGTCCGAAACAATAAATAAATAGAAAATATTTATGAAAATGTATATATTTATAAATTTCACAATACAGGACGACAATAACAGAATCAGCTTCCTAATAGATGTTGACAGTGAACAGGAGAATACAATGCATGTGTAAACAAAACGCAGACGTACACTAGACTAGTTGAGTTAAAATTAATTATGACGAAATATATACAAACAAATAGGACAATAAATAAACAAACTGCTCAAAAACAACTAAATATTTAAATGATATCAGTATTTCAAGTGGATCCAAATATTATTAAATAATTACTAATGACACAATTAAGTGCAATAGATCCAAATGAAACACTAATATACCCCTAATAGAACCCCAAATTAGCTGGCCTATATTTGGGTCGCCACTCCTTCCTCCTGGTTTATAACGAATAAACAGATGTGGACACCGAATATTAACTATATAGGGAAAAAATAAAAATAAAAAAATTGTACGTTACAATTTGATGTTTCTTCTGTTTGTATCAAGGCACCACAATACTTCTAGGCGGCCATCTTGAATCTGTGACCTTGACTCGTAGTTCCGAATGAGATGAATGAAAGTGTCAAACCTTGACCTTGATCCTATGCCGTGGGAAATTTTCAATAATAAATGAAATATATTCGAAATGGTATTCGAGATAGATGCAGAACTGACCGGACCGTAGAGTATTTATCGCAGTCAGTGTTTGAGACTTGGTCTCAGTCTGCCATTGAGATAAGATAAGATCTCAATTATTTTTCTTGTGTGCAGCACGCTGGTTCTCTGTGCTGGTTCTCCTCTGGGCTGCAAATTGGTAACAGTTTACTGGTCTGGATAACTGGACTGCTCTTGTGGTCTGGTTCGCTGGTCTGGATCACTGGACTGCTCTGGGGTCTGGTTCACTGGTAGGATCAATGGACTGCTCTGGGGACTGGTCTGGATCACTGGACTGCTCTGGCTGCTGGGTTCTCCATGCTGGCCACCATTGTGAAGGTTTATAAGGTTATCTTGATGTAATGTTAATGTTGGGGTCTGACTGCAGTTGCAGTCAGACTGATCTTGGAGGCGTTACTGTGGTAGCGTGTCTCTTATTCCTCACACACAAACACTACTCAAATCAATGCACAATTCAATGTTGCTGATTCATTGGTACATTTATTTACGAAGACATTAACATAGCAAACATGTTGAATCATAAAGGCACATCTTCAAAAGATCAAATAATATATATGAGTTGCCATATGAAAGCGAATATATTAACTTCTTCTAGAGTTAAATAATAATACGTCTTGTATGTTCAAGAACTAGAAAGCAACTGCAGTTATCACCAAGGCTTGTTTCTACGCAAAATCTTAAATGACGTCAAACTATAAAAAACTACGTCACATAACAATATAAAAATTAAAACTCTCTAGAGTTACTTAAAAAGTGTGATTAACACATATGCACAAACTAAATCAATTAATTGATATTTAAATCAACCTTAACTCCTCGACAGAGAGTAGTGTTGTTTTCGTCGACGAAAACTAAAACCTTCGTTAACGAAAATGTTGACTTTTCGTCAACGATAACTAAAACTAAAACTAAAATTATCAGCAAGACTAAAACTAGACGAAAACTAAATCTCGTAGACAAAAGACTGAATAAAAACTGAAACTAAAACTCCCCAACGAAATAAAAACTAAAATCCCCATTTATCGTCTTTTCCGGTATAATGTTGACACATGAAAGAAAGAACAACAAAAGATAAAAAAAAATGAAAAATGACAGCCGACGATATAAATTTTGCTTTGAAAGTTTAAATTGCCATGCGGTTAGATCAAAGAGTGTCGTACTACAAGATACAGTCGATTCTGCTTAATTGGGACACATCGGGACCGAGGCTTTTTGTCCCAATTAAGCGGCTGTCCCAGTTAAACATACAAATTTACTATTGGCTTCTTGGTTTGGCTTCTTTGAGATATGTCCCACATAAGCGGTGTCCCAATAAAGCGGAATCCACTGTATTTTTTTAAAATTTGTTGATGTTCATGTATTTCTATTCAATGAATTGTTTTTAACCACCCAAATTGTATTGTTTGTTGAACTCGGCATATTATTTAATAATATAATATGTGTTAATTATATGATATTGTTTTATTACAAAGTTTTCAATTTTAATTAAAACATACAGTTTTAGAATTTAATACCATTCAATTAATTATTTTTAATGAAATGTAGTAAATACTAAAAAAATGAATTAATAAATAAAAACAATTTATAAATATAAATAAGCACAAATGAATTAACAACTCAATTAACAAACATACACACAAGAATACAGCAAGGTATATAATTTATCACTATATAACCTATAAACACTTACAGTATATACATTTTATATATATATATATATATATATATGTGTGTGTGTGTGTGTGTGGGTGTGTTGTGTGTGTTTTTTTTGCAAATAGTGGCACTAGTAAAGTATCGGTATAGAGTATCGAAATTTTTTTGTTTAAATTGTATCGGCGATACACAAATCAATACTTGATACAAAAATGATCGGCAATACAGCAACAAATAATGAAAAAAAAGTATCGCCGATATTGTATTGGCCGATACCGATACTTCGATACTAACAACCCTGAATATAAGTCATCAAAATAATAGAATTACTTCACTCTTCAAGTAAACTGTTGTTACTTAGTTTAGTTATTTCAGAGTTCTAGGTCTTAGAATAAACACGTTTGTTTTAATTTTGACTTACGTTTTCGGTTTCTTATTGTTATTACGTTTTTAGTTGTTTTTTTGTACATGCACTGCAAGTCTGCTAGTCTACAACATAGTCAAAAATTTAGTCATGGTATTGGCACATAACACAATGTGATAGTGTGACTTATAATGTGACAATGAAGTGAAATGACTCAGTTTCAGTACACTGAGCTGTCATCTCTGTGACTACTATTATTATGCTTCAATCTGTTTCAACAATTGGTCATGAACAATGATGTTATTTGTAATTGGTGTTTACAAGACTAAAACTAAAAGTGAAACTAAAATGAATAAGACGAAAACTAAAACTCTGGTGTTTTAGTCGACGAAAACTAAAACGAAAACTAAAATTGGGCCTAAAACTAAAACTAGACTAAAACTAAAATTATTACAGAAAAAACGAAATAAAAACTGAAACTAAAATAGGACCTGGGACTAAAACAACACTAGTCGAGAGTCAAACTATTTTACAAAATGTTCTCGCCAGTTGCTATTTAAGTCCCTCTCTCTGCAACCAAAGGACCCATACTTTGATTGTCTCTTTTGATAGAAATTATTATTAAACTCATTATTTTTAGGTCTAGACTTGAGAGTACAGTAATGATCTTGGTAATTGGGACTAAAGCCTGACGCTACCCTACTGCTACTATCTCTGTCTTCGTGAACACGTCTGTTATAAAACCTGACATTATTAATGTCATAGCCTCTTCTACCCTCATTATATTGTGTGTCATATCTACCCCTACACCGAAAAACATTTATATCACCCTGCCTAGACTGTGCGATCATTGCCATATTATTCACACAATTCCCATTCACGCAACATTGCTCTCTCACATCAAACTTCCTTCTAATTCTATACTCACACTCACATTTGCGCTGCCTACCTCGCTCTACGGGTATGTTACGATTATAACTGTTGTTCTTCCTTACAACTATTATTCTACGAGTCTGATACTCAGGTTTAAATCTCCTTCTCTGCCATTGATCACATTCTCCCACTGACTGACTTAGACCAGCTACAGGTTTACTAACACGCACAGGAAAAGTTGGTTTTTGTTGTGGTGTCTTCCCAAAATGATCATTTTGTTTACAAACAGGCTCTATAACAGGGAACTTTATTCTATCACATTTCTCCTTAATTATTGTTCCATCATTACTACAACTTTTGGTCGGATTACTGACTTCTTCAATAAATTTAACTTGACCAATGTCCTTTTTTACATCCTTGATCTCAACTATTGAGCCCACTAAATCTATTTTACTAACCATGGCCTTCAAACCCTCTTCTATTTTAGGCTGTGATGCGGCGATTGAATCTATCGATTCTAATTTGATCAGGATACTGTGTAACAACTTCTCTACCGAACCTAGTCTAATTGACAAGTTGTCTATTTTTAAATTTGTTTCTAGTATTTCATCTCGTAATCTCTCTCTGTTTTCTAACTGCACATTTACCTGTTCTCTACTCACTCTTTCATCCTCTAACGTCAACTCGTTATTTGTCACCTGTATTCTATCATCACCCTTTGACATCTCCATTTCTTCGTTATTTTCCTCAAATAAATATGACCCTATTATCGGCTCGTCATCTACTAATGGCGGATTTCCCCCTTTCAATTGCCTCTCGTGAAATGCCTTTGCAAATTCTTCTCCCGTAAGACCCAACCACCAAATCATTTCAATTTTACTACCTGAACTTGACATCTCTTCTAATCTTTCTTCCCTCTCTTTATTATTTGTCTCTATTACCCAATCTTGTAAGTCATCGCCAGTATACCCAAGGGCCTTACCAGTTTCTACCAAAGCTGCCAGATTTTCCATGGCACTGTAAACAATATTCACCAGCAAATAGAAATAAGTAACAAAAAAAATTAACAGAAGATCGCCACTGCTAATTACAAATACAGTGCCCCCAAGTACATCCAAAGTACCCACAATTACAACTACAGTGCCCCCAAGTACATCCAAAGTGCCCACAATTACAACTACAGTGCCCCCAAGTACAACCTAACTGCCCACGATTCACTGAATTTCAAGGATAAGCTTCACTTCAACATTTTGTACCAATCGATACATTTAATATATTTTAATTCGACTGTGTACAGTAAGCAATAACGAGAATTGTAAGATTGTCCAAAGTTTATTCATGCTATGAGCTTATCAAATCTCACATCAACAACAAGTCATTAAATGGCATCAGTGCTTGTATTTTTAATCTCCATTTGTAAAAATGTTTGTGAGATCTAAATTGTTTTGTTTATTTTAAGTCCATTTAAAATAAAAGTCATTTTAGTAAAGTTTGTTTTTAATCTTTTATTATAAGCTAATTAAATTACGTCTATCACTTGTGCATACGTAAACTAAGAAGAGAACTGCAATAGTGCGTGCAATTATAAATTCATTCATAGTCCATGTTCGTTATATTTCTTTTGACATCAAAATCCAAGTCCTTATATGCTTATGAAACATACAGAGGTCTACAAGATCAGATTGTATGAGAATACCCAAATAATTAAATGAATCATAAGTCATTGGGCGATAAAAGAAATTTTAATTACAACATTCAGATAAAATACGACAGCCACATGAATCGAGTTAAATTTTAGCGAATGCCCGAATACAAGGGTCATCAAAAGGCTGAAATAAACGAAAAGATTCATTAATGAGGCTCCAGCAAGGAATGGTAAAAAAAAGATGAGTTTGTAAAAATTAGGGAGCGACCGATTGGCCTTTTTACCCATAGTCCGATACCGATATTTTTCCCTAGCATTTTAACCGATACCGATATTTTTTTTAATCAACAACAACGCCAAACACGTGTTTTTCTCGTGCTACAGATAATGACGTATGTCAACCCATGTTCACCCCTTCCCTGTCATATTTCGTAACACTTCGCTCACACGTAAGTCTTGTTTACCCCCCCCCCCCCCCAACTTTCCATCCCAAAAAAAAATACACACAGATGTTCACTAATTGTATCATTCAAGGTCATACATTAGAATTAAGAAATGCCAATCCTATTGTTTCAAGGTCATATCGCTGATGCAATTTTTGTGGACGTGACAATTTCTGTGTAATGTTTTTTTTTTCCTTTTTTTTAAACTTTGTCTGATCTTGTTATAGAATTGGGTTATTTACGGATTTTTTTTTTCTGCAACTCTGTTGTGAAACAAAATGTATTGGCAGCCAAAAAACGGCCGGTCCGATTGTTAACCCATAGTGCCAATATCGGTTCGACTATCGGTCGCTCCCTACAAAAATCGGTCGATCCGATATTAACCGATAGTGCCAATATCGGTCCGATACCGATCCGATTATCGGTCGCTCACTAGTAAAAATAATATTGTATGGTGCATGTACACTATGGTGCATGTTTACTAGGGTGCATGTTTACTATGTTGCATGTTTACTAGGGTGCATCACCAAAAAAAAATTATAATATTTGATCTGTCTGCTATTTAAATTTGTTCCATTGATCAAAAAAAGCATTGTGTAAAAAAATAAAAAAAATATTTGACAATGTTTAGAGGTCCCCCGGACTTCAACAAAATTTGCATAATTAAGCGAAAACTAGATAAAAACATCCTTACTTGTAAAGTCTTACAGAGTTACATACAAAAAGTGAATCGCTAAATAAATTGTTTTATAGCCATTCTTTTATAATGTTTGGCAGCCATGATTGATTTTGATGAACAGTTGTGCTAGAAATTAAATTTAAAATTCACATTTTATTACCAAAAACAACACTTGTCCTTACCGCACATAGATGACAAAGGTAAACATTTGAATTTCTTTATTTGTATTATTTTAATTTCTGATACAAGCGACCTTTGAAATCATTAAACTTTAAAATTAAATCTAACTATCAAATATTATATTTAAACTCCAATAGAATATTTTGAATTAATACAATTAAAATGCATGTTTTTTAAGATGCTGTTTGGGTGATAAGGAACACAACAATACGTTTAATACACCTTCAAAGGAAATGCTGACTGACCCTTATACCACTTCAACAGTGTCATATCCAGTTATTACTGCGTCTCCAGCCTCACAAACAAAGAAACCACAAACTCGTCGGGAAAATGAATTGTTTGGCATTGGCCCTGCAATCTTTTTTGATGATGCTACAATTACTGGAATTCGACTACCAACTTTTGAGGTGCATGATGTATCACTGCAACGTAGCAGCACACAGTTAGCGTCCAGTAGAGTGTTACAAAGGATAATGGTGAAAAAAAAATTTTTATTCACTTTCGCATACCCCCCCCAGAAATGTGAGGTTTGGGGTAAGTAATACGTAAGCCAAATTATAGGGCAAAATATTGAGTCTAAGTGACTGCTCATTAGCATCAAACTTTTAAGTTTTTTTTTTTTGCAAAAGGGTCATTCCATGTCAACTCAACAAGTTTTTTGACAATTGTTCACCCGACCCTCTCAGATCTTTTTGAAATTTTTAGGGCTTGTTGTACATTCAAAGTTGAGTTATTCCTGAAAATTTCAGACCATTTGGTGAAAAACTTTGTGAGATATGATTTTTTAAAGTTTTAAGGGTAGTCGCGAGTTCGCATGACATTTACATTTTCGCGATATTCGAACGTGAATATTTCAAAAACTAAAAGGGGTATGAGACTGCAATTTTCAGTATTTACTCATTGTTTTATTCTGAGATGAATAGTGTATTTATATCAAGTGTAGCTTGCACAAAGAATGCCCTAAAAATTTCCAAACTTTGCACTTCAGACAGTTTTCATCAATATTTGACCCAGTATAGCCAAGAACCTCTAAAACATGAAATGATGTTTGTTATACACTTAGTAAGTAACATATATGTGTATACTATTTTGATAGAGGATTCCTGTCTGTTAATCAAATAATAGTGTATTCATGTTGAGCCCCTTCAAGCATGATGGTCGTCCATTTTTGCACGCATTGCGACCCCCAGATGACCATGTGGACAGTAATTCACACTTTTCATATTTTGCACACTTGTTAACCTTGACAAGTACTAGCTATGGTGAGAATTTCATGTTGGTGTCTTGACGTCTTCTTGGTGAAAAATCTGCATGAAATAGCATGATTTCTACACTATCGTGGACCAAAGTAATTTTGAATGTTTGAACTGACATCCTTGATGGACTGAGTTTTTCTTATTGTGAATTTCGTTTTTTTACTTGACACATGTATTCTGATAAACTCTTCCTCTGAAATGACACAACTGAATTGGGATAAAAACTGCTCTCATCTTGTTGAAGCTTCAGCTTCTGTAATGTCATAACCATGGCCTCCTTTTCGCCATCTGAAACACTGTCAGAAAAAAAGCCAACCCGATTAAGTCTTCAGACACATACCACAAGTGCCATCTCATTTTCTTCAGCGCAAAGTCTGCTATTTGTTTGTCAACCCCAGCATATGACTCCAAACTATGCAGTAGGCACAGATCAGTTAACGTGCATCACAGCTGCTGGTGGCACTGAACCAGGCTTTCACATAAATAGTAACGGTGAACAAGAATATACGCAGCAGCTTTTCTGCTGTGAGGTTCAGTTGCTCACGAAACATGTACATTTAGTACTTTAGCCATCCAGCGGGAACGATGATAGGCACCTGGCGGACTGAAATGATCTGATGATTCACCAACGTCACCATCATCGTTACTGCCGCTTAACATGAGTAGTGTCAAGTTAAGAAACTCAAGATAGTCCTGTCTCGGTTGAGTTATCTGACATGTGAGAAAGAAGTCGATAATGTCAACTGTTCTCTCATAAAGCCAAGCTTTCTCACTGTTTGTCAACTCTGAGCTGGATGTAGAGACATCAATAGCAGCAAATCGTGATGTATCAATGGTCGGTCACGTTTCCTTGAAACTTTTGAACAGTGAAATGTGTGGTCCAGATGATTTAAACAACTTGTCAAACACTGCTGCTGATATTATTTCAAAGATGTGATGACGGCATGCTAGAAATAGGCGTTTGTCAAACATCCGCTGAATAACTGTTAGGGCGCCAGTATGAACTCCTGTGTTAGAACTTGTTGTATCAAAACAAAGACCAGCCAGCCATTCTGGGACACCTTTCAACTCATGTAGTATCTGAACCACAGCTTTACCCATTAATTCACCAGTTGATCTTCGCAGTTGTAGAATTGTCAGAAGCTCTTCAACCTTCACTCAAGACACAACAATTGGCATTCGATCAACTAGCTCGTCTGATTGGCCACCAACATCTGGTAGTAATTTTCCATGAAAATGAGCAACTAACGGTGTGCTTGGCACAAACATCTCCTTCTGGTTTACTCTGGCTGAACATTTTTTCTAGCTCTATATATTGTACTTGTTGACAGTGATACTGTTGTTGATTCATCAGCTGGGAAAATTCAACTTTCAACTCCATCTGCCTATCACTTCGACAGCCTTTGTTCTTGCCAAGCTTAACAGATCTCTCGTACAATGCTTTCAGCTTGGCAACAGCATTGGGTTTCTGTGTTGTTGGGATGTGCGCTATAAACCATATAGCAAAAAACGTTTGAGCAGCTTTCAGAGAGAGTAAGCTTCTGACTCTACAAGTAATAAAGCAAACGACGCAGAGTGAGCCCCATAGTTGGTAGGCTGTTAGAACAAGTGACAAAATCAAGAGATGCTAACTATTGACCAATCAACTAGACATCGATTTCAGATCTATTTTTGAAAGTCTTTTGAGGAACAGATGCCATATTAATTATTACAATTGAACTCTAAATCTGAAATCTGAAAGGAAAAGAACGCACAGCAGTGTACATTGCAGAATGAATAATGCGGAATTAACAATTTAAATGTCAATAATAGTACACTACAAAGTCAATTTAAAAAATCCACTCAAAGATCGCATTATATAGGCTTACGAATATGCCAAAAGAAGGAGACCCTTTGAGCAGTCTGTTAATGTCAATCTTTTTGACTGAAACCTTTACTGGTTACCTTACATTAATCCTCATCCATTAATGCCCTATGCGGTCAATTTTGAAAAAAAAAATTTTTTTGAAACACTCTAGCGTCCAGGTTCTCTTGGTGCACCTTCTCGATTTACAACTGCCAAAATTGTGCTGAATCAAGTTACTGCTTTCTACGAAAAAGCAAACATTCCAATGGTGACAGAGGAGAGCATGTGAGAAGATAGTTCAGCTACTTGATGAAAACAATAAATTTCGTTCAATTGATAAAAGTCGCCGAGACACACCAGCCACCAAACGTAAACTGGAACAAATGAAATCTATGTTGGCAACAACTTTTCAACTGCGGCCACCAAATGCCATGACTATTATCAAGAATGCAGAAGATATAGCATTCTTGAGGTCTATGAAAGGAGACAGGTCTTCCAGCTTTGGATCATTTGACAAAACACTTGGGAAAAAAGTCGCTCGACGCCATTCACGAGCAAGAGAAGAAAATGCAGCATGTTCAACGATATCAGTGCCTTCCAACGAGGGTAGCAGTGACGAACCCGATTATTCTACTTCTAAATTTGAAGATATTTTGAAGTTTGTGGATAACCGTTTGGATGATAAAATGTCATTGCAAAAGCGAAGAAAGCCAACAGGAACTTTGGTATTTGTACCTCCAGATGTTTTAAGCCGACCAAGTCTTGTGTCACTAGCAACAAGATTAAAGATTACACCAACACAGCAGGCAAGGGCCTTATTAGCGAGTCTGGGGGTGATTTATCAATGGTGGCTTCTTCCTGTGCCATTGCAGATCGTTCACGTCGCAAAGTTGTAAGTGAGATATCTACAAAGATCCACGACTCCTGGGAACCACCCAAACTCTGCACGCTCCACTGGGATGGCAAACTGACACCTTCTCTAAAAAAATCATCGTGTCACTGAAGAACGCATAACAGTTGTTGTTGGTGATGCAAAGCAATTGAAACTTTTAGGAGTGCAAAATTATGCCAAGGCAACAAAGAAACCCGTTGGTGAAATAATTGCAGAATCAACCATGAAGCTAATGACAGAGTGGCATTCTAATTATTGTATCGTTAATATGACATTCAACACAACAAGGTTAAACACTGGTCATCAGACTGCTGCCTGCATAGCCATACAAAATAAGCTGCAACGTGATGTTCTGTGGTCAGGTTGTCGCCATCACATTGGTGAAGTTATCCTCTTGCATGTGTTTGCAGACATGAAAATAGATGTTTTCAAATCCCCGGATATAGTTTTGTTCACCAGGCTGCGAAATAATTTGGAATTGGTGGTACATGATTGGTCTCATGTACGTCGTTCGTTTACGTTAGCTGATCATGATCTGATGGCTCAAGAGCGACTGACGATAATGAGAGATGCGGTAATTGCTCATGCCAACTCTAGTAAACAAACCGAATTCTTGCGACACGACTACCACGAATTCCTTAAGCAAAGCTGATATATTGCCTCATGGTTGCACTGTGTGAGGAACAAATTCAATTATTGCCTCCAGGTACTATTACCACACGCGACCAAGTGCCAAAGATTCGTGCATTTGCTACATTTGTAATACAGGTTTATGTCGTGTGGTGGCTCACTTGCAAAAAGAGTGTGGCTGCACAATGGAATGATCTACAGCTCTACAAGCGACTTTTGGATTACAACGATGTCAACAGAGACATATCCAAGTCAGTACCCTGAATAGGCATATTTGGTACCTCCCTGCTGAAATGATCCCACTTGCTCTGTTCAGCAATGAAGTACCTGTGTTGGAAAAGCGAGCTCTAGCAGATGCTCTACTAAGGCTTCGACCAGTGGTTGCCCTCCAAACTCCACAGAATTGATTTGGAAATGGTTGGGGAAAACCACGATTCCAATCAATTGATTCTTTAACTCGATTGTGTGATCTGTCTGGAGTTGACTCGTGGTTTACTATATACAGACTTTAACTGGACACGGGATTCCTTGAACTGCTTGTTGATGATTGGTGCCAAATAGCTTTTTACATTGCCAGTGCAGAAAATGTTGCTGCTATTAACGTTGTTAACGATGGTGCCAAGAGAGGAGTGAAACTGGCATCTGACTTTGTTGAAGCAGCGCGAACGGATGAACATTTTCAAAGCATTCTTCAAGTGGTAGAAATGGACCGCAAAAACATCTCAAAAGTGCGTAAACCTTACAAACGTGCAACAAAGAGAAAATTAAATGCAACAGTAATAAAGAATTTAATATTTTAATGTAATTTTTATATAGGCTGGAATAAACTTTTTTTTTCTTTACATGTTTTGTGATTTCTTGGGCGGGGGGGGGGGACCTCTAAATCAGCTCTGATTTGAAAAATATTTTACACAAGTTATTATTAATGATATCAGAACAAATTAGAAACATGGACAGCTCAAAAACAAACAATCAATTTTTTCCTCTATTGTGGTGATGACCCTAATGTACACATTTCACATACATATAAGATATAGACTTATTCAACAACAAAAGAAGTTCTCCTGATCTGTTGATGTAAACTATGAGGACATCGTCTAATATCAAATTTGGGGCAAAATGATGAAAGTAAGTTATCATTTGTGGATTAAAATTAAATAATTTTTAGCATCGAAAACAATATCTGTCCTATGAATAGTTCCAAACTGACCACTATATGAAATAAAGATTAAAGCGTGTGTCATTAAGTACGAAACAATTAGATTCATAAATGGTTCAACAGCATAATAGTATATAAGTATAGAGATAATGAGATTTTTACTACATAATCAAATTACTGGAAATCCATTATTTACCTACATACAGATATATAAAGAAATGCAGCATTGACTTTTTTATTACATCTTCAAACCTTTTAACAAGTTTTAAACTTTTCTGAGTAATGAAATTGTTTGTTTATGTTGAGACTTGTATCGTGATAAACATACACATTCTTTACCAATCCTTTACAAATTCTTTACAGAAAAAAAAATTCATTTTTTTTTCTTTTTTGAAGCGTCTGTGTTACTATATTTAGAATACATACTGTTATTTGTTTTTAAATATCTATTTTAAATAAAATAGCCCTCTCCTCAGATTCTTGTCTCATGACGTCATTGATAATCTGCTTTCGCTGAATTAATATAAAAAGGTTTGTATCTACAAAATCTAATAAGCTGCTGCTGTGTATTGTTTGAATGTTAAACGAATTTATAACTAGATGACGGATGTATTTACTGTAAGGTCTACGTTATTTGCTGTTCACATCTCTAGATAATTTATCATATGTCCATATCTCTAGATAATGTATCGTATGTCCACATCTCTAGATAATGTATCGTATGTCCATATCTCTAGATAATGTATCATATGTCCACATCTCTAGATAATGTATCGTATGTCCACATCTCTAGATAATGTATCGTATGTCCACATCTCTAGATAATGTATCGTATGTCCACATCTCTAGATAATGTATCGTATGTCCTCATCTCTAGATAATGTATCGTATGTCCACATCTCTAGATAATGTATCGTATGTCCACATCTCTAGATAATGTTTCGTATGTCCACATCTCTAGATAATGTATCGTATGTCCACATCTCTAGATAATGTATCGTATGTCCACATCTCTAGATAATGTATCGTATGTCCACATCTCTAGATAATGTTTCGTATGTCCACATCTCTAGATAATGTATCGTATGTCCACATCTCTAGATAGTGTATCTATGTCCACATCTCTAGATAATGTATCGTATGTCCACATCTCTAGAAAGTGTATCGTATGTCCACATCTCTAGATAATGTATCATATGTCCTCATCTCTAGATAATGTATGTGTCATCCTATCGCCCGATACAGTATTTGAATGTATGTAGACCACGCCTATCATAAGTTGCGAGTGTTGTATGCGCTACATAAGTAGATCTCACATTGTAAATCTGTAAACTCCACCTAAGCTAATTCTGAGATGAATTTATTTTACATGACAATATACTACAATAATTTCTTCAAAATGATATTACTATACATTAATATATTCTACATGACATGTACGATTTTTAATAATTGGAGCACATACATTTATATGTTGTATTTGCCATTTTGTCAACAATGTTACAGTAATGTTATATGAAGATTTCGCCCATTTAAAGCACGTTGTTATATTAGTTCCTGGTTTTATTTACTTCCTTGAGCATCAAGTGGAATTAAATTTGGTGTTAGTGATAAAAAAAACCCATCATGTTCAAATTTCAACTTAAATAATTCAGATGATAATGTATTGTTGAATTAAATTGTTGATAAACATATGACGACATTACATTAAGTTGTATTCATTGTTTTGTTTATTGTAATGGTAAACACTCAGCAGATCAAAAGTATTTTTAAAATACTACAATTTTTTTAAACTTCTGTCCGTTACAAATTTCTTATGATTACATTCAATAATTTAAAAAAAATAAAGTTGATGCTCCATGTATTCAAACCAAATAATTAAATTGTTTGTTAATTATTACCTTTGTTCAATCTTAAATGTTACATTTCTGACATTTGTCATTCAAAATATCAGAAAATGTCACCCACTAAGTTATTCATTAGGGTGGAGTGCAAAAAAATTGTTTTTAATTTTTTATTCTAATAGCTCGAAATGGTTGCCAAATGGTCTAAGTAGTTATGACCTAAAACGTTTGCCGGTACCCCAAAGGCCTTTAAATTTTAAAGGATACAAACTATAAAGCATTATAACAATTTTGAATGAAATCAACATCTCAATAGTGATATTTGTAATGTTAATGTGTAAATATAAACTGCTAAACTAAATTATGTTTATGAATAAACAATTTAATAACTTACAAAAAGTCAGGATCGTCGATTTTTCCTAAGGCAGGAGACAGCAAGATGGTCTTCCACAAGTGCCTGTCACCATCTTTGCACGACGGTTTTGTTTTAATGTCAAACCAAACATGGCCATAAACCCTCACAATATGTTAAATGTTCTTGTAAGAAGATAAAATTATGAGCTGATTTCTCATGGATTAGGTCTCAAATGGAAGGGTCAGTGATTAGGTCTCAAATGGCTGGGTCAGTGATTAGGTCTCAAATGGAAGGGTCAGTGATTAGGTCTCAAATGGAAGGGTCAGTGATTAGGTCTCAAATGGAAGGGTCAGTGATTAGGTCTCAAATGGAAGGGTCAGTGATTAGGTCTCAAATGGAAGGGTCAGGGATTTGGTCTCAAATGGCTGGGTCAGGGATTAGGTCTCAAATGGATGGGTCAGGGATTCGGTCTCAAAAGGAAGGGTCAGGGATTTGGTCTCAAATGGAAGGGTCAGGGATTTGATCTCAAATGGAAGGGTCAGTGATTAGGTCTCAAATGGATGGGTCAGGGATTGGGTCTGAAATGGATGGGTCAGGGATTTGGTCTCAAATGGATGGGTCAGGGATTTGGTCTCAAATGGATGGGTCAGGGATTTGGTCTCAAATGGATGGGTCAGGGATTTGGTCTCAAATGGATGGGTCAGGGATTTGGTCTCAAATGGATGGGTCAGGGATTCGGTCTCAAATGGATGGGTCAGGGATTTGGTCTCAAATGGATGGGTCAGGGATTTGGTCTCAAATGGATGGGTCAGGGATTCGGTCTCAAATGGATGGGTCAGGGATTTGGTCTCAAATGGATGGGTCAGGGATTTGGTCTCAAATGGATTGGTCAGGGATTTGGTCTCAAATGGATGGGTCAGGGATTTGGTCTCAAATGGATGGGTCAGGGATTTGGTCTCAAATGGATGGGTCAGGGATTTGGTCTCAAATGGCTGGGTCATGGATTAGGTCTCAAATGACTGGGTCTTTCAAGCGAATATTTATTATACAAAGAGCACATCATGTTATATAGCCCACTAATGGTTATATTTGATGCAGCTGACTTTCATGTTATATAGCTCACTAATAGTTATATTTGATGCAGCTGACTTTCATGTTATATAGCCCACTAATAGTTATATTTGATGCAGCTGACTTTCATGTTATATAGCCCACTAATAGTTATATTTGATGCAGCTGACTTTCATGTTATATAGCCCACTAATAGTTATATTTGATGCAGCTGACCTTCATGTTATATAGCCCACTAATAGTTATATTTGATGCAGCTGACTTTCATGTTATATAGCCCACTAATAGTTATATTTGATGCAGCTGACCTTATTGTAAAAAAAAGACAACGATAAATCAATTAATATGATCAATTAATTTAGTATAACTAAATAACCATAAGTTTGAAAATTATGATGGCTGAAAATTGTTACTTTTTTTACCAAGGAAGTCAATCCTACCAGGGTTGTTAATATTGCAATATTGGTATTGGTAGTATTGCCAATACCTCTTGAAATTTGATATTGGTATTGGTAGTAATGCCAATACTTCTTGAAATTTGATATTGGTATTGGTATTGATAGTATTGCCAATACTTCTTGAAATTTGATATTGGTATTGGTATTGCCAATAATTATTTTTGATATTGGTATTGATTTTTAACCAATACTAAAAGTAATATTCAATTAGTTCTCTACAACATTGATTATGAATAAAGCTGAATATAATAAAGCTTTATTTGGTGTCGCCATCTTGCGAGTGACATTGCCAAACAATTTTTGAATGAAAATGAGCAATAAATGATAATAGAAATCATATATGATATCTGTGGCAATGAGCATTGACCAGTGAGTACTCTAAGTACATTGATTTCTATGGAATTTGCTATTCTTTGCAGTAAATAATTTTCTTGAGCGTTTATTATGTTATTAGCAAAGTATTGTCAGGCAATTAAACTGTAGAACACTTAGGCCTACAGTCACAGGGTAAGTTTTATAGTTTTCTTGTTGCTTTAACCTTTTTCCTGGCAGTGTTCCTAAAATGGAACATCTTGATATTTTTCTAGTAAACTTGAAAAATACATATCATATTTTATAAAATTCACTTTTATTTATTTCTGTGGTTTGTCATTGTTATATGGAAGCCATGTTTTAAACATTTGGTATTTTCTAAATAATTTTAAAACATTTTTTAACGTCATATTTCAAATTTGTCTCGTTAAAAGGTTAGTTCTTTTAATTTTATTACATTTCTTTCAATTGAGAAGCAACCATGGTTTGACTAAAAAACATTTATATTAGTTTTGATGTAAATCCAAATAGATTTTTTTTTTAAGTCTTGAAACTTATGTTCCATTTTAGGATCATTTCCAACTTTGCATTCATTTTTACAAGCCTAATAACTATTTCAATTAAACTTGTATTGAAATTTTCAAATATATTAATTAAATATTTCCATGTTTTGCTGTTTTAAAATAGTTTTAGTATATTTTAATTCAACTTGTATTCATATTTTCAAATAAATTAATTGAAAATATTCATGTTTCAGAATTGAAATGGAAACCTCAAGGTTATATTCATCTAATAACTACAAACTTTTCATAATAAGTTGAAATTACATTTTGTATATTATATGTGTAAATAAACTTGTCTTCCATTTATATAAACAACATTTTTTGTTGTGATTACATAGTGGACAGTGTTCCATCTGTGCATCATGTCAACACTGGCTCTTTCCGTCGTCTCATCCACCAAATCACACAAGGCCAACTATATCCAGCCTGTCAACAAACCGTTACTATGCAGTTGGAAGAACGTTTCAAGTTGAAGAAACGAGAACTCAAAGATACACTATGTACGGTGAATCGTGTTTACACTACAGCAGACTGCTGGACTTCTCGGAGGCGCAGCTTTTTGGGAATAACCGTGCATTGGTTAGATAATCATACCCTGTCACGAAGGCTGCCTGTCTTGCTGTTCGTCAACTAATGGGCAAATACACTTACGATGTAATAGTAAAGACACTGGAGGAGATCTTTGAAGAGTATGAGTTGCAAAATAAGATATGTTTCACTGTCACTGTCATAAAAGCATTCCGTCTCTTTTCAGTTGATGAGTCTGAAGATAGCAGCGTGGAAATGGATCAGAATGGTGAGGATAATTTTGACGATTCAGATATTCAGTATCAGGAGATTGATGAGACCTGAAATCCAACAAGAAGTGCAGATGATGATCAGATCCTGCATTCAGTATCAGGAGATTAATGAGACCTTGAATCCAACAAGCAGGGCAGATGATGATCAGATCCTTTATCACCTTCCGGCACATTGGAAGTGTGCCTGTCATTTGCTCAGCCTTGTAGCAACAAGTGACTGTGCCAAAATGGCTGATCCACTTTATAAGAGAACATCTGTTCAGACATTTTCAAAGTTGACAGCCCTCTGGAATAAACAAAACCGATCAGTTGTAGCTTCTGAAAAGATCAAGGATTCAATTGGTATGCTTTTGGTAACACCTGGTGAAACCCGGTGGAATTCAATGTATGATATGTCACCAGAATTTATAACATTCTCTGTGTAAGTGACATGGAAGTTAAGTTTGACAAACTTTGTGATGAACTTGATATCAAAAGACTACAGCTTGTACAGAAAACATTTGTTAAAGAGTATGTTGCTGTTATGAAGCCTATTTGCCGTGGACTAGATATTTTGCAGGGTGAAACTAAAAAAGATATTGGACTTGGTTTCCTTCTACCAACACGTGTCGTGATGAAGGCTCAGTTAAAAGTGTTTCTTGATCAATGGTTACTTTTCTTCGCCTGGCTAAGTGGTAACTAACAGTTAGTTGGCTTTACCCTGTGAACTCTACTGGAATCCAACGTTCATCGTTAGTTTTCCAGATGTAATACAATCAATCCACTGACTTTTACTATAGCGTCATGTTTAACTGTCTATGTATCATTTCTTTTCTATAACAGTCATTTACTTCATTCATCCATCCATCCATTCATTCATTCATTCACAATGTGTGTACACTCACTGTACAGCATACATATTAAAAAATCTTGTTGCTTAAGGACGTTAATGTATGCCGACTTATTTAATAATAGTTTATTATGTTGTCAAAGACTTTTGGATGCTTTAAGGGAAACTGACGAAGCAAGTGTTAACTATTAAACTAAATTTGGTTAAAAATACATCATCTAAATCAGCCAAAAATAATGATATCGTTTATCGATGTGATATAGAGCTATGTATTACGTATTTGCATTTTATTTGTCGAATGACCCAAATATTGGTATTGGTATTGACAATAATAAATAAATATTGGTATTGGTATTGCAATACTGGTTTTAAAATTGTATTGGTATTGGTATTGCCAATAGATTTTACAGGCAGTATTGGTATTGCAAATAATTTTTTTTTTAGTATTGTTAACAACCCTCAATCCTACTAATAAAGCAGCTATCTTTTAATCCGTGCGTGCGTGTGGGGATGCCGTCGCTATAAATAATCTTTGACGTCATTTCCCGATGGTATAATTTTTTTGCAGAATGGAAACGCCGTCGCTATAGACAAAAATCCTCTGTGACATCATTTCCCGATGGTACATATTTTAATTTTTAAAATGGCATAATAAAGTAGCTATTTTTTTTAACTTTTCAGTGCATTTTTATAAAAACTTTTTTCTAATACTTCGTTTTGATTTTATTATTGAGAGAATTAAGGGTAAAACGTAACGGGTAACATAAATTAGCACCCATATCTTTACCTAATGGTTTTTAGTTTGGTTTGTTTTGCTTGGTTGATTTGCTTTGGTTGATTTTGTTGATTTGGTGGGTTTGGTTGGTTGGGTTGGTTGATCGGTTGGTTCGGTTAGCTGGTTTGGCTGTTTGGTTTGGTTGGTTAGCGTTGATGGGTAAAACGTAATTTGTGACGGGTTTGGCTTGGTTGGTTTGGTTGATTTGCTCGGTTGGTTTGTTTGGTTGATTGGTTAGTTGATTGGTTAGTTGTTTAGTTTGGTTGGTTCGGTTGGTTTGTTTGTTTGGTTATTTGGTTTGGTTGGTTAGCGTTGACGGCTAAAACGTAATTCGTGACGTATGAATGTAGGTCATTTTTGCACTTAAGTGGGTGGCATAAATCAGCACCTAATTAACCTAATTAATCGAATTTAAAAATTCAGTAGTTAAATTGATTAGGAAGGGGTTTCACATTACAACTAGATTTCCCGGGCAACGCCGGGTTTAATATCTAGTATATATATATATATATATATATATATATATATATATATATATATATATATATACGCGTAACTTTGATGTTACGTATATATAGATGAAGCTGGACACTGTTTGAACAAAAGGTGTTGAAGATTACACATGTAATACAGCTCGTAAAGTTTATTTCTGTCATTTGCCTTTGAACTCATTTCACGTAAATATGAACATACAATCTGAATATTTCATCTTTTAACATGCAAATTTGAGCTATTTGTTTGTATTTGTTTAATTCAGAAAAGTCTTTCATCTAATGCATAATTGATCCGATACATTACTAACTGGCGATATATTCTTTCATAGATGGGACATTAGATTATTTATTAAGTATCTTGAGGAATAAATATTTTTAAGTGTAGACTTTCTTCACTATTAAAACTATGCAAGATATAAGCTTTATTTTATACTTTTCTCTTGATATCTATATTTATGTACGTATTTATATATGTGTGTGTATTTACGTATTTATTTATACATGTAGGTTATTTATCTATTCATGTTTGCATGTTTATATATATATATAATATTTTTATATTCTTTTTTATTTTTATTTATTTTTCCGCCGCCTTTCATAGCATGACAGGGTGTTGTGTGCCTATCACATCAGTGTTACTAGTTACGCAAGATGCTTGATTGCCATGCCTACAGAGCGACGGGGTGAGAGTACCCGCTACACAGCCAGAATAGCAAAATAAATAAAGCATTGGATGATACAATATACTGAGCTAAATATGTTTGTACATTAGTTGATAAGTGGAATTGAATAAGTAAATAATTAATCTATTTACCTAAATGGAAAACTATGCTTATATTTTAGTAATGATAAGTAATATTGTTATTTGTATAATATAATGAACAATACTTTTTTACTTTTGGGTGCAATTTAAAAAGTTTTTTTTTTTTCATTTTGTTTAAAATATTTGTACCATTTTTGAAATTTGAACCACATCACATTTTAGCTGTATAATTGGGCACCATTTCTTTTTGTCGTAAGCTCAAATTTCAGACATGAAGTTTATTTCATTTATAATCTCTATGTTTGTTGAAAACAAATTAAGCTTAATATAAACTTTCCTTTTTTACTCTTAATTCATATTTAAGTAGATTCGAACCCCCCACAGTGCCCCATATTATGTTCCCCTCATCCCCACCCATCAGTTTGTAGTATATGTGATATAAAAGTCTCACAAAATGTCGTCACTAGTAAGAACGTCATCATAATGTCACATCAAGGTCAAAACAAATGTTGTTTTTTTTGCAGCATGGTGTGTTACATATTTTGATACAAATAAATGAGACACGAACAGACGTCACATCATGGTGAGTGGGAGCTAGTTGGTACACCAGGATGTGAGTATCTGCACACTTCCACAATGTTTCATTATGTGTTAATGGTTCATTTTTGCTGGTCGTAGTTTGTTTTTGGGGTGGACACTAAATGTGTTTGTAATAAATTAAAATAACTTTTTTCTTAAATAACTAAAATTAAGTTTATTTGTACAAAAGTGAATTTATTTATAATTTATGATACATTTTAATGGGTTTTCGTTAGATATAATACAACACTGATTTTTTAAATGGTAAGTACTATAATAAGAATTTATAATTGTTTCAAATGCATCATTCAAGGTTTTTCTGCAATCTATTATTCATTTGACATACAAATTGACTATATACAACTGTATACTTGGGCGTACATTGTGACATATACATTGACTATACACAACTGTATACTTGGGCGTACATTGTGACATATACATTGACTATACACAAGTGTATACTTGGGCGTACATTATGACATACACATTGACTATACACAACTGTATACTTGGGCGTACATTGTGACATACACATTGACTATACAAAACTGTATACTTGGGCGTACATTGTGACATACACATTGACTATACACAGCTGTATACTTGGACATACTTATATACATAATAATGTAACACATTTATTGAGTAACGAAATAGTAGTAGTGGATGCAGTTTTATTGTTTTCTAAAATGAAATGAAAAATATCACAACTTACATCTCACAATACCTGACAATATATTATTTTACTTTCTGGGCCTAGAGAAATTGTTCTTTATTATTTATATATTTCATATCATTTTTAGTGTCAAAATTGTTTTACTTGTTTTTATTTGCAACAATTGTTGTACTTTCAAATCGATTGGTATTTGAGAAGCTTATTAAAACCAATTTCAAATTTACCCATTTTGTATAACAGACACTGCAGGTGTAAAAGTATTAATAAAATAAAAGTATTCAATCACAAGTTTTATGTTTAAATATAAACTTCTTCAAAAATATTTGTTTACGTATGGGGCTATCAAATTAAATTTAAAAGTTTTTAGTTTTTAAAATGTCTTTTGTGGAATGTCCATAGACATTGATTCGCTTGCAAACAGATTACAGATATAATCATTAGGGAGCGACCGATAATCGGATCGGTATCGGACCGATATTGGCACTATCGGTAAATATCGGATCGGCCGATTGTTGTAGGGAGCGACCGATAGTCGAACCGATATTGGCACTATGGGTTAACTGTCGGACCGGCCGTTTTTTGGCTGCGATACATTGTTTTTTTTTTTCACAACAGAGTTGCAGAAAAAAAATCAGTAAATAACCCAATTCTATAACCAGATCAGACAAGATTTAAAAAAAGGAAAAAAAAAACCCGTACACAGAAATTGTCACGTCTACATCAGAGATATGACCTTGAAACAATAGGATTGGCATTTCTTAATTCTAATGTATGACCTTGAATGATACAATTAGTGAAAATCTGTGTGTATTTTTATTGGGATGGGAAGTTTTTTTTTGGGGGGGGGGGTAAACAAGACACGCGTGGGCGAAGTGTTACAAAATATGTGAACATGGGTTGAAATACGTCTTACAGCACGAGAAAGACACGTGTTTGGCACGTGTTTGGCATTGTTGTTGCTTAAGGGGCTGTCCATTAATTACGTCAACAAATTAGGGGGGAGGGGGGTCAGAACATTTTTGACAATTGTTGACAAGGGGGAGGGGTGGAAGGTCAAGAAAAGTTGACGTCAACAATGTAACATTTTAAATTTAATATAATTACTTAATAAATAGGAAAATTAAGCAGCGTTTGTAGTTCTGTGTTACACACTCGCTTAACATTCAGTATTTTAATTAAATAATATTCCTACTAATTTTGCCACATAAACATTTTGGAAGCCACCTTTATTAGGGGGGGTAATCAAATGTTGACGTAATTTTATAGGGGGGAGGGGTCTCTGGAAGTTTGACAAGTTGACAAGTTGTTGACAAGGGGGATGGGGGGAGGTAAAAATCGCCAAAAATTTGTTGACATAAATAATGAGCAGCCCCTAAAAAGAAAATATCGGTATCGGTATCGGTAAAAATGCTGGGTGAAAATATCGGTATCGGACTATCGGTAAAAAGGCATATCGGTCGCTCCCTAATAATCATACTGTTTCTGGGCCAATTGTAACAAAACAAACAACAGGCATTGCTCTTTGCAATAAATATTTTTGTTTTTTATACAAACTGTTGATCAGTGTTTATAACTCCTATACAAACTGTTGATCAGTGTTTATAACTCCTATACAAACTGTTGATCAGTGTTTATAACTCCTATACAAACTGTTGATTAGTGTTTATAACTCCTATACAAACTGTTGACCAGTGTTTATAAATCCTATACAAACTGTGGATCAGTGTTTATAATTCCTATTCAAAAACTGTTGATTAGTGTTTATAATATTTCCCGTTATGAACATATCTCGTTATTGTACAATTAGTTTTTGTGGATCCGTTTAATGTATCAAATCTTATAAAACATGTTTATGCCACATTCTAAATCATAATTTATTCATGCACTCACATACGTCAGCTCTGACTGTTTACATTCAAGTCTTAATAGCAACAGATGACTTCATAAACTTCTGACATAGTGGCAGATGACTTCATAACAGGCCCTATGAGAGGGGGGTGCAGCCGGTGCGCCGCACCGGGGCCCATGAAATTTTAGGGGCCCATCATGAGCAGTAGATATAAATTAAAGTAAATATATTGAAAATTTAAAAAAAAATTTAATTTATATTTTACGTCATTCGTATCAAATTGACGCCTGTCAATGCAAGAAGGTATTGAAAATCTACTAGAGGCATCTATTAGAGTGGAATCTGAAAAAGGTACAACATTTTTAAACGAATTATTGATGATGTTAACCCTTTTTTTAGGAGAACGTGGTGCTGCTTTTCAAGACTCTTCGCAATGCATTGGTAACTCAAATAATGGAATTTTTTTAGGTTTGATAGAGTTGCTTTCCCACTGGGACCCTAT
Source organism: Bulinus truncatus (assembly GCA_021962125.1). NCBI lineage: Eukaryota > Metazoa > Mollusca > Gastropoda > Planorbidae > Bulinus > Bulinus truncatus. The sequence continues at coordinate 3,091,398 of JAGDYQ010000069.1, forward strand.
TTTAAGAGAACATGTTAAAAGTAGAAGAGTCGCAGAAAAAGGGGGAAAGGCTGCAAGTACATTACCTCTCTATTCTCAAAATGAATTCATTGCAGAATGCTCTGACATTGTTAAGCAGTACATTTTAGGTGAAAGGCAAAGTACTATGCAATAATCGTAAATTCTACATCAGATTCATCTCATTTCTTTTGCGTTACTTAGTTTGCCATGAATCAGGATATGAAATGGCATAACGATTTCTAAAATTTGTTAATTGCAGTGAAAAAAATGGATCAAAAAAAGCGCAACTAATTACTGTAGGGCTTCAGTTTTCTTTGGAATTATCAAAAAATTCAGAAAAAGAATAAAATTGCAAAGCAGTGAGACTAGCGGAGACATATTTTAATGACATAATCTCTGAAAACCTTAAACAGGAAATGAATCACATAACAATGGTTCACAATGCCAATTTTGGTGGAAAACAGTTGGGCGCATTGGAATAACTAAATGCTTTATGCGAATACAAAGTAGAAAGCATATTTCCCAACTTGACAGTCAATTTGAGAATGAGAATATTCCTTACAACACCAGCCACAGTAGCATCTGCAGAAAGAAGTTTCAGCAAACTTAAACTCATCAAAAATTATCTCAGGTCTACCATGGGTCAGAATCGCCTGAACAATCTAGCTAGTCTCAGTATTGAGTTTGAAATTGCAAAGAATATAGACTTTGACACTGTAATTCGTATTTTGCCCAAAAAAAAGCACGCAAAGCGACCTTGTTTTAATAATATTTGTTTATAAAACTTTTGTTATCATTTTTTTTCTTTTCTGTGTATTTCTGTTTAATTTAGATTTATTTGTTTATGATATATTCCAGTAATTGAACAGCTGCATTAATCTTTCGTGGCTGAAAAATTTCTGGCATTTTTCAAGTTTTTTTATTTTACTTAATATAATATGTGATAATTTTATTTATTAAAGTTTCAACTTTTTTACATTACACGTTCTAAAGTAATAAACTGTGAAAGCTGAGCTGCCAGAACTAATTTTTGCTTTATATAAGAGGGGCCCCAAAAAATCTTGCACCGGCACATTTTACTCCTCTCCAGGGCCCTGCTTCATAAACTTCTGATACAGTGACAGATGACTTAATAAACTTCTGATACAGTGACAGATGACTTTATATACTTCCGATACAGTGACAGATGACTTTATAAACTTCTGATACAGTGACAGATGACTTTATAAACTTCTGATACAGTGACAGATGACTTTATAAACTTCTGATACAGTGACAGATGACTTTATACGCTCTGATACGCTCTATAAATTGTTGACGATGACTGACATTGTGACATGTTTCAGTAAATTGATTTCTTGAAAACATTTCTTGATTGTTAAATAACTTCTTCATATACTTTTATACTAAATGATTTATTTTAAGTATTTCAATACCCTCTGATTGGTTTTATCCATGGATGAAAGATTGTTGTAAGCTACGTAATAGTAAGAAAAAATATCGAATTTCCAACATAAAGTTAAAATATTCAGTTTTAGTTGTGTCACAACTAGTATCATCTCGTGCAACACCATACAAAGTCTATTTTTAGAATCAGGAAACTAATTGTTCGGCTTAAAAAAAGAACACAATATTTGAAAAGAATATAAGCTGAAAGTTTGATCAAGATAAGCATGACAAGAAGTTTTTTTTTTTGTTAATAATATCAGCCAAAGATCTAAATAAATGAAATACGGACATACTGAGATGGTTTAGTTTAAAGTATAATATCAGCCAAATGTCTAAATAAATGAAATACGGACACACTGAAATGGTTTAGTTTAAAATATAATATCAGCCAAAGGTCTAAATAAATGAAATACGGACATACTGAGATGGTTCAGCTGAAAGGTTTGAAGATTTTGTGATTTTGTATTAAAGAATCATTTTTCAAATTTTTTTTCAAGATTATTTTTAATTATTTATCAAAGGAAATATATTGACCACAATGTTGAGCGACCTAAACAACTTTGCCCCGTTTGATGAATTATTGTGTTATGATGTCCTCCCTACACGATATTGGTCTTCAGCCGAATATCAGACTTATAGATACAATCAAGTCAAATAATCGGGTTTTTTTCCGGCTCCCACAAATTTGACGGCTGCGGCTCCGGCACGGCTCCGGCTCCCTATTAAGATAGTATCACACGAGAAAAATTTTTGTAATTGCGCCACGCAAACATGCCGCTGAAAAAAAGTTATGCAAATTTTGCCGCGTTCACCCCCATAGTCAGGAACTTGAAAAATATACGCATGTCGGTTTTACTAAAAACAAACCATTTCAGTGCATCCAGAATCATATCATTATTTTCGACTGGGGTTTCACTATTCGCCATTTTCATAAGTAATAAAAAGTTATTTCAATGATCAAATTAGCAAATAGTAAAATGATACATTATTTAAAATATTTTAAAGACTTCAGTATTTATATTTATTATTTATAAATTCGAAGTGACTATTCGGACCCGGGTACCAATAAACTCTGATTTTTATTCGGACCCCGTCCCAATAAAGTCTGATTGTTATTCGGACCCGTGGCAAATATGCACTTAGCTTAGCTATAGATAAATTTTATTATTTGTTTTTTGTTTATTTTTTTTATAATTTTTTGAATTGTATGATTTAATCTTACTCAGTGTCTAGGTTTCCACTAAGTGGACTCTGTCTTATTATTTTTTCGGGTTCCGTCTAATAAAGTTTAAATATAGCTAAGCTTAGTGCATATTTGCCACGGGTCCGAATAACAATCGGATTTTATTGGGACCCGGGGCCGAATAGCCACAGCCTTATAAATGTATCTACTCTATTTCATATATTATGTTTATAATAAAATTGTTAAATACAGAAAGCGACTATTTTGTTTTTAGTCTGTTACAAATTGGCGGTCAAATAATAATACGAAATTACGAGTTCTATTTGACGTCGTAGTAAAAATTTATTTTAAATGATTGATACAATTATTCTATGAAATAAAACTGTTTTAACTTTATATATAACAAAATAACATGCCATTAAAAAAATTTCGGAGGGTAAACAAGATTTAAAACGAACACAAAACGATTCCCCATCAAAGATTTCTTGTGGTGATGTGCGTGCACGCTATCATTTAAATGCTTTTACTGTTGTGGCGTTCGTAAAAATAACAACATTTCAAATTGTAGGAGGCAAACAATCAAACAAATTTGCAATTTTAAAGTTAAAAAAAAACTCTGCTGTAAAAAAACAAACATTTGGGAGCCGTGGAGCCGCCAGATTTTTTCGGCTCCGGCTCCGGCTCCAGCAAAAAGTAGCGGCTCCCGGCTCCTCGTCTCCGGCTCCGCAAGCCTGCTTCTGTACCCATAATGAGGATTATTCTCTTTGGGATGAATTAAATAACATATGACCTTCATTTTACGTATTATTAAGTGTCCCTATAATTAAATGTATTTTGGCTACAATAATCTGTTCATGTCCTTTAAAGGCCACTTCGAGTACATAGACATGCTATTTTTTGTATATAGACTAATTGTTAAAGCGCTCGAATAACATATATATATATATATCACCATTTTCAACTCCAACTGCGTGTGCCTACTAGCCGGTCCGTGTACCGGGCCTTTTTTTACTGTTGAAATAAAGAACCGAATACAAACAGAAAGGTATGAGCAAGAAATTAAATACTATCAGGAGGCTTTAAGCAACGATACTAGTAAAAACTATTGATAACTAGGACAAGTTCAAACAAGGATAAAACAAAGTCAGAGGATGGTTTTAAAAGACAAACCAAATAACAGAGCAGAATGGTGTGATGCAGAATGTTGTAATGCAGAATAGTGTAATGCAGACTGATGTGATGCAGAATGTTGTGATGCAGAATGGTGTGATGCAGAATGTTGTGATGCAGAATGGTGTGATGCAGAATGGTGTGATGCAGAATGTTTTAATGATGAAGGGTGAAAAAAGGAGTTCAACGAAACAAAATTAGAATGATACAAACAGCAACAAGATCAACACCAGCGTACACTGAGGCTAGGAGAAAGTCAGGCCCGTAGCGTGCGGGGGGGCGTTCCCCACTGCGTTATGTCTGCCCCCCTGCTTATTTGTTCTACTTAGTAAAATGTATTACCTGGCCCTCTCTACTAATGCTTGGCCCCTGCTGTAGAATGCCTGGCCCCTGCTGTAGAATGCCTGGCCCCGGCTGTAGAATTTTCACGCTACGGGTCTGGAGAAAGTCAAAACAAGCATACACTGAGGCTATGAGAAAGTCAACCAAATATAATGTAAAAACAAGAATAGATAAAAGAAAAACTATAAAAATAACAGTAACTATCAAAGGAAAAAGAAAGCAGACAAATGTACATGGCCATCACAGAGGAAAGCAACGGCTTCCAAGCAAGATTATGAGATGTATTCCTAGTATATCAGGAGATCTCCTTACAGAGAACAGGATGGTGTTGAAAAGGTGCGCAGATTACAAACACATACTACAAACACATATTAATCCCAAACAACACAGAAGACGAAGGCACATGGATAAAAGAATTAAGCATAGAATGAATGAAAAATGTGATGTAAAAGACTTAAAACAACAGAGGACGAGAAGATGACATCAAGGCTGAGTCACTCAAACAGAGAGGTCACGTCACACATTGCACATAGAACTACATAATCATCAAAATATGTCAGGAAGAGTTAATGCAAACAGAATGGGAAACAACCACGATAATAACAAAACAACTACAGAGTAATCTCACTTCTAAAAGGACAACCTTTTTGTTGATGAGATAGGTTTAGTTTGAGTTGTAAAACTGGGAAGCTAATTAATAATGTTTATAATGGTAAAAACAAATATTTGATGTATTCATATTACACAAAGGCCTGATTCATTTCCTTTGTGTATTTCAATGTGGTATGCGTTCTGTAGTCTCACGTGTACATAATTAAAAATCTAAATCATTGAACTCAACAGTGAACAAGACACGAAGACAAGAGTTTTTTAAACTGTTTTCTAAAATGTATTTTTAACAGATTTCTTGTCAAACTTTCAGTTAATGTTGCTATCGCCTCTAAGCTTGTAAGAGATCAGTAATTATGAATTTAATATTATGTGAATGTTTGTATTACAGTATCAGAATCATCAAATGTTAACAATTAAATCCAAAAGAATTATTACAGAAGGTTTACGAAATATCACGATATTGCAGATCATCTATTAGAACGTCGATAACAAATTACATATGAGTATATAAATTAATTCTAGTGCCTTATAACCTAAACTCATGCTATAGAATTTAATACTTGTAAAGTCAATTGAATCCACCGGCGGCGGAACGAAATATTTAAAGGGGGGGGGGCAAGCAAAATTCAAGGAAGGGCGGCGCCCCCCCCCCCTTGAAAATTTAAGGAGGGGCAAGACAAAATATGACCGAAAGACAAATTTTACCCCCTTAATTCAATAATAGAATATAGTAATTCTGTAGCAAGTATTTAATCGATATTATTTAAAAGTAATATATTTTTAAAAAAAATGAACATTGAGCAATTCTGTCGTCAACTGATTCGTAATGTCAGTTTGTTTATAAATTTAATAGTGAAATTAGATCACAAAATTACTGATAATTATCACGAATGATGATGAACATTAAACTGAAACCGGAAACGGAAAACTCAATAAACAAAAAGTAATTTATGAAAAGATAATAAATAATTGTATTTTCTTTAAAAATTACATTTGCCGTCATTCGGTAGATGGCAATACTTCTCTATACTTATAAGATGCATTTGCTGTCTGTCTGTCTGTTCCCTTAAAACTCAAGATCCAGACAACCAAATAACGTGAAATTTGGTACACGTACACAAAATTACATGGGGAAGGTTCTTAAACAGGTTTCGTTCCATCCTAATGGGTACTTTAATTGTAATTAATTATTTTGGATATCAAAGACATGAAAATTGGCAAACTTTTACCCCGATTTCAGGTTTTACGAGCTTCTCTCAACATAGCTAGCTTACTATACACATGATCGGTTCGGGGAACCAAATATCACATCACTTACTCCATTATTACATTCCATTCCTTCATCCATAGGAATTGTCATCTTTTGCTACAGTCATGCCTAAGAGAGAGAGAGAGAGAGAGAGATAGAGAGAGAGAGAGAGAGAGAGAGAGGGGGGGGGGAAAGAGGGAGGGAGAGAGGGAAAGAGGGAGGGAGGGAGGGAGAGAGGGAGGGACGGAGGGAGGGAGAGAAACCGAGAGGAAATTCCAAAAATGTTGTGTGTCACATTGCTTTAAGATAAATGTACCCTTTTATTGCATGCAAATATACCCTTTTTTACGCGTCTTATTTTAAATCTTAATTAAACGTCAAATTACGCTTCTTAAATAAACAGAAAACCTTATTTTAAACCCGGGCAAAGCAGGGTACTTGCAACTAGTTTTAAAATATGTCACAACAACTCTCAATAATGTGATTACTGTAAAATGTAAATTAATTATAATTTCTTTCAAATATTAAATTTAAGAAATAATTCAAATGAATTATGAAAATGAAAATGATACATATAAACTAAAATGAATTACAAAGTTAAAAATGTTAAACAAAGTTAAAATTTTAGGGGGGGGGGGCAGACTGGAAATTCAATGGGGGACGCCGCCACCCCTTAAAAGTTTTAGGGGGGGGGGCGCTTCCCCCTGCCCCCCCCCTGCTCCGCCGCCAGTGATTGAATCAATATATTAAACAGGTTTTCATTTATAGAAATTAGAGTATGTTAGAAAGGTCTGGATGTTTGTGTTCATGAGCCCAAAGTTTTTCGTTTTATAAAAAATTAGAAGCTCTTATAAAGTCGATTACCATGTGACCAATTTATTCAGAAATTTTCTCAGGCTCATAGAAAAACTATTTTTCTGCTTTTTAGTACGCAAGAAAAACGTTGTTTTTTTTTATAAAATATTTTTTTATTATGTAATTTTTATTTTCTACTTTTTAGTTTTTTATGTCTGGCATTTGAGTATGAGAGGCTAAGTACTTGCATTTTGTATACTGTGCAAGCCCAACACAGTATGATTGGAAGTTGCTTTCGTTCTATTGTTCCCATGCAAACATGACCTCGTGACCTATCACTTGACCTCGCCATACACAACTGTACGCTAGGGTGCATCACCAAAAAAAATTTTTAATAATTGATCTGCCTACTATTTAAATTTGTTCCATTGATCAAAAAAAACATTGTGTAAAAAAATAAAAAAATATTTGACAATATTTAGAGGTTCCCCGGACGTCAACAAAGTTTGCATAATTAAGCGAAAACTAGATAAAACCATCCTTCTTGTAAAGTCTTACAGACTTACATACAAAAAGTGAAGCGCTATATAAATTGTTTTATAGTCTTTGGTTTTATAATGTTTGGTAGCTATGATTGTTTTTGATAAGCAGTTGTGCTAGAAATAAAATTTAAAATTCACATTTTATTAGCAAAAACAACACTTTTCCTTACCGCATATTGATGACCAAGGCAAGCATTTTAATTTCTTTATTTATATTATTTTTATTTCTGATACACACGTCCTATAAAATCAGAACATGTAAATGAGATGAAAAACAACAATAAAATGTTTACACCTTCTAAGGAAATGCTGGCTGACCCTGGCATCACTTCAACAGTTGCATATCCAGTTATTACTGCGTCTCCTGCCTCGCGAACAAAGAAACCACAAACTCTTCTGAAAACTGAATTGTTTGGCATTGGCCCTGCAATCTGTGTTGATGATGCTATAATTACTGGAATTCTTCGACTACCAACTTGTTTACAAGTTTTGAGGTGCATGATGTATCACTGCAATGTAGCAGCACACAGTGAGCGTCCAGGTTCTCTTGGTGCACCTTCTCGATTTACAACTGCCAAAATTGTGCTGAATCAAGTTACTGCTTTCTACGAAAAAGCAAACATTCCAATGGTGACAGAGAGGTGAGCTTGTGAGAAGATTGTTCAGCTTCTTGATGAATACAATAAACTTCGTTCAAATGATAAAAGTCGCCGAAACACACCAGCCACCAAATTTAAACTAGAACAAATGAAATCTATGTTGGCAACAACTTTTCAACTGTGGCCACCAAATGTCGAAACTCTTATCAAGAATGCAGAAGATCTAGCATTCGTGAGGGTAGCAGTGACGAACCCGATGATTCTACTTCTAAATCTTATAACTGTTTGGATGATATAATGTCATTGCAAAAGCGAAGAAAGCCAACAGGAGCTTTGGTATTTGTACCTCCAGATGTTTTAAGCCGACCAAATCTTGTGTTACTAGCGACAAGATTAAAGATTACACCAACACAGCAGGCAGCTTTTACACAGGGCCTTATTAGCGAGTCTGGGGGTGATGTATCAATGGTGGCTTCTTCCTATGCCACTGCAGATCGTTCACGTCGCAAAGTTGTAAGTGAGATATCTACAAAGATCCACGACTCCTGGGAACCACCCAAACTCTGCACTCTCCACTGGGATGGCAAACTGACACCTTTTCTAAAAAATCATCGTGTCACTGAAGAACGCATAACAGTTGTTGTCGGTGATGCAAAGCAATTGAAACTTTTAGGAGTGCCAAATTATTCCAATGCAACAAAGAAACCCGTTGGTGAAATAATTGCAGAACTAACCATGAAGCTAATGACAGAGTGGCATTCTAATGATTGTATCGTTAATATGACATTCGACACAAAAAGATCAAACAATGGTCATCAGACTGTTGCCTGCATTGCCATAAAAAAGATGCTGCAACGTGCTGTTCTGTGGTCAGTTTGCCGCCATCACATTGGTGAAGTTATCCTCTTGTATGTGTTTGCAGACATGAAAATAGAAGTTTCCAAATCCCCTGCGAAGTAATTGGGAGTTGGTGGCACATGATTGGTCTCACGTTTGTAGTTCGTTTACGTTAGCTGATCATGATCTGAAGGCTCAAGAGCGACTGACGATAATGAGAAATGCGGTAATTGCAGATGCCAACTCTAGTAATCAAACCGAGTTCTTGCGAGACGACTACCACGAATTCCTTAAGCTGTCCCTTGTTTACCTGAATGCTACAAATAAGGGGGTTAACTTTAAAAGATGCCCATGCACAAAGCACGATGGATGGCAAAGCTGATATATTGCCTCAAGATTGCACTGTGTGAGAAACAAATTCAATTATTGCCTTCAAGTACTATTACCACACGTGATCAAGTGCCAAAGATTCGTGCATTCGCTACATTTGTAACACATGTTTATGTCGTGTGGTGGCTCACTTGCAAAAAGAGTGTGGATGCACCATGGAATGATCTACAGCTCTACAAGCGACTTTTGGATTACAACGATGTCAACAGAGACATATCCAAGTCAGCAATCCGTGCCCTGAATAGGCATCTGTGGTATCTCACTGCTTAAATGATCCCACTTGCTCTGTTCAGCAATGAAGTACCTATGTTGGAAAAGCGAGCTCTAGCAGATGCTCTGCCAAGGCTTCGACCAGTGGTTGCCCTCCAAACTCCACAGAATCGATTTGGAAATGGTTGGGGAAAACCACGATTCCAATCAATTGATTCTAAAACTTGGTTGTGTGATCTGGCTGGAGTTGACTCGTGGCTTACTATATACAGACTTCAACTGGACACAGGATTCCTCCAACTGCCTGTTGATGATTGGTGCCAAACAGCTTCTTACATTGCCAGTGCAGAAAATGTTGCTGCTATTAACGTTGTTAACTATTGTGCCGAGAGAGGAGTGAAACTGGCATCTGACTTTGTTGAAGCAGCGCGAACGGATGAACATTTTCAAAACATTCTTCAAGTGGTAGAAATGGACCGCAAAAACATCTCAAATGTGCGTAAACCTTAAAAACGTGCAACAAAGTGAAACTGAATTAAATGCAACAGTAATAAATAATTTAATACTTTAATGTAATTTTTACATGTCATGTTTTGTGATTTCTTGGGCGGGGGGCGGGGAGGTACACCTCTAAATCAACTCTGATTTGAAAAATATTTTACACAAGTTATTATTAATGATATTAGAACAAATTAGAAACATAGACAGCTCAAAAACAAACAATCAATTTTTTCCTCTATTGTGGTGATGCACCCTACTGTGCGCGTAACCTACAGAACCGCACTATGACACATTGTCAATCAAAGAAAGTAGTGAAACGTATTCGAGTATCAGGTTTATAAACAGATAATATAAATTTTGAACTCTTTCACTTTAAATAATTTTTCAACGTATTTGTTTTTATTGCGCTGCGTTCGCTTTTAAAATCAATTTTGGCCGTTAATAATTTTGTTTGTTCTGGAAGTGGTCTAATCACATGAACGTATCGAAGAGCTCTGACGTCACAGTGTTCAGACGCAGTAGAGTATAGCACCAGTAATTCCCCTTGATTTAGATAAGACTGTGACCTATTCGTCATACATATTTAATTTTATTTATTAAGAAACTCATCAAATCATAATGAAATAGTAAGAATATTGCATGGTCATCGAGTTCTGAGTTATATTGAAAGTATCAGAACTATAGCTTATCGGAAAGTGGTTTGAAATTGGATTGCAAAATTTCGCGTAAAACAATCAGACAAGAAGTGAAGAAAAACGTTCTAACAAGCAGTTTGAAGTGTGCGTGAGAGAGCGAGAGAGAGAGAGAGAGAGAGAGAGAGAGCGGGGGAGAGATACAATGTAGCGCGCCGTTTACATGCACTCGTGAGTTCTGTGTATCGCCGCTTTGACATACCAGCACGAAATAATCACGTGATAACATAGACCTCGATCTGAAACATCTTCATCACACGCAGGAGTACACATAAACTTACATACATACATACACTTGCATACACACATACACATAAACACATACAGATACACACTCATACACTCACACATACACACATACATAAACATACACACACATACACACATACATACACATTCACACACATACATACACATAGACAAACATACACACACATACACACACATACATACACACACATACATATACACATACACACATGCACATACATACACATCCATACACACACATACACTGGAGTACTGTTGAAAAGACACTGGCAATCTTCCCACTGGCAATGTTCCCACTGGCAATGTACCCACTGGCAATGTTCCCACTGGCAATGTTCTCACTGGCAATGTTCACACTGGCAATGTTCACACTGGCAATGTTCCCACTGGTAATGTTCTCACTGGCAATGTTCCCACTGGCATGTTCCCACTGGCAATGTTCTCACTGGCAATGTTCCCACTGGCATGTTCCCACTGGCAATGTTCCCACTGGCTATGTTCTCACTGGCAATGTTCCCACTGGCATGTTCCCACTAACAATGTTATCACTGGCAATGTTCTCACTGGCAATGTTCCCACTGGCAATGTTCCCACTGGCAATGTTCACACTGGCAATGTTCTCACTGGCAATGTTCCCACTGGCATGTTCCCACTGGCAATGTTCCCACTGGCAATGTTCTCACTGGCAATGTTCCCACTGGCATGTTCCCACTAACAATGTTATCACTGGCAATGTTCCCACTGGCAATGTTCCCACTGGCAATGTTCCCACTGGCAATGTTCACACTGGCAATGTTCCCACTGGCAATGTTCCCACTGGCAATGTTCACACTTGCAATGTTCCCACTGGCAATATTCTCACTGGCAAAGTTCCCACTGGCAATGTTCCCACTGGCATGTTCCCACTGGCAATGTTCCCACTGGCAATGTTCACACTGGCAATGTTCACACTGGCAATGTTCCCACTGGCAATGTTCTCACTGGCAATGTTCACACTGGCAATGTTCCCACTGGCAATGTTCACACTGGCAATGTTCACACTGGCAATGTTCCCACTGGCAATGTTCTCACTGGCAATGTTCACACTGGCAATGTTCTCACTGGCAATGTTCTCGATGGCAATGTTCACACTGGCAATGTTCACACTGGCAATGTTCCCTTGAATTTTATGAAGGCTATGTGAGACAAAATATTTTTGCTTTGCACAACTATGGAATGGAATATAAGATGTGTGCGCAACAAATCGGTATATATTACTTAAAAACAAAACATTAGGTTCGCCATCTTCGTGTTGTCGTCACAATAAAGCCTTAGGTTCGCCATCTTCGTGTTGTTGTCACAATAAAGGATATAGTTTATGCCTGTCCCGTCCCACGGGATTTCCATGATAATATTAACGTTATGGAATGCCGTTAAAATAAACATAAGAAATTTCTGAAAGTTTAAGTTTAGTGTCTATTGGATTGGATTACATACACAAACATTTAAAACGACAGAATTTAATAAATTTGATATTGTGAATATTGAATACTATTTTATAAAAAAGTTTAATCTTAATACGAAATACCATAATACGACAATTTAGTGTCTTTCTGACATTCTTATTCTGTTTCTGAGTCACTCTGGTCATTCAGCACATAATCGATTTCCTGCTGATCGACTGTCTCTACCAATTCAGTTAATCCAGGTAATCCCTGAATGTATATGTAATCTCCACCTATCTTTTAAAATATGACCGTAATATTGGTGTTAATAGCTTACGCTAGATCTAGTTGTTTTATACCACATCTTTGCGCGTGACGCACCAAATGCAAACGAACCATCTTCTCACATATAAAGCAGCTATCTTGTCGTCCGTCCTCTATGGAAAAAATTTCTGCAGATTGCATACATCAGCACCTAATTAACCTAATCAATCGTATTTAAAAATTCAGTAGTTAAATTGATTTCCAGATGGTACAATTTATCTATAAATAAAAAAAATTCTTCACTTCGAATTCCGTGTTAATAGTTCCTATTAAAGAAGACAGTAAGACAAAAATTTCGCACAATAAATTTGCAGCGGAAATGTTTTTGCTGGATGAGTGCACGATGGCATCGAGCCATGCTTTAGATGCAATTGGTAGATCACTAAAAGATGTTGCTCAAACCGGCTATTTACTAAGTTTTTTGTTATGCACTTGGAATTCAGTGTTAATAGTTCCTATAAAATCTCGTATTAAACATTTTATTGAGATAACCCTTTAGTTGCGAATGCAACGGGCAACTACGTATATATGATAAAAAGGTTTTGTGTATTTATTTATTATCTGCTATCCGGTGTCCCACCACAAGATAAAGAACAGATTACGCAATACATATTTAAATGAAGAAGAAGAATTAAAAGCTTTAAAAATAAACAAATTTGGGGTAGCTTAGGTGCTCATCAAGTCGCTATGACGGAGCTACTATTTCCAATGCCGTGTTCCATGGGGCATGGAAAATACAAATGTGTGCTGGGAAACGTCCCTTGGGGTTCCCGCGGGAATCCCATTCTCATGGACAAGCCTGGGTTTTATAGTCTTAAATAGCATAGACAAATAGTTTCAAATTGTGCAACAGTCGGTTGGTTTCATTCTCAGAAAAATAAAGTTATAAAATAATAAAGATATTTTTAAAAATAAGTTTTTACAAAAATGCACTAGAAAGTGAAAAAAAATTCCTTGTAATTATCTATATACATAATCGGCTAACATAGACGGTGGTTCAACAGACCTACACACCGTGCGGTGTAAAGTATGCTCATGGCAATAAAAGCCGCATGTCTGTACGTTACAAATACACGGCACCGTACGAGTTGAAAGTTTACATCGCTAAAAAAAAAAAGTCTGAGTTCTACGTTACACCTTTGCGGAGTTAAAAAAAACCGCGTGTGTCATCGACCGTCTCTATAAAAATAGTCTGGGAAATCCCAAAATTATAGAAACTAAAAAGAGACAATGTATGTTAAACGAGAGTATGTTTGGTACGCATTTTGTTCGTGAAATAAATATTTCTTGAATAAAAAGGAAATGCTGGGGAATTCTAAACACAACAAGGATTTCTTATTAATGAATTAAGATTTTTAAATGATATTGAGTAGTGTGCGCAAATTATGTTTAATAGTCGGGGGTTGTTTTTTGTTAAGCTTCTGTACCCATAATGAGGATTATTTTCTTTGGGATGAATTATATAAAAGCTATTTTTTGTATATAGACTGATTATTAACGCGCTCAAATATATATTACCGAGTTGGTTGGGATAGGAGTGGGAATAAACCAAATGGTTGCAGAAAGGGGGGGGGGGGGTCAAGCAGACGATTCAAGATGCAACACCGCTAATTTTTTAACCTCACGTCTCTCTTTTTTTTTAAATACGTCATGTTAAACATGATAAATTATAAAAAAAGAACTGTTAGAATGGGGGTGTAGGGTTGGGAAAGGAGTGTTTAACGGGGGGGGGGAGAGGTAGGGAGAAGTGTCACGTGGTATTGTTAACAGGGTGAACATGCAGTTATACTAAATGCCCCTTTTTGTAATTTTGTACTTTGAGACCCACTGCTATTCGGGCATGTCTTGAATGGAAGGGGGTGGCGGGCGGGGGAGGTAGGGAGGGAGGGAAGGATGGGTGTGGGGCTAAGTGAAAGAGAATTGATACATTATTAAAAAAAGAACTATTGAGAAAGAGTCCTTTAAAATATTATGAATGAATTAAGATTATTCAATGATATGGTGTTGTGAGCGCATCACCATTTTCAACTCCTACTGCGTGCCAAATAGCCGGTCCGGGTACCGGGCCTGTTCAGCTAGTATCATATAAATAAATATGTAAATAAATTATCGTCAAAATTAAAAGCGTGAATAAAATATACTTGACTGGATGTCTTTATATTAATTAATAGAAAGCGATAAATCAATATATTATATACATATCTGTTATATATTGATGGTAAAGTTTCATGACCATCATCTGCACCCTATAGAAATAAGTATGGACAAATAAATAGTAAATAAAAATAATTTTCAACAAATGCATTACAGTGTTTTCATATTCACTAAATCTGACATTGTTTTTCTTTCAGAATAAAATGCATTGTGACAATTTAGTTTCGACATAGTGGAGACAAGGGATTGAGCTACAGAAATATTGACAATTAACCTTTTTGATTTAAACAACCAGAAAAAAGGCTTCAAAAAAAGTGTGAATGTTTCGACCAGAACTTCAAACTTTTGTGATCGTTTGGTGGATGTGGATGAATATTATAACAGCGGGGGATGACTACAGAGTAGGTCTTTAAATAATGTATCTAACTACATAACGTAGGCTTATCTATCTATATATGTAAATAATGTATCTAGCTACATAACGTAGGCTTATCTATCTATATATGTAAATAATGTATCTAACTACATAACGTAGGCTTATCTATCTATATATTAAATAATGTATCTAACTACATAACGTAGGCTTATCTATCTATATATTAGTCTATCTATCTATCCATCAAACTATTTATTTATCAGTCCATCTATCTATCTCTTCAGCAGTCTCTTTAACGTATTTTTTTGAAGTCGCAGTATATCAATAAATGTATGTATTCATATGTGGTTTTTAAGTGGTATCTGGACTAAAACCCCAGCGGACTGAAAACTCAAGCGGACAAAACCCCCAGGGACATGGGCGTCGCTAGAAATTTTTTCGGGGAGGGGGCACAAATACACATTTTTAAATTTAACTGTCGATGCCATACAGGTTTCAATTAAATTTAAGTCAAGTATAACATTAATTATTTATACTGACTTAAATAAATGCATTTAAAAGTTCAAACATTTTGACAACAGGAATGTTTCGATTTTAATTTTTTTTTTATTTGGCCTTGTATAACTTAATTAGGCCTACAGAAATACTCTTGGCATTCAGCTTTTTTTTTTATCTGGTAACTCTTGTTGGTTTATAATCTTCTGCCACTGAATGAATTTTCTAATTAATGCTAAATTAATTCAGACCCCTGATAAAAAGTATGATTTTAGAGCTGACAATGATGGAAACAGAGTTTTTAGATATGCATGGTTATCTGACTATTCACCGTGGCTTGTATATTAAATGGTAACTTTTGCAAATATTGCTTGTTGTTTCTGCAAAAAAGTAAATCGGGCAAATCAGGGGCATTTGTCATCAAACCTGCACAAAATTTAAAATTTTCAACGATGATGCCATTAGCCACATGAAGATGCAAGCAATTTGTTGCATGATTGGAAGCCAAAGCAGTTTCAATAGATTTAGAAGACAATTGCAAGAAAATCGTAACTAACTGTGCCCATCATTTCGACTATCCAATTTTGCGGCATGCATGATTTAGCAGTAACTGTGCCCATCATTTCTACAATCCTATTTTATGGCATGCATGATTTAGCACTTCGTGGAAAAGAATCAAATTCTGGTAATTTTTATGACCTGAATAATGGTTATCATTTGTCAATTGGTTTTTGTAGTGCTATGTATATCTTGGCAACTACGCAAAACACTAAAGTCGATATTTGTGGGTCTGAATGGAGCGAAGACATTGTTCGTCAAGCAAATAATTCAGTTGCATTTTCTACACTTGCCAATGAGACAACTGAGATTTCAGGCATTGAACAGGTGTTACTTGGTGTTAGAATTGTCAAAGAACAAAATGGGAAAATGGTGGTTACAGAAGAATTCCTCGGATATATTCCTATATTTGTTGTTTGTTTAGTTATTATTCACAAATATTCATCAAAGCTAAACGTTGTGACCCAAAAATTGCAGTCAGTGCATTTAGTTTTACTGGCAGTACAAAAATACATTGAAGAATTGTTGGCTGTTGATCGAAAGAATTGTGATGCGAGGTATAAGGACATTTTTAGAGTTACAAAAGGTGTTGCAGATGGCATTGGTGTCGAAATTCCAGAGCCATGAGCCGGTGTCGGTGTCGGTAGTTTTTGCCGGTGTCGGTGTTGGCATTTGTACTTTGCCCGGTGTCTGTGTCGGCATTTGTATTTTGTCCGGAGTCGGTGTCGGCGCAAAAACTTCCCCCCAAAAAATACTAAAACTTTAATTAAATAATCCAGAACAACGTCATATAGTTCTGAGCCAATCTTTAAAGTTTTCTAAAGTTCTATTTTTCTTTTTAAATATATACTTAGTAAATCTGTTTATCAACAAATGTATTATTTTCCAAAGCGAGATTCTCTACATTACAACTTGTCAACATTAACAGAATTGTGACTGAAAACAGATAGGAAGGCTACTGGCTATGTTCACTCTGTTATTCACTCAATCATTGTAAATCATGAGAAATTTTTAGTTTGCAACTGTCTATCAATACCCATGTTGGAGAAAGATTACATACAAACCTATTCAAGTCTTTTAGAACTTCAAAGAATGATCACTAGGGTTATGACTTTTTGTGACCTCATATTTACATGTCAAGAAAAGTGACTTTTAATGAGTGTATTACGACACAAATAACCTTTTCTGAAAATATTTGAAAAACCTTCCCCACCAAACTATACAACGAATATTATATATTAATATATGTAACACAACACTGTAATGGAAAGTAACACAAGAACAAGTGCAATGCATGTAAGCATGAGTATAGAGATGTCCAAAATATGAAATGATAATAAAGGACAGCATAGGAAACATTGAAAAAAGTTTTATGCTTCATCATTAGTGAGAATAAAACAGTTATTAAGCGTCTTTGAAGTCTCACAACGTAGAACAATATCTTGCATTATTTGTATAGCTCTTTCTGCATAGCAGTTACTTCGTTCTATTGCTTAATCTTCACGGACCCAGTGCCTCAAGTTGCATCTTTCTGCTTCAGTGTATCTATGCAAAGCAGGTGCTAAAATCTCTTTTCCTATTTTCCAGTCCCTTTGATCTGAAAACCATACTTCAGACCATGTTCTCGCTATGATAGCACACACATGTTCAAATTTCTCGTTTCTAATTTCCGGAATAGAAAGAAAACCAGAATTGCAAGTATTGCACTTTAATTCCAACGAGCATTACTTAAAGGTTTTTTTTAATTCGTAATAGTGAAATAATTGCGTCAAATGATGTAAAAACTTCATGTCATCTCTCCATCATTTGTTTTCTCACATGATTTCTGGACTACTATCTTGAGAATCAAATTTTTCTTTAAGTGACTCGTAATTTGCGCTAATTTCAGCAACAAATGGATAAGAAATATTTGGACTAGACGTTTCCCTGCCGAAAACAGAATCCTTAGCATGCTACAACATGAAGCTGGTAGTAGGGTGGTGCTTAGAAACGAACTTTCAAAAATCTCTGCTCTTACCCCCTATTTTTGTTCGTTTATATATAGAAACTCTTAAAATAAAATATTAAGGTATTCAGTTCATGTTTACCGTAGCTCAATGGCGTCAAAGTTTAGGAGTATTGGACCGTGATGAAAATACATAGTGTACTGCACTGTTGTTGTGTGTATAACACTGTATAATATTAATTCAAGTTATGTGGATTGTCCTACACTGCTGTACTAAGAATATAAAACATGTAAATAAGCCTGGAAGTGGTAATTTAATACACAGCAGGCCTAGTAGGCCTAGACAAAGAAACTATTAGCAACACAGTATAGGCCTACCCACACCACCTAGAAACTATAGGCGACGTGTCAGTTTGGCAGTTTGCCAGCAAACAAATAGTTAAGAGATAAAGTTTATAGCAATGGCTGGGGTAGACCGGACATTATCTGACAAGGAAAGACGTTCAGCAGGCAGAAAGCAGCGGATGATGTTAAGACACCAAGAGATGAAAGAGCAGGAAAAGAGGCTTCTGAAGTCAGCAGTCCTTGTATCCTCGTCATGTAGCAGTAGCTCAGCTGAGGAGAATGACAGCAACGAGCAGAGTACAACAAAATTTGAAGAACCTGTTGCGAGCTGCTGCTTATCTCAAACACCTGCTAATGCTAAGAAAAGGAGAGGCAAAAAGCTAATTCTAACACCTCGATTAACAGCTGCACTGGATCGAACAAAAATGTCAAGGAATTCAGCAACACTTGTCATTGCTGAGACAGCCACGTCCCTTGGTAACGATGTTCTACATCTGGCTCTGAACCGTTGGACTGTTCGCCGTAAAAGAATACTATACAGATCCCAGTACGCAGAACCAGGCTTGCGGAGCCGGAGCCGAGGAGCCTGGAGCCGCTACTTTTTGCTGGAGCCGGAGCCGAAAAAATCTGGCGGCTCCACGGCTACCAAATGCTTTTTTTACAGCAGAATTTTCTTTTTTTTAGCTTTAAAATTCCAAATTTGTTTGATTGTTTGCCTCCTACAATTTGAATTGTTGTTATTTTTACGAACGCCACAACAGTAACAGCGTTAAAATGATAGCGTGCACGCACATCACCACAATAAATCTTTAATGGGAAATCGTTTTGTGTTCGTTTTAAATCTTGTTTACCCTCCGAAATTTTTTTATTGGCATGTTATTTTGTTATATATAAAATTAAAACAGTTTTATTTCATAGAATAATTGTATCAATCATTAAAATAAATTTTTACTACGACGACAAATATAACGCGTCATTTTGTATTATTATTGGACCGCGAATCAGGCCCGTAGCGTGTGTGGGGGCCCGGGGGCTTAGCCCCCCTTGCGTTTTGTCTGCCCCCTCCGCTTATTTGCTCTACTTTGTAAAATGTATTACCTGCCCCCCCCCGCTATTGCCTGGCCCCTGTTGTAGAATGCCTGGCCACTGCTGTAGAATTTTCACGCTACGGGGCTGCCGCGAATTTGTAATAGACTAAAAACAAAGTGGTCGCTTTCTGTATTTAACAATTTTATTATAAACAGAATATCTGAAATAGAGTAGATAAATTTATAAGGCTGTGGCTATACGGACCCGGGTCCCAATAAAATACGATTGTTATTCGGACCCGTGGCAAATATGCTTAGCTATATTTAAACTTTATTAGACGGAACCCGAAAAAATAATACTGAGTCCGCTTAGTGGAAACCTAGACACTGAGTAACGATTAAATCATACAATTCAAACAATTATAAAAAAAAAACAATAATAAAGTTTATGTATAGCTAAGCAAAGTGCATATTTGCCACGGGTCCGAATAACAATCAGACTTTATTGGGACGGGGTCCGAATAAAAATCGGAGTTTATTGGTACCCGGGTCCGAATAGTCACTTCGAATTTATAAATAATAAATATGAATACTGAAGTCTTTAAAATATTTTAAATAATGTATCATTTTACTATTTGCTAATTCGATCATTGAAATAACTTTTTATTATGAAAATGGCGACTAGTGAAAACTCGGTCGAAAATAATGATATGATTCTGGCTGCACTGAAATGGTTTGTTTTTAGTAAAACCGGCATGCGTATATTTTTTCAAGTTCCTGACTATATGGCAGCCCCGTAGCGTGAAAATTCTACAGCAGGGGCCAGGCATTCTACAGCAGGGGCCAGGCAATAGCAGGAGGGGCAGGTAATACATTTTACTAAGTAGAACAAATAAGCAGAGGGAGCCAGACAAAACGCAGGGGGCCCAGGCCCCCTTGGCTCTCCCGCACGCTACGGGCCTGCTATGGGGGTGAACGCGACAAAATTTGCATAACTTTTTATCAGCGGCATGTTTGCGTGGCGCAATTACAAAAATTTTTGTCTCGTGTGATACTATCTTAATAGGGAGACAGAGCCGGAGCCGTCAAATTTGTGGGAGCCGGAGCCGGAAAAAAATTGGCGGCTCCGCAAGCCTGCGCAGAACATCTCAAAGCCGAGTTCCAAGCTGATTATCCTATGGTTGTGCATTGTGATGGAAAGTTGACTCCGGATCTCACAAATAAAGAATGCATCGACAGACTGTAAGTGTTTCTGGGAAAGGAGCATCACAGTTGTTAACTGTTGCAAAACTGCCTCCTGGAACAGGTAAAGGCACAGGCCGGAGTTGTCCTTCAAGCTCTGTAAGACTGGGGGTGTTAGTGACAAGATCAAAGGTATGTGCTTTGATACTACTAGTTTCGACACTGGTCGGATTAGTGGTACCTGGATCCTGCTGAGCAAAAACTGCAGCGAAGTCTTCTATCACTTGCTTGTAGACATCACATTATGGAACTTATTCTGGGCGCAGTCTTCCAAGTCTGTCTAGGTGCCACTTCATCTCCTGAGGTTCTGCTATTCAAACGCTTCAAGGATCATTGGCAGTTCATTGACAGAGCAAACTATGACAAATTCAGACTTGTCTACTTCGCTAGAAGATGTGCGCTACTCTCTGATTGAATTTGCTCAAAGCATATTCAAGAGCAGCAGCTAAGAGATGATTATCGAGAGTTCCTGGAACTTGCTCTGCTTTTTCTTGGGGTCGTGCCTGAATGAAGAGTGCACTTCATTGCTCCTGGAGCAATGCACCATGCTCGCTGGATGTCGAAGGTTCTGTACAGACTGAAGATATGGATGTTCAAATGGCAATTCAGACTGACAACCAAGGAAGAGAGAGGTCTTCAAGAGCTGTGCATCTATATTGTACGTGTCTACATGAGAGCCTGGTTCACGGCTAATCTGGCAGCCGCTGCTCCATACAATGATATGTTGTTGCTCCAATCAATTCTCAGCTACTCCGGAATCAAGAGAGATTTTTCCAGTGCTGCATCCAACAAGTTTTCGAAGCACCTCTGGTACCTGTTCCCTGAATTTGTTGGGTTGGCATTCTTCGATGATCAGGTATCGGCGGAAACAAAAAGACGCATGGTAAATTCTAGAGAGCGACCGATAATCGGATCGGTATCGGTATCGGACTGATATTGGCACTATCGGTTAATATCGGATCGGCCGATTTTTGTAGGGAGCGACCGATAGTCGGACCGATATTGGCACTATGGGTTAACTATCGAACCGGCCGTTTAGTGGCTGCCGATAATTTTTTTTTCTAGTAACTCTAAACTGGTTTTGGTTTACAGAGTTAAAGTTAACTTACAGACTTCCGGTTAACTGTTCACCTAAGTGAAGTGATTTACTGATATAGTTAAGTGTTTTTAATTTTTCAAATTTTTTTAAAAATCTGCTACAAGTAAATTCAGTAAAAATTACTAAGATTAACGAAGAAAATTATTTTAATTTCATCACAACTTTCACAAGTTAGTGAAGATACAATTAAAAATTAATGCATTTTTACTTTTTTAGTTTGACATTAATTATTTACAACTTTATCTTACTTTTCTTTTTGTGTACAAGTAAAAAGTAAAGCAACAAATTGTTTGTTATAAGTTTAATTTTAAACAAAAACATGCAGATTTCTGAGATTATGCAGTCATGGTTTGTGATTCTGACTTCGGTCTTCCGATCTGTCTTTTCAAATCTTTTGTTCTTCTAATCTTCTTCATCTGCAGGGCACCCTTTCATTAATAGCAAAATATCGGTATCGGACTATCGGTTAAAAGGCATATCGGTCGCTCCCTAGTAAATTCCATGAATGAAAGCGGTAATGAGGAGCCAGAGCACATCAAGCTAATCTCTGTTGATTTGGAATCCTTGAACAACAGGAGGCTCGAAGTCTAAGAGATTCTTTGACATGATGGAGCTTCAGACTGGATTCCTGGATGCTGACCCAGATGAGTGGACCAACCATGAAGATTATCGGCGATCTTTGGAGACCGTTCGGCAGATTCAGGTTTTCAACGACCATGCTGAGAGGGGTGTAGCATAGATTCAAGAGTACAGTGGAATCCTCACCAGAGATGAGGAGCAGCTTCAGTTCCTGCTGCAGACTGTTCAACAATACTATCCAGACACTAAGAAACAGACATTGTCAAAATGACTTCTTATCGGACTGATAACATTGAACTATAATTACAGGTAGAATATTGTAGATGCAGGATTTTTGTGCTTGTTTAATAATTCATTCTACTGTTTAATGTTGTGTTTGAGAAACTATCTTTGATTAAAAAAGCCAAAAAGTCCAAAAGCGTGATCTGTTTACTTGTTGAACGTGGCCTACCTAAACTTTGGCTTCATTGAGCTACCTCTAAATATTAAGATATCTGCACCAATTTTTTTTCTAGATGTTTCTACATCCAAAGGAACAATTTAAAGGAGTAAGACCTAAAGAAATCAAGGTTTTAATTTTTATTGTTTCCTTAGCACCACTCTAAGCTGGCAGCCTATGTACTGAGTGATTTTTTCACTGTTCTGTTGACGGTAATTTTGCAGCTTGCGTACCACACCATTTTTGCTGCCAGAATTTGTATTCGTTGTATCGCAAATAATTACTCGAATACATGAATAGAGTTCGTATTCAGCTAGAACAGTCCTATTCGCTTTAAATATTGTCTTTGCTTTTCCATTTGTCAGAGACAATATGGCTAATCTAATTTCTTTTTCAACGTTTTTCAGTAAAACAACTTGTTTTTCTCCTTCTATTCTTTATCTGTCAAAATGTATGCACCATTCAAAATTTTGTAAGCTGTTTTTTTTAAACTGCAACTTCAACAAATCTGCTTCTTTATAGGTTGCCTCATACACTCCTGACTGCGAAGGAGCTTCAATATTGGCAGAGTGTTCGCTTATTATTTTTAAAACTTTACAAGCTTTATTTGTTGACAAATTTGCTTTCCTACAAAATTAATTACAAACAGACGATTACAGTTGAATGAAATTGAAATAGAAGAATACAATATTCCCTAATCAACCAAGCAGACTTTCCAATACCAAGCAGACCACTCGTGACAATTACCAAACAAAGGTATCATAAGATTTGATTATTTTGGGTAAAGTTGCAGTGGACGCATAATACATTAAAACAGTGCACTTAAAATTTAAAATAAACTTTTTTTATTTATTTTGTTTCAGACATGGAAGTAAAAAATACCCTATCAAGTTCCTGGATGTAATTAATGTAATTAAATATTTGTTAATGCGCAATCCGTAAAGAAGCAATTTTATTGAAACACGTTTCTTATTAGTAAACACAAGATTGCGTTGGTGGGGAAGGTTTTTTTGAGAGAAAAATAAATTAATATTATTTTCATATTTTTATTCACAATTGTTAATTAAAAATGCCCTATAAAATAAGATTCTGAAAAAAAAATTAAAAAGTCATAACCCTAAAGATCAGACTCTCCACAGCTTAATTTCTCTCAGCCAGAATGAAACATTACCAATCTACGTCACAATGGCACTACATTAAAGCCCAGTCCGTAGCTAGAGCTGTTGAGCCCCCCCCTCCCCCCAACCACCTATTACAATACAAACATTTTCAACACATATTTCAGGTTTAATTCGGGTGTAAAATAACGATTCCTTCCTCTATTAACTATAAACTATGTTGTGTCTTCATACTCTCTCTCTTTTCTAAAAAAATATTTCTGGAACAACCATCTTTTATCATTATCTGTAGCCCTTGCCGTGATTTTATTTCAGCATTCTGCATTCTCTGAATGGCCTCTTATAAACTTCCAAGCATCATTGCTCAAGTGTTGTTGGATATGTCTGTACTTTGCAGTGACTTGCTGACTTAGGCAAACGTTTATAATAATGTTGACCAATATTTGAGTATAAGCCTACACATAAATGAGAACTTATTAAAAATAGCGAATTGGCCGCTTCAGGTTTACTATAAAAATAACATCCCGCATACTGTGGCATACCTTGAAGTAAACCATACACTTTTGTTACTTCAATGTGTTCACTGCAGCTACTCTTGATGTCCATTAGGTATATGACTAAAAACTTTTTTTCATAATTTTTTATTCCCCATACTGCCACAAGTGTAAATGTATCATATCTAAACAAAAAATATTTTGGCCGCCACCCCACCCCTGCGACATTCAACCTCCATGACAAGCTGGAAGACAAATGAACGGGGAAAATACAAAAGTTGATTTGCCTGAGGGTTAATTTAGAATAAAATTTTTTACACTTTACGTTCATTCTATTATATCATCGCCGAACATTCATTATTGAATAGAAAATAAACCAGCATTCTCTATTAGTTTTGAATCCCTTTTTGATGACAAAACTAGTAACTCGCATTTTAAATTACGCATTTGATAATTCAATCGAGAAGAGTGAAACCTGGTACGGTATATGGAAATGTAAAAATAGTAAAGGGGAAAAACAGAAACATTCACTCTATGTGAGGTTTTAGATGAACCAATTTTTTCCCGATGATTAAGATGGCTTTTTGACAGCATTGGCTCTTCCAGTGTGTGAAGTCCCTGTAAGGATGAGATGAAATCTCTTAGATCCTTTAAACCACTAATGGGATGGTTTTTATGGTGCCCTTCTTTCATCCCCACCATAGACGATAGTGCCATGGTCATGGAGGAACCACGTGTGAAATAGCAGGGAATAAAGCCATGACCTGAAACATCCATTGGTCCTCACCGGAGATCGAACCAGGGACCCTCAGGTTGACAGTCGAGTGCATTATCACACGACCATCCGCCCCCCTGGCACTTCCAGTAACAACATACACAATCGAGAGATCATTTAGCACTCTAAGAGAAGTAAAAACGTGGCTACGCTCAGCAACTGGTGATGATCGTTTATCTGTTTTTTGTATGATGAGTATCAAAAATTAAAGAAAATGTTATCAATCGATTTGAACAAATACCAAGACGTTTACAATTTTTGTTTCAGAATAAATAGTTTAAAATTACAATATTATTTCTGTATCAGTGTAATTTATAATTGTATACTTTATTTTATTGGTATAGTAGCTTTCGACACTGAAACTATTATTTTAAAAATTACAATAATGTAATGTTATACTTGCAGATATAATTCTTTTTTATGTTTGATATATGTACATGTTCTTCAATGTAATAAACTATCAGGAAATTTAGTTCAATTTTATTGTGACAACTTTATGACATTTTTCCAAAATGTAGGGGGGGGGGGAAGGGCAAATGAACCCCTTGCCCCCCCTCAAGAATACGCCCATGCCCAGGGTCGACGAACCCCCACCCCTGCGAACAAAACCCACAGTAGATAAAACTCCTAGATTATAATTAGTAGTTAAAAATGGTCTCTTGATTTAGCAATTATTAACAGATTAAAACAGTTTACCACTTTGTAATATAGAGTAATCTTTTCAAAATATTTAAGGAAATGTGAAAAGAACTGGACCTTGTTTACTAGTAAAGTACTTTTTTTTAGATTACTGAGGACCAATACCTCGATAATTTGATACGTTAAGTGAAACTAAATAAAGTCTTGACAATATGAACCACAGAATACTTATCGTTAATCTAAACTGACTTTTTCGGAATCCGTCATATTTGTTTTATTATGCAATAGTCCATCAATATTAAGGTGCTACACTATTAAAAAGGAAAATAACACAAATTGCGGCATTTTTTAAGGTCATAATTAGACGGGTGGCCGAGTGGTGAAGATACTCGACTGTCGACCTGAGAGTCCTGACAACGATCTGCGGTGAGGCCCATGGAATTTTTCCTGGTTAAATTTGGTGCAAAGTCGTCGCACAAGTTCACCCAGCTTTAAACGGTAGCCTGACTTAAGTTGCGGAAGTAAAGGCGGCTGGGCGTTGTGCTAACCACACAATCCCTTCATTTGCCGAGGTTATAGAAACAGATGAATTCTACACTTCATCTTCCCCGATGGCCCGTTAGGGCTAAGGGAACTTTACTTTTACACTATTAAAAAGGAAAATAACACAAATTGCGGCTTTTTTTAAGGTCATAATTAGACGAATTTTAAACAGTGATGCATTTTCTATACGATATATATTTGTGATATTAACTTTTTTTAAACTATCTCAAGAAATAAGGTCGTATGTTCTTTTCCATGTTCCTCAGTAAGAGCACTATTGGTGCGGGTCCCAGTTTATTTCATGACAAGTAAACTGACTCATTCCGGAACTGTTTTGAAGTAATAAATTATTTCAAATATAAAACCGAGAAAGACTAATATATGTTAAGCTTGCGAACGAATGTTTTTATACTATTACTACCTTTGTTTACACTGTAAATAAATAAAATAGGCCGTAAATCATCAGATTGAAATGATAACAGTGATAAGTAGGTAGTAAATCAACAGATTGAGCTGATAACAGTGATAAAGTATGTAGTACATCAACAGATTGAAATGATAACAGTGATAAAGTAGGTAGTACATCAACAGATTGAACTGATAACAATGATAAAGTAGGTAGTACATCAACAGATTGAACTGATAACAGTGATAAAGTAGGTAGTACATCAACATATTGAACTGATAACAGTGATAAAGTAGGTTGTACAGATCTACAGTTTAAAGGAATATTACTTTAGTATAATTTGTCAAATTTGGCGTTGAACTGAGAATGTACAAGTGTTAAAAATTTCAAATCGAGTGAACGACAGATTTTAGTGGTAATTGAAATAAATATTTTCCTAAACGCAACATACACTAGAGCAGAGAGATAAAGCAACTGCAATTAAATTAAATTAAATCAAATTAAATCATTGAGTTAAATTAATTCATCCCTTTCCACACCCCCTCCCCCAAAGTGAATTTTGAAATCATGACCTTTGAACAACTCTTACATAATATTTGTTATTCCGGTCGTTCACCCCTGCCTTGATACGAGGGATTAGTGTCATGCACCCCTACATTTGGAAACTACCTAACGAAATGACCTCCACCTTAAGTTTTGGTGGGAAAAAATATTGACGCAATAAGCATAGGTGGTATGTCTATTAAAGGGACCTAATTTTGATTCAAGACACAGAAACACGCGGAGAAGACACGAAGACAAGTAGCAGAGAGGTACAGCGCCTGTTGTTGCAGTTAATTCACCATTTACACGTCGCCATAACTTCAACACGTTCATTTGGGTCAGTTGTACGCACAGTAGACTCTTGTTTCGATTGTACTGTGAATGAATGTTGTATTACTGAACTAATGATCAACTTGTCCTGGAGTGCCTACCTTAAATAATTTCTTAACAGGATTTTAAAAATTATATTTTTAGAGACCCAGTACAATTTCGCATGATTTTTTAAAATGGTAATGAACTGATCAAAAAGTATTTATTTACCACTTATTTATTGAATAAATCCGAATCCAATGAAAGTCATTTAGTTATTGTGAGACTCATTTAGTCAAAAAGTTTGTTGTTTTTTCAACAGGACATAAAATGTTGCTATTCTAACTGTAGTGATACATGCCATGGAATCCAAACTGCTCCAAACAAATCTTCAAACTGTTTTTCTAAAATTGTTAACGCAAATGAATGCACGATAACACCAAGGTAATGATTTAATGTTTCTATTTCTTTTTGATTTCAGGTTTTTAATCGATACATATAAACTTATCCCTGTGAATGTGCTAAATCATAAAATTTGAAAATGTTGAATAGAATTTCTACTGCAACAGGAAAAAAGGTTAAAACAACACATTTATTTGTTCTATTAAAGGGTGGGGCTGTTAAATACAATGGGACGTTATCTGAAAGAGAGACCCTTAGTTTCAATGTGTGCGTGGAAAATTGGTGTGTAAAATGGTTATACGTCCAATAGTCCGATGTCTGTTTTTCAAGGTTGTACAATATTTCATGTTTTCCTAATGTAAAACTGGGTACGTCAAATACTTTGTAAAATACGCTACATGAGAAGTCAAAGTGCGACTTTAAATTTCAAAGTATTGTCACGCAAATTACATTGAAATTGTCTCAAATACACAGCACCTTAAACACAATAATATTAGAAGACCTTGAAGAATATAGTTTAAACAGAATCTACAGTTTCGATTGGATCGCTACTTCCGATCGCCACCATATTTGTTATTTCAGAACTAAAATGTATAACTGTAATTAATTGAATGTTTATAACAGTCTTAGTGTCCTTAAGGGGGTGACATCACAGACCCCGCACATAATGAGGGTCCAGTGATAGAACTGTTTTCAAATGGTATTTAGCCTACATCCAAATCTCTACATTGGCTCTAGTCCCCAAGCACGTGACTAATTATATGGCCGCCTCTAATTGTCTTTAAAATATCTACTAATGTTTTATCTAAAAGTCAATGAAAGAATATCATTTATTGTTTTTTTTTATGTCGGACCGAAGTTTTTATAAGCAATGTATCACTTAGTTCTTAATACAAAATTTATGTCAATCAACATTTTTTTTATCAATATTCCCTTCTAAAGCCGACAATTTGAATAAGTCTGAGAATTAATTTGTTAAGCTATTTGTAATTTAAGTTTTTAAAAAAAGGAAGATAAAAAGTTTTTGAAAAATCTAATATATTATCACATTTCGTTGTAATGATGTTTGTTTGAAGAAAGCTACTTTTTAAAAAAAATTTAAAATACATTCTTCGAGTTCAAACAATTTAAATTTCTAAGTATTTGTGCTTTCTCGATGACCAAACTTTATTTTGTAGAAAGTTAGAGGCAATTAATTTTGTTTTTATGGAGTCTGGAGCTAATTAGTTTTGGATAATGTTTATATAAACAAGGAAATAGCCGAAATTTGAAGTTTTTGTTTTTGAGATTCCTTTAACATTTAAAGTTATATGAGAATGTACAACAAGAAATTTGCAGTCATACTAGGTAAATACTTCATTGAATTATTTTATATTAACTTTACAAATACAAATAAGTAGAATATTTTTGACATTAAAAAATAAAATTAAAAATACTGTATCGGAAAGTAATTTAAAAAGTTCCTTAGGCTTAAGTCATACACAAATTTCTAGAAATTATATTACATCAATAAATGTGTCAGGGGTTAGATTGAATATCTTCTAGTTATGAAATGAGAAAGTTTAAACATTAAAATTTTAAATTATTTTTACTTTGAAATGTTGTCATTAAAAAAGTTATAGCAAAAGTTATTTCTGAGCCTTTAAGAATATGATCAAAAAGAATTCTTTACGGTTTTAGGTGTCAATACATACAATCTCTAGAACCTTTTATGGCATGAGAAATTCAATATTTGTTATGATCAAAGGATAAAAAAAAATGTCAAGATATCAAAAGCCAACAAAAATTTATTTTAAAATAATGTATTTTCTAATTCAGAAAGCTTTTAGTTCTAAATAAAAAAGACATATGTTTGACTGTTTGTATTAAAAGATATATACACACTACTTAGCTCAATAAAGAGTAGGCCAGCTGTGTTTTTGAAAGACTCAAAAATGATATGATAATTTTAAAAATAAAGATGCCTAATCGTATTAGTTGATAAGCATTAGAATATCTTTACTTGTATGGATATTTAAAGTCTTTCATCTGAGATTCCATTCTTTCGTATTTGGAAATCTGTTGTGATTACAATGAGTGCTTTGGATTACAGGCTTTTTTAAAAATATTAATAGCCTAGACTATAGGAAGGCTTAATTTAGCTCTTAGTAGTCTTGGAGCTGAATGTGGCGCTTCGTTAAGTAGTATTTGTATAATTTAAATAGATACAATGTTACTGTCATCGAAAGTTATTTTGGCTGTTAAAAGTACATCATTTCTCTAGTTTGATACTATAATGGTAGCTTTATTTCTATAATCAAGATTGGCTATATATATGAATTTATATAAATATATATATATATATATTTATATATATATATATATATATACAGGGGCGTAACTAGGGAGGGGCGCGGGTTCCAAATCCAATTGCTCCACCAGGCTCCCAAACATTTTTTTACATTAAATATTAAGTACATTATCTCATGTCATAATATAATGTAGAAAGTCAAAATACAAGGGCCCCCAAAAATGCCAAGCCCCCCGGTCCTCCCAATCCCTAGGTTTAGCACTGTATTTCTATATATAAGTAATAACTAGAGAACGGCTGCTCCTGGTTAAATAGTGAATAAATAACTTGGTTACAAAAAGTTGTTTAGGTGAGTGCTGCTGCAAAACATCCTGCCATGCGTGCAGTAGCGGTGCAAAAATCTATATTAATAATTGCGGTGTGGGTTCTGCGTTAAATCGAAAGTAAAGAATTAGTACAACAGTATTCCGGTTTAAAATATTAACCATGGTTCCATCCGGGTCTCGATTCGATATTTCTTTTTTGTTTAAATCTACAGTTTTAAATAGTTTATGTGGTCTTTACTTTGAAACATTAAAGTCCCAAATATTAAAAAGTAATAATAACATAATATCATTTAAATTATTGTGGTTTTTATTACAACAGATAGAATTTTAAAATCGTCAAACGTAAACAATAGTAATAATCGAACATTCTTCAACGATGAGAATAGCGAGCACTTTCGCCGTAACTAATTTCGTTAATAAAGTATTTTTTAAAAGTCGATCTAATTTTTAAAAAATTCTGCTACTTTCTATAAAAATAAAGTTCTCAGCCATCACATTATTTCATTTTTAAAACGCAGTTGTTACTCTACCAGCAAACTGGAAAAAGTTTTTTTTTTCCGCCGACAAGCAGTAGATGTGCGCATGCGCGATGAGATGGACTCTGTATTATTTTTTTAGGGGTCCGTCTATAGATATTGCGCACGCGCGACTTGACGGACTCCGTATTATCTTTCTTTCGGGATCCGGATATAGATTTTGCGCCTAACCCTTTCCTAACCCTATTCCTAACCCTATTCCTAACCCTATTCCTAACCCTAACCCTAACCCTATTCCTAGCCTTAACCCTATTCCTAACCCTAACCCTGTTCCTAACCCTATTCCTAACCCTATTCCTAACCCTAACCCTATTCCTAACCCTAAACCTATTCCTAACCCTTTTCCTAACCCTAGCCTTAATTCTAACCCTAGCCCCGAAAACAAAAATATGCAATAATATGCAGTCCGAGTCCAGACGCTTTATATGCATGAAGTAAATTCTCATTCGTACTTTTCAAGCTATTAGAAAAAAACTCTACGAAGATGCTTCATTATTTTTTTTATGAAATAGCTGAAATTTAAGAAGTTAATGAATCTGAGGAGAATACGAATTTATTTCATTTATCATCCATGGTCTGCAGATGTACATGAAGCAATATCAGATTTTTTCAATTTTCTTTATTAATCTTTATATTTGTTTTTTCTTTTTTTTTTTCTTTTTTTACGCCGCCATTGCCAGCACGATAGGGTTTAGTGTGCCTACCACACCAGCAATGTTGGCGCGCTGATGTATGTCTGCCATACCTACAGAGTTGCGGGGTGAGTGTGCCCGTTATCATCTGCCGGGATGGCAGAAAAGAGGGTTTTAAGACTTGCCCAAAATGGCCAGATCAGCAGAGTGTGTGTACTACCTATCGGCCAGAATGGCAAGGCAAGGGATTTTTCCTGCAACTCGGGCAGAGGGGAGGGTATAGTGTGCCTGTTCCTTCAGCCCGAAATGGCAGGCTGCGCAGTTGTGCTTGAGTGGGACAGAGTGTTGTGTGCCGTCCACACCCGTCACCACCGCCAGCTGTGAATACTATGGTCTCGGATAGTCCTCATTGACAACAACACCACCCTTGCAATAAGGTTTTTTTTTAATTCCTTACTAGAGAACCCCAATGATCTATTTCCCGTAGATCATGGTATGTCTCTCAGGCCAGGATAGAGAGCATCATCAAAATCATGCCAAAATATTTATATGATGCTCTCCACTCTTATCTTTATATTTATAGTGGGAGCCCCAAGAACACAGTTAACATTGTTACAGCCAATTCACTGTTGGTGAACTTCGTCGTTAAACTTAATCAAATTATGTTTATATTAGAATTTTGGTTCATATTTGAACGTTATATTAAAATGACAAATAGTTATGATAAATAAAGATTTTTTTTTCCTTTACATGTAATAGTTTTTTTTTTATTTCTCTTTAAGATATGACCGTGACGATAGCAACAATATCAATGAATGTTATGTAGCTTTCAACAATGGTCAAAACAAAACGTGCTATTTGCCTGCCCCTGTTATTACATCAACTGAACCGAAAATCTCATTAATCAGGTCAGTCCAGATATTTTGACAATTTTGAAAGGTAGAACGCCGTTGTAGATTTTTAAATATAAAAAAAAAGTTGTAGGACTGGGATTCTTTAACAACCATTACAACTTTAACATTGGATTTAACCTAAACAAAATATATTTTAAGCAAAACTTTTTGACATATCTGTGTGAAAGCTAGAACAAATTATTTTTCTCTTCGGGTTTCCTGTTAATTTTAGGCTTTTGCTAACGTCATTAAAACAGAAATAAATGTTTATTTTTTAATGACATCAGTAAAATAATGAGTGAAATCTACTACTAATAGTAATACTTAGAATCTAGAAGTAAAAAAAACGAATTTTCTTTTAAACCGATTTCAGTTATGTACAAGTGCGTCAATTTTCAAGAGAAATACAATTTGTACAATTTTTTTAATATCATGCATAGTCTAGAAGTTCCGCTGAGCGATGCATTTTTCCACAATTTGTACATTCGATTGAGCAATTTACTCTTGAAATGGGCAGAACAAAAACCTTTTGTACAAATGTATCATTAATGTCAATGGACGGTTAGAATGGATAAGTTAAGGCTATGTACAAACAATACAGGGTAGTATCTCATACATTTATATGATAGCAGTATAAATAATAAAGCAATTTATTTTTGCGTTTTCAAGACATTGTAGTGAAACTACATTGTATAGTGAAACTAATGGAGGACGGCAAGTACAAAGTTGGCTCCACATAAACTCCAAATATAAGGTCAATCTTTTGCTACTTATTAATCAAGTTTACGCAATAAATTGATTGAAACATAGATGATCACAGATGAACATAGATGATCATAAAATTTTTACAGATGATCACAGATGATTATAGATGATCACAGATAATTACAGATGATTATAAAAGACGATAGATTATCACAGATGAACATAGATGATCACAGATAGTTAAAGATGATCACACACGATCACAGATGATTACAGATGATCACAGATGATTACAGATGATAAAACACTATCACAGATGATTAAAGATAATCATAGATGATTACAGATGTGCATAGATTATCACAGATTATTACTGATGATCACAGATGATCATAGATGATCACAGCTGAACATAGATGATCAGAGATAATTATAGATTATCAGAGATAATTAAAGATGTTCACACACGATCACACACGATCACAGATGATTACACATGATTACAGATAATCATAGATGATCACAGATTTAAATAGAGGATCACAGAAAATTACAGAAAATCACACACGATCACAAATGCAATGTTGCGTACATTGACGGCTAAATTGTGAAATATTTCTTTTAAAAAATTGCGATTTTCTCTTTATAAAATAGAAATACTTTTTAAAATATTAAAATTTTGAAAATGTAAAAGTTGAATTGTTTATTTAATGTATTTCATAAGATACTTCTTATTAAATTACGAAACATCTACAGAATAGAAAGTAGTAATAAATAATTAAAATTAAATTCTCTGAAATTTTAGTTCAACATGCATCAAAAACTAAATGTAGAATTATAAACTGGACTTTAAGAATTATTGAAACTTTTTTATTTTTATATAGCGGTGGCACAAATATAACAATTCTTGGACACAACTTTACTGGATGTTATAGTTCTATATTACAGCTTCAAAATGTGAGTACGAAAT
The DNA here is from genome assembly GCA_021962125.1 of Bulinus truncatus. Classification (NCBI taxonomy): domain Eukaryota; kingdom Metazoa; phylum Mollusca; class Gastropoda; family Planorbidae; genus Bulinus; species Bulinus truncatus. The sequence goes on from JAGDYQ010000069.1 coordinate 3,125,828, forward strand.
TTACAAATATTTAGTACTGGATATTATCTTGTTGGAGATTTAATAGTGTATGTGTAATTTTTATAACATAAACTTGAGTTCACTTGGCTTTGAAAATGTATGTTTTTTTTTACCTCGACACGCCTATGGTTATTGTTGTTGTTTTTTAATGTGCCGCCACTGTCAGCATGATAGGGTGTCGTGTGCCTGCCACACCAGCTATTAGAGGCGCGGATGCATGTCTACCGTGCCTACAGAGCGGCGGTATAAGTGTTCCCGCTAACATCTGCCGGTATGGCAGGAAGAAGGGTTTTAAAAGACCTGCCCAGACTGGCCAGACCAGCAGGAGGTGTGTACTGCCAATAGGCCAGAATGGCAAAGCAAGGAGTTTTTCCTGCCACTCGGACAGAGGGGAGGGTGTAATGTTCCTGATCCACCCCGCCAGAAATGACAGGCTGCGATGGAAGGGTGTTGTGTGCCGACCACATCTGTCACCACCGCCAGCTGTGAATAATGTGGTCTCGTATTGTCCTCATTGACCATAGTACCACAACCGTTACAAAAGGTTTATTTGTAACCTGGCCAGGAAAACCCCAATGATTTTTTCCCCATAGACCATGGTATGTTTACTAGACCAGGTTAGCGGAATGGTAAATACCCATCATATTGCAGATACTATACTACAGATTGGCCGAGTAGCATCGCCTATGGTAAATAATAAATAGTAAATAACACTATCTATAATACAAAAAATACATCATGTGTTCCGGTGTCTGTCATCGCGACTTCCGTCTGTCATCACGACTTCCGTCTGTCATCCAAGATGGCGGCATAAACAAATCAAAGATGGCAGAAACATTTACTGCTTTCTTCTTAACATGCATGATCTGGCTACCAACTGGCCGGCCAAGTAAGATTTGTTATGCTTCTGAGCCCATAATGAGGATTATTCTCTTGGGAATGAGATTTAAGTATTATCGCAACTTTAGAAGCATCAAAAAATTATGTCAAAATGCAGGGGCAGCCCCCAAAGAGGCCAAGCACACCGGGCCCCTAAATCCCTAGGTTCTGCATTGCCGGGTTGGCAATCTTTCTTGGTTAATTGTACTATGCTACAATGTGTATAACAGTAAATAAACCACCTGCTAAACATGTAGCGTTTCGCTTAACACAAGCACTCACTCACGTCTCTCTTTTTTTTTTAAATACGCCATGTTGAACATCATAAAACATTAAATGAATAACTGTTTGGAAAGGAGTCCATTAAAATATTATGAAATAATATGATTTTAAGAGTTGTTGTTTATGTTTACCCATAGTGAGGATTATTTTCTTTGGGAGGAACTATTTTTAACATATGAACTTTATTTGATGTATTATTAGGTGTCCATATTCTCAAATTTTTTTGGCTACAATAATATGTTTATATCCTTGGGGCCACTGCAAGTATATAGACTGATTGTTAACGCCCTAAAATATATATCACCATTTTTAACTCCAACTGTGTGCCCACCCGCCTGTCCGGGTACCGGGCCTTTGATAACTAGTTATATTAAAAAAAAACTCCCTTGGAACTATTTTTAGCAATTACAAATTTTGAAACAAGGACAGATTAATTTATGAAAATGCCTTATATGTTTATCAGTCTGAGTATTCGGTCAAATATTTGAGTCGGAAGAGCGCTCCATTCAGCAATCTATAACTAGTACTAGAGATTTTAAGTGTCCACGGACCACTGCGTTTTTTCCGTTGCTACGCGTCATGCGGCAGTCGTCTGAAAACTGTGTGTCGTCACGAACCAATCTTTAAATAGCGATAACACAGACTGGCACGACGTCTGTCGAGCAGATCTGCGTTTTTTTTCCCAAAAACGCATCTAGACCGGTTCTTGTTGAAAAAACGCGTTGTAAACATTGCAAAATGGCTTCCTAACAACATCGATTCGAGAATTAAAATATATTTTTGTACATTATAAAATAATTATATTTTTGAATTATTAAATATTCCTTTTAGTAGAAAAAACTTTATTTTGTAATACTGGAAAAAAACCATTGTTGTTTGATAAGGAATCGTTTAGAAAATACAACTATCGTTGTGTCACATCAACGAGCAATTAATATTTAATTTCACAGTTAAACAAACCAATAAAATAAAATAAATAAAATATAGTAGGTATACATCATATTTTCGATTAATGTCTGAACTAAATATTGCTTGTTAGCTTTGATTTTAGTTGATACGTAATTTAAACCAATCTCGATAAAGTATTCAGCCTGGGATCATACTTCTCATTATATATGCCGGTGCGCTATGTTTCTTTGGTCAGTTCTCTTTTTATGGGTATGATTAGCTGCCACATGTAGGTCACTGAGCACAAATTTTAAAAAATGCACATCGTTGCATTGTGTTTTGTCCAGAAAACGGCTCAACAACGTCCTGTCGTGTGCAGAACGACAATCGTGCGTTTGACGCACCGGGGTGTTGGTATGAGAATACTCTTATACCGTGGAACATGAGATATTCGCATGCTCTGAGCAGGAGGACATCGTGGTGGAAAAATCGCGTATCTTGCCATCGGGAAATATGGCTAATCCCTAATGCTGAGGAACAAAGCGAGTTTAATTTGAGTGGCACTGATAGGCTAGGTCTGAGTTCTCAGATAAACTGAACGAGTTTAATATGACCGGCACTGATAGGCTAGGTCTGAGTTCTCAGATAAACTGAACGAGTTTAATATGACTGGCACTGATAGGCTAGGTCTGAGTTCTCAGATAAACTGAACGAGTTTAATATGACTGGCACTGATAGGCTAGGTCTGAGTTCTCAGATAAACTGAACGAGTTTAATATGACTGGCACTGATAGGCTAGGTCTGAGTTCTCAGATAAACTGAACGAGTTTAATATGACTGGCACTGATAGGCTAGGTCTGAGTTCTCAGATAAACTGAACGAGTTTAATATGACTGGCACTGATAGGCTAGGTCTGAGTTCTCAGATAAACTGAACGAGTTTAAAATGACTGGCACTGATAGGCTAGGTCTGAGTTCTCAGATAAACTGAACGAGTTTAATATGACTGGCACTGATAGGCTAGGTCTGAGTTCTCAGATAAACTGAACGAGTTTAATATGACTGGCACTGATAGGCTAGGTCTGAGTTCTAAGATAAACTGAACGAGTTTAATATGACTGGCACTGATAGGCTAGGTCTGAGTTCTCAGATAAACTGAACGAGTTTAATATGACTGGCACTGATAGGCTAGGTCTGAGTTCTAAAATAAACTGAACTAGTTTAATATGACTGGCACTATTAGGCTAGGTCTCAGTTCTCAGATAAACTGAACGAGTTTCAATTTGTTTGGCACTGATAGACTAGGTCTGAGTTCTATGATAAACTGAACGAGTTTAATATGACTGGCACTGATAGACTAGGTCTGAGTTCTCAGATAAACTGAACGAGTTTAATATGACTGGCACTGATAGGCTAGGTCTGAGTTCTCAGATAAACTGAACGAGTTTAATATGACTGGCACTGATAGGCTAGGTCTGAGTTCTCAGATAAACTGAACGAGTTTAATATGACTGGCACTGATAGGCTAGGTCTGAGTTCTCAGATAAACTGAACGAGTTTAATATGACTGGCACTGATAGGCTAGGTCTGAGTTCTCAGATAAACTGAACGAGTTTAATATGACTGGCACTGATAGGCTAGGTCTGAGTTCTCAGATAAACTGAACGAGTTTAATATGACTGGCACTGATAGGCTAGGTCTGAGTTCTCAGATAAACTGAACGAGTTTAATATGACTGGCACTGATAGGCTAGGTCTGAGTTCTCAGATAAACTGAACGAGTTTAATATGACTGGCACTGATAGGCTAGGTCTGAGTTCTCAGATAAACTGAACGAGTTTAATATGACTGGCACTGATAGGCTAGGTCTGAGTTCTCAGATAAACTGAACGAGTTTAATTTGACTGGCACTGATAGACTAGGTCTGAGTTTTCAGATATACTGAACGAGTTTGATATGACTGGCATTGATAGGCTAGGTCTGAGTTCTCAGATAAACTGAACGAGTTTAATATGACTGGCACTGATAGACTAGGTCTGAGTTCTCAGATAAACTGAACGAGTTTAATATGACTGGCACTGATAGACTAGGTCTAAGTTCTATGATAAACTGAACTAGTTTAATATGACTGTCACTGATAGGCTAGGTCTGAGTTCTCAGATAAATTGAACGAGTTTAATATGACTGACACTGATAGACTAGGTCTGAGTTCTCAGATAAACTTAACGAGTTAAATTTGACTGGCACTGATAGACTAGGTCTGAGTTCTCAGATAAACTGAACTAGTTTAATATGACTGACACTGATAGGCTAGGTCTGAGTTCTCAGATAAACTGAACGAGTTTAATATGACTGGCACTGATAGGCTAGGTCTGAGTTCTCAGATAAACTGAACGAGTTTAATATGACTGGCACTGATAGGCTAGGTCTGAGTTCTCAGATAAACTGAACGAGTTTAATATGACTGGCACTGATAGGCTAGGTCTGAGTTCTCAGATAAACTGAACGAGTTTAATATGACTGGCACTGATAGGCTAGGTCTGAGTTCTAAGATAAACTGAACGAGTTTAATATGACTGGCACTGATAGGCTAGGTCTGAGTTCTCAGATAAACTGAACGAGTTTAATATGACTGGCACTGATAGGCTAGGTCTGAGTTCTCAGATAAACTGAACGAGTTTATTATGACTGGCTATGATAGACTAGGTCTGAGTTCTCAGATAAAATGAACGAGTTTAATATGACTAGCACTGATAGGCTAGGTCTGAGTTCTCAGATAAACTGAACGAGTTTAATATGACTGGCACTGATAGGCTAGGTCTGAGTTCTCAGATAAACTGAACGAGTTTAATATGACTGGCACTGATAGACTAGGTCTGAGTTCTATGATAAACTGAACTAGTTTAATATTTCTGACACTGATAGGCTAGGTCTGAGTTCTCAGATAAACTGAACGAGTTTAATATGACTGGCACTGATAGGCTAGGTCTGAGTTCTCATATAAATTGAACGAGTTTAATATGACTGACACTGATAGTCTAGGTCTGAGTTCTCAGATAAACTGAACGAGTTTAATATGACCGGCACTGATAGGCTAGGTCTGAGTTCTCAGATAAACTGACCGAGTTTAATATGACTGGCACTGATAGGCTAGGTCTGAGTTCTATGATAAACTGAACGAGTTTAATATGACTGGCACTGATAGGCTAGGTCTGAGTTCTCAGATAAACTGAACGAGTTTAATATGACTGGCACTGATAGACTAGGTCTGAGTTCTATGATAAACTGAACGAGTTTAATATGACTGGCACTGATAGACTAGGTCTGAGTTCTCAGATAAACTGAACGAGTTTAATATGACTGGCACTGATAGGCTAGGTCTGAGTTCTCAGATAAACTGAACGAGTTTAATATGACTGGCACTGATAGGCTAGGTCTGAGTTCTCAGATAAACTGAACTAGTTTAATATGACTGGCACTGATAGGCTAGGTCTGAGTTCTCAGATAAACTGAACGAGTTTAATATGACTGGCACTGATAGGCTAGGTCTGAGTTCTCAGATAAACTGAACGAGTTTAATATGACTGGCACTGATAGGCTAGGTCTGAGTTCTCAGATAAACTGAACGAGTTTAATATGACTGGCACTGATAGGCTAGGTCTGAGTTCTCAGATAAACTGAACGAGTTTAATATGACTGGCACTGATAGACTAGGTCTGAGTTCTAAGATAAACTGAACTAGTTTAATATGACTGGCACTGATAGGCTAGGTCTGAGTTCTCAGATAAACTGAACGAGTTTAATATGACTGGCACTGATAGGCTAGGTCTGAGTTCTAAGATAAACTGAACGAGTTTAATATGACTGGCACTGATAGGCTAGGTCTGAGTTCTCAGATAAACTGAACGAGTTTAATTTGACTGGCACTGATAGACTAGGTCTGAGTTCTCAGATAAACTGAACGAGTTTAATATGACTGGCACTGATAGGCTAGGTCTGAGTTCTCAGATAAACTGAACGAGTTTAATATGACTGGCACTGATAGGCTAGGTCTGAGTTCTCAGATAAACTGAACGAGTTAAATATGACTGGCACTGATAGGCTAGGTCTGAGTTCTCAGATAAACTGAACGAGTTTAATATGACTGGCACTGATAGGCTAGGTCTGAGTTCTCAGATAAACTGAACGAGTTTAATATGACTGGCACTGATAGGCTAGGTCTGAGTTCTCAGATAAACTGAACGAGTTTAATATGACTGGCACTGATAGGCTAGGTCTGAGTTCTCAGATAAACTGAACGAGTTTAATATGACTGGCACTGATAGGCTAGGTCTGAGTTCTCAGATAAACTGAACGAGTTTAATATGACTGGCACTGATAGGCTAGGTCTGAGTTCTAAGATAAACTGAACGAGTTTAATATGACTGGCACTGATAGGCTAGGTCTGAGTTCTCAGATAAACTGAACGAGTTTAATATGACTGGCACTGATAGACTAGGTCTGAGTTCTATGATAAACTGAACTAGTTTAATATGACTGGCACTGATAGGCTAGGTCTGAGTTCTCAGATAAACTGAACGAGTTTAATATGACTGGCACTGATAGGCTAGGTCTGAGTTCTCAGATAAACTGAACGAGTTTAATTTGACTGGCCCTGATAGACTAGGTCTGAGTTTTCAGATATAATGAACGAGTTTAATATGACTGGCACTGATAGACTAGGTCTGAGTTTTCAGATAAACTGAACGAGTTTAATTTGACTGGCACTGATAGACTAGGTCTGAGTTCTCAGATAAACTGAACGAGTTTAATATGACTGGCACTGATAGACTAGGTCTAAGTTCTATGATAAACTGAACTAGTTTAATATGACTGTCACTGATAGGCTAGGTCTGAGTTCTCAGATAAATTGAACGAGTTTAATATGACCGACACTGATAGACTAGGTCTGAGTTCTCAGATAAACTTAACGAGTTAAATTTGACTGGCACTGATAGACTAGGTCTGAGTTCTCAGATAAACTGAACTAGTTTAATATGACTGACACTGATAGGCTAGGTCTGAGTTCTCAGATAAACTGAACGAGTTTAATATGACTGGCACTGATAGGCTAGGTCTGAGTTCTCAGATAAACTGAACGAGTTTAATATGACTGGCACTGATAGGCTAGGTCTGAGTTCTCAGATAAACTGAACGAGTTTAATATGACTGGCACTGATAGGCTAGGTCTGAGTTCTCAGATAAACTGAACGAGTTTAATATGACTGGCACTGATAGGCTAGGTCTGAGTTCTAAGATAAACTGAACGAGTTAAATATGACTGGCACTGATAGGCTAGGTCTGAGTTCTAAGATAAACTGAACGAGTTAAATATGACTGGCACTGATAGGCTAGGTCTGAGTTCTCAGATAAACTGAACGAGTTTATTATGACTGGCACTGATAGACTAGGTCTGAGTTCTCAGATAAACTGAACGAGTTTAATATGACCGGCACTGATAGGCTAGGTCTGAGTTCTCAGATAAACTGAACGAGTTTAATATGACTGGCACTGATAGGCTAGGTCTGAGTTCTCAGATAAACTGAACGAGTTTAATATGACTGGCACTGATAGGCTAGGACTGAGTTCTATGATAAACTGAACGAGTTTAATATGACTGACACTGAAAGGCTAGGTCTGAGTTCTCAGATAAACTGAACGAGTTTAATATGACTGGCACTGATAGGCTAGGTCTGAGTTCTCAGATAAACTGAACGAGTTTAATATGACTGGCACTGATAGGCTAGGTCTGAGTTCTCAGATAAACTGAACGAGTTTAATATGACTGGCACTGATAGGCTAGGTCTGAGTTCTCAGATAAACTGAACGAGTTTAATATGACTGGCACTGATAGGCTAGGTCTGAGTTCTAAGATAAACTGAACGAGTTTAATATGACTGACACTGATAGGCTAGGTCTGAGTTCTCAGATAAACTGAACGAGTTTAATATGACTGGCACTGATAGGCTAGGTCTGAGTTCTCAGATAAACTGAACGAGTTTAATATGACTGGCACTGATAGGCTAGGTCTGAGTTCTCAGATAAACTGAACGAGTTTAATATGACTGGCACTGATAGGCTAGGTCTGAGTTCTCAGATAAACTGAACGAGTTTAATATGACTGGCACTGATAGGCTAGGTCTGAGTTCTCAGATAAACTGAACGAGTTTAATATGACTGGCACTGATAGGCTAGGTCTGAGTTCTCAGATAAACTGAACGAGTTTAATATGACTGGCACTGATAGGCTAGGTCTGAGTTCTCAGATAAACTGAACGAGTTTAATATGACTGGCACTGATAGGCTAGGTCTGAGTTCTCAGATAAACTGAACGAGTTTAATATGACTGGCACTGATAGGCTAGGTCTGAGTTCTCAGATAAACTGAACGAGTTTAATATGACTGGCACTGATAGGCTAGGTCTGAGTTCTCAGATAAACTGAACGAGTTTAATATGACTGGCACTGATAGGCTAGGTCTGAGTTCTCAGATAAACTGAACGAGTTTAATATGACTGGCACTGATAGGCTAGGTCTGAGTTCTCAGATAAACTGAACGAGTTTAATATGACTGGCACTGATAGGCTAGGTCTGAGTTCTCAGATAAACTGAACGAGTTTAATATGACTGGCACTGATAGGCTAGGTCTGAGTTCTCAGATAAACTGAACGAGTTTAATATGACTGGCACTGATAGGCTAGGTCTGAGTTCTCAGATAAACTGAACGAGTTTAATATGACTGGCACTGATAGGCTAGGTCTGAGTTCTCAGATAAACTGAACGAGTCTTAAACTGAACGATATATGACTGGCACTGATAGGCTAGGTCTGAGTTCTCAGATAAACTGAACGAGTTTAATATGACTGGCACTGATAGGCTAGGTCTGAGTTCTCAGATAAACTGAACGAGTTTAATATGACTGGCACTGATAGGCTAGGTCTGAGTTCTCAGATAAACTGAACGAGTTTAATATGACTGGCACTGATAGGCTAGGTCTGAGTTCTCAGATAAACTGAACGAGTTTAATATGACTGGCACTGATAGGCTAGGTCTGAGTTCTAAGATAAACTGAACGAGTTTAATATGACTGGCACTGATAGGCTAGGTCTGAGTTCTCAGATAAACTGAACGAGTTTAATTTGACTGGCCCTGATAGACTAGGTCTGAGTTTTCAGATATACTGAACGAGTTTATTATGACTGGCACTGATAGACTAGGTCTGAGTTTTCAGATAAACTGAACGAGTTTAATATGACTGGCACTGATAGACTAGGTCTGAGTTCTCAGATAAACTGAACGAGTTTAATATGACTGGCACTGATAGACTAGGTCTAAGTTCTATGATAAACTGAACTAGTTTAATATGACTGTCACTGATAGGCTAGGTCTGAGTTCTCAGATAAATTGAACGAGTTTAATATGACTGACACTGATAGACTAGGTCTGAGTTCTCAGATAAACTTAACGAGTTAAATTTGACTGGCACTGATAGACTAGGTCTGAGTTCTCAGATAAACTGAACGAGTTTAATATGACTGGCACTGATAGGCTAGGTCTGAGTTCTCAGATAAACTGAACGAGTTTAATATGACTGGCACTGATAGGCTAGGTCTGAGTTCTCAGATAAACTGAACTAGTTTAATATGACTGGCACTGATAGGCTAGGTCTGAGTTCTCAGATAAACTGAACGAGTTTAATATGACTGGCACTGATAGGCTAGGTCTGAGTTCTAAGATAAACTGAACGAGTTTAATATGACTGGCACTGATAGGCTAGGTCTGAGTTCTATGATAAACTGAACGAGTTTAATATGACTGGCACTGATAGGCTAGGTCTGAGTTCTATGATAAACTGAACGAGTTTAATATGACTGACACTGAAAGGCTAGGTCTGAGTTCTCAGATAAACTGAACGAGTTTAATATGACTGGCAATGATAGACTAGGTCTGAGTTCTCAGATAAACTGAACGAGTTTAATATGACTGGCACTGATAGGCTAGGTCTGAGTTCTCAGATAAACTGAACGAGTTTAATATGACTGGCACTGATAGGCTAGGTCTGAGTTCTCAGATAAACTGAACGAGTTTAATATGACTGGCACTGATAGACTAGGTCTGAGTTCTATGATAAACTGAACTAGTTTAATATGACTGACACTGATAGGCTAGGTCTGAGTTCTCAGATAAACTGACCGAGTTTAATATGACTGTCACTAATAGGCTAGGTCTGAGTTCTCATATAAATTGAACGAGTTTAATATGACTGACACTGATAGGCTAGGTCTGAGTTCTCAGATAAACTGAACGAGTTTAATATGACCGGCACTGATAGGCTAGGTCTGAGTTCTCAGATAAACTGAACGATTTTAATATGACTGGCACTGATAGGCTAGGACTGAGTTCTATGATAAACTGAACGAGTTTAATATGACTGACACTGAAAGGCTAGGTCTGAGTTCTCAGATAAACTGAACGAGTTTAATATGACTGGCACTGATAGGCTAGGTCTGAGTTCTAAGATAAACTGAACGAGTTTAATATGACTGGCACTGATAGGCTAGGTCTGAGTTCTCAGATAAACTGAACGAGTTTAATATGACTGGCACTGATAGGCTAGGTCTGAGTTCTCAGATAAACTGAACGAGTTTAATATGACTGGCACTGATAGGCTAGGTCTGAGTTCTCAGATAAACTGAACGAGTTTAATATGACTGGCACTGATAGGCTAGGTCTGAGTTCTCAGATAAACTGAACGAGTTTAATATGACTGGCACTGATAGGCTAGGTCTGAGTTCTCAGATAAACTGAACTATTTTAATATGACTGGCACTGATAGGCTAGGTCTGAGTTCTCAGATAAACTGAACGAGTTTAATATGACTGACAGTGAAAGGCTAGGTCTGAGTTCTCAGATAAACTGAACGAGTTTAATATGACTGGCAATGATAGACTAGGTCTGAGTTCTCAGATAAACTGAACGAGTTTAATATGACTGGCACTGATAGGCTAGGTCTGAGTTCTATGATAAACTGAACGAGTTTAATATGACTGGCACTGATAGGCTAGGTCTGAGTTCTCAGATAAACTGAACGAGTTTAATATGACTGGCACTGATAGGCTAGGTCTGAGTTCTAAGATAAACTGAACGAGTTTAATATGACCGGCACTGATAAGCTAGGTCTTAGTTCTCAGATAAACTGACCGAGTTTAATATGACTGGCACTGATAGACTAGGTCTGAGTTCTATGATAAACTGAACGAGTTTAATATGACTGGCACTGATAGACTAGGTCTGAGTTCTCAGATAAACTGAACGAGTTTAATATGACCGGCACTGATAGGCTAGGTCTAAGTTCTCAGATAAACTGAACGAGTTAAATATGACTGGCACTGATAGGCTAGGTCTGAGTTCTCAGATAAACTGAACGAGTTTAATATGACTGGCACTGATAGGCTAGGTCTGAGTTCTCAGATAAACTGAACGAGTTTAATATGACTGGCACTGATAGGCTAGGTCTGAGTTCTCAGATAAACTGAACGAGTTTAATATGACTGGCACTGATAGGCTAGGTCTGAGTTCTCAGATAAACTGAACGAGTTTAATATGACTGGCACTGATAGGCTAGGTCTGAGTTCTCAGATAAACTGAACGAGTTTAATATGACTGGCACTGATAGACTAGGTCTGAGTTCTAGGATAAACTGAACGAGTTTAATATGACTGACACTGATAGGCTAGGTCTGAGTTCTCAGATAAACTGAACGAGTTTAATTTGACTGGCACTGATAGACTAGGTCTCAGTTCTATGATAAACTGAACTAGTTTAATATGACTGGAACTGATAGGCTAGGTCTGAGTTCTAAGATAAACTGAACGAGTTTAATATGACTGGCACTGATAGGCTAGGTCTGAGTTTTCAGATAAACTGAACGAGTTTAATATGACTGGCACTGATAGACTAGGTCTGAGTTTTCAGATATAATGAACGAGTTTAATATGACTGGCACTGATAGACTAGGTCTGAGTTTTCAGATAAACTGAACGAGTTTAATTTGACTGGCACTGATAGACTAGGTCTGAGTTCTCAGATAAACTGAACGAGTTTAATATGACTGGCACTGATAGACTAGGTCTAAGTTCTATGATAAACTGAACTAGTTTAATATGACTGTCACTGATAGGCTAGGTCTGAGTTCTCAATTGAACGAGTTTAATATGACTGACACTGATAGACTAGGTCTGAGTTCTCAGATAAACTTAACGAGTTAAATTTGACTGGCACTGATAGACTAGGTCTGAGTTCTCAGATAAACTGAACTAGTTTAATATGACTGACACTGATAGGCTAGGTCTGAGTTCTCAGATAAACTGAACGAGTTTAATATGACTGGCACTGATAGGCTAGGTCTGAGTTCTCAGATAAACTGAACTAGTTTAACATGACTGGCACTGATAGGCTAGGTCTGAGTTCTCAGATAAACTGAACGAGTTTAATATGACTGGCACTGATAGGATAGGTCTGAGTTCTAAGATAAACTGAACGAGTTTAATATGACTGGCACTGATAGGCTAGGTCTGAGTTCTATGATAAACTGAACGAGTTTAATGTGACTGGCACTGATAGGCTAGGTCTGAGTTCTATGATAAACTGAACGAGTTTAATATGACTGGCACTGATAGGCTAGGTCTGAGTTCTCAGATAAACTGAACGAGTTTATTATGACTGGCTATGATAGACTAGGTCTGAGTTCTCAGATAAAATGAACGAGTTTAATATGACTAGCACTGATAGGCTAGGTCTGAGTTCTCAGATAAACTGAACGAGTTTAATATGACTGGCACTGATAGGCTAGGTCTGAGTTCTCAGATAAACTGAACGAGTTTAATATGACTGGCACTGATAGACTAGGTCTGAGTTCTATGATAAACTGAACTAGTTTAATATGACTGACACTGATAGGCTAGGTCTGAGTTCTCAGATAAACTGAACGAGTTTAATATGACTGTCACTGATAGGCTAGGTCTGAGTTCTCAGATAAATTGAACGAGTTTAATATGACTGGCACTGATAGGCTAGGTCTGAGTTCTCAGATAAACTGAACGAGTTTAATATGACCGGCACTGATAGGCTAGGTCTGAGTTCTCAGATAAACTGAACGATTTTAATATGACTGGCACTGATAGGCTAGGTCTGAGTTCTATGATAAACTGAACGAGTTTAATATGACTGACACTGATAGGCTAGGTCTGAGTTTTCAGATAAACTGAACGAGTTTCAATTTGTTTGGCACTGATAGACTAGGTCTGAGTTCTATGATAAACTGAACGAGTTTAATATGACTGGTACTGATAGACTAGGTATGAGTTTTCAGATAAACTGAACGAGTTTAATATGACTGGCACTGATAGGCTAGGTCTGAGTTCTCAGATAAACTGAACGAGTTTAATATGACTGGCACTGATAGGCTAGGTCTGAGTTCTCAGATAAACTGAACGAGTTTAATATGACTGGCACTGATAGGCTAGGTCTGAGTTCTCAGATAAATTGAACGAGTTTAATATGACTGACACTGATAGGCTAGGTCTGAGTTCTCAAATAAACTGAACGAGTTTAATATAACTGGCACTGATAGACTAGGTCTGAGTTCTCAGATAAACTGAACGAGTTAAATTTGACTGGCACTGATAGACTAGGTCTGAGTTCTATGATAAACTGAACTAGTTTAATATGACTGACACTGATAGGCTAGGTCTGAGTTCTCAGATAAACTGAACGAGTTTAATATGACTGGCACTGATAGGCTAGGTCTGAGTTCTAAGATAAACTGAACGAGTTTAATATGACTGGCACTGATAGGCTAGGTCTTAGTTCTCAGATAAACTGAACGAGTTTCAATTTGTTTGGCACTGATAGACTAGGTCTGAGTTCTATGATAAACTGAACGAGTTTAATATGACTGGCACTGATAGGCTAGGTCTGAGTTCTCAGATAAACTGAACGAGTTTAATATGACTGGCACTGATAGGCTAGGTCTGAGTTCTCAGATAAACTGAACGAGTTTAATATGACTGGCACTGATAGGCTAGGTCTGAGTTCTCAGATAAACTGAACGAGTTTAATATGACTGGCACTGATAGGCTAGGTCTGAGTTCTCAGATAAACTGAACGAGTTTAATATGACTGGCACTGATAGGCTAGGTCTGAGTTCTCAGATAAACTGAACGAGTTTAATATGACTGGCACTGATAGGCTAGGTCTGAGTTCTCAGATAAACTGAACGAGTTTAATATGACTGGCACTGATAGACTAGGTCTGAGTTCTAGGATAAACTGAACTAGTTTAATATGACTGACACTGATAGGCTAGGTCTGAGTTCTCAGATAAACTGAACGAGTTTAATATGACCGGCACTGATAGGCTAGGTCTGAGTTCTCAGATAAACTGAACGAGTTTAATATGACTGGCACTGATAGACTAGGTCTGAGTTCTCAGATAAACTGAACGAGTTTGATATGACTGGCACTGATAGACTAGGTCTGAGTTCTCAGATAAACTGAACGAGTTTGATATGACTGGCACTGATAGGCTAGGTCTGAGTTCTCAGATAAACTGAACGAGTTTAATATGACTGGCACTGATAGACTAGGTCTGAGTTCTCAGATAAACTGAACGAGTTTAATATGACTGGCACTGATAGGCTAGGTCTGAGTTCTCAGATAAACTGAACGAGTTTAATATGACTGGCACTGATAGGCTAGGTCTGAGTTCTCAGATAAACTGAACGAGTTTAATATGACTGGCACTGATAGGCTAGGTCTGAGTTCTCAGATAAACTGAACGAGTTTAATATGACTGGCACTGATAGGCTAGGTCTGAGTTCTCAGATAAACTGAACGAGTTTAATATGACTGGCACTGATAGGCTAGGTCTGAGTTCTCAGATAAACTGAACGAGTTTAATATGACTGGCACTGATAGGCTAGGTCTGAGTTCTCACTGATAAACTGAACGAGTTTAATATGACTGGCACTGATAGGCTAGGTCTGAGTTCTCAGATAAACTGAACGAGTTTAATATGACCGGCACTGATAGGCTAGGTCTGAGTTCTAAGATAAACTGAACGAGTTTAATATGACCGGCACTGATAGGCTAGGTCTGAGTTCTCAGATAAACTGAACGAGTTTAATATGACTGGCACTGATAGGCTAGGTCTGAGTTCTCAGATAAACTGAACGAGTTTAATATGACTGGCACTGATAGACTAGGTCTGAGTTCTCAGATAAACTGAACGAGTTTAATATGACTGGCACTGATAGGCTAGGTCTGAGTTCTCAGATAAACTGAACGAGTTTAATATGACTGGCACTGATAGGCTAGGTCTGAGTTCTCAGATAAACTGAACGAGTTTAATATGACTGGCACTGATAGACTAGGTCTGAGTTCTCAGATAAACTGAACGAGTTTAATATGACTGACACTGATAGGCTAGGTCTGAGTTCTCAGATAAACTGAACGAGTTTAATATGACTGGCACTGATAGGCTAGGTCTGAGTTCTCAGATAAACTGAACGAGTTTAATATGACTGGCACTGATAGGCTAGGTCTGAGTTCTCAGATAAACTGAACGAGTTTAATATGACTGGCACTGATAGGCTAGGTCTGAGTTCTCAGATAAACTGAACGAGTTTAATATGACTGGCACTGATAGGCTAGGTCTGAGTTCTATGATAAACTGAACGAGTTTAATATGACTGGCACTGATAGGCTAGGTCTGAGTTCTCAGATAAACTGAACGAGTTTAATATGACTGGCACTGATAGGCTAGGTCTGAGTTCTAAGATAAACTGAACGAGTTTAATATGACTGGCACTGATAGGCTAGGTCTGAGTTCTCAGATAAACTGAACGAGTTTAATATGACTGGCACTGATAGGCTAGGTCTGAGTTCTCAGATAAACTGAACGAGTTTAATATGACCGGCACTGATAAGCTGGGTTAGTTCTCAAATAAACTGACCGAGTTTAATATGACTGGCACTGATAGGCTAGGTCTGAGTTCTCAGATAAACTGAACGAGTTTAATATGACTGGCACTGATAGGCTAGGTCTGAGTTCTCAGATAAACTGAACGAGTTTAATATGACTGGCACTGATAGGCTAGGTCTGAGTTCTCAGATAAACTGAACGAGTTTAATATGACTGGCACTGATAGGCTAGGTCTGAGTTCTCAGATAAACTGAACGAGTTTAATATGACTGGCACTGATAGGCTAGGTCTGAGTTCTCAGATAAACTGAACGAGTTTAATATGACTGGCACTGATAGGCTAGGTCTGAGTTCTCAGATAAACTGAACGAGTTTAATATGACTGGCACTGATAGGCTAGGTCTGAGTTCTCAGATAAACTGAACGAGTTTAATATGACCGGCACTGATAGGCTAGGTCTGAGTTCTCAGATAAACTGAACGATTTTAATATGACTGGCACTGATAGGCTAGGTCTGAGTTCTATGATAAACTGAACGAGTTTAATGACTGACTGGCACTGAGTTTTAGGACTAGGTCTGAGTTGAACTATGAACCATTGTTTTGATAAACTGAACGAGTTTAATATGACTGGCACTGATAGGCTAGGTCTGAGTTCTCAGATAAACTGAACGAGTTTAATTTGACTGGCAACTAGTTTAAGGCTAGGTCTGAGTTCTGGATAAACTGAACGAGTTTAATATGACTGGCACTGATAGGCTAGGTCTGAGTTCTCAGATAAACTGAACGAGTTTAATATGACTGGCACTGATAGGCTAGGTCTGAGTTCTCAGATAAACTGAACGAGTTTAATATGACTGGCACTGATAGGCTAGGTCTGAGTTCTCAGATAAACTGAACGAGTTTAATATGACTGGCACTGATAGGCTAGGTCTGAGTTCTCAGATAAACTGAACGAGTTTAATATGACTGGCACTGATAGGCTAGGTCTGAGTTCTCAGATAAACTGAACGAGTTTAATATGACTGGCAACTGATAGACTAGGTCTGAGTTCTCAGATAAACTGAACGAGTTTAATATGACTGGCACTGATAGGCTAGGTCTGAGTTCTCAGATAAACTGAACGAGTTTAATATGACTGGCACTGATAGGCTAGGTCTGAGTTCTCAGATAAACTGAACGAGTTTAATATGACTGGCACTGATAGGCTAGGTCTGAGTTCTCAGATAAACTGAACGAGTTTCAATATGACTGGCACTGATAGGCTAGGTCTGAGTTCTAAGATAAACTGAACGAGTTTAATATGACTGGCACTGATAGGCTAGGTCTGAGTTCTCAGATAAACTGAACGAGTTTAATATGACTGGCACTGATAGGCTAGGTCTGAGTTCTCAGATAAACTGAACGAGTTTAATATGACTGGCACTGATAGGCTAGGTCTGAGTTCTCAGATAAACTGAACGAGTTTAATATGACTGGCACTGATAGGCTAGGTCTGAGTTCTCAGATAAACTGAACGAGTTTAATATGACTGGCACTGATAGGCTAGGTCTGAGTTCTCAGATAAACTGAACGAGTTTAATATGACTGGCACTGATAGGCTAGGTCTGAGTTCTCAGATAAACTGAACGAGTTAAATATGACTGGCACTGATAGGCTAGGTCTGAGTTCTAAGATAAAGTGAACGAGTTAAATATGACTGGCACTGATAGGCTAGGTCTGAGTTCTCAGATAAACTGAACGAGTTTAATATGACTGGCACTGATAGGCTAGGTCTGAGTTCTAAGATAAACTGAACGAGTTTAATATGACCGGCACTGATAAGCTAGGTCTTAGTTCTCAGATAAACTGACCGAGTTTAATATGACTGGCACTGATAGGCTAGGTCTGAGTTCTCAGATAAACTGAACGAGTTTAATATGACTGGCACTGATAGGCTAGGTCTGAGTTCTCAGATAAACTGAACGAGTTTAATATGACTGGCACTGATAGGCTAGGTCTGAGTTCTCAGATAAACTGAACGAGTTTAATATGACTGGCACTGATAGGCTTAGGTCTGAGTTCTCAGATAAACTGAACGAGTTTAATATGACTGGCACTGATAGGCTAGGTCTGAGTTCTCAGATAAACTGAACGAGTTTAATATGACTGGCACTGATAGGCTAGGTCTGAGTTCTCAGATAAACTGAACGAGTTTAATATGACTGACACTGATAGGCTAGGTCTGAGTTCTCAGATAAACTGAACGAGTTTAATATGACTGGCACTGATAGACTAGGTCTGAGTTCTCAGATAAACTGAACGAGTTTAATATGACTGGCACTGATAGGCTAGGTCTGAGTTCTATATTTGGTAATTGTGTTTTTAAAGTGATGTTATTTCAGATAAACTGAACGAGTTTAATATGACTGGCACTGATAGGCTAGGTCTGAGTTCTCAGATAAACTGAACGAGTTTAATATGACTGGCACTGATAGGCTAGGTCTGAGTTCTCAGATAAACTGAACGAGTTTAATATGACTGGCACTGATGGGCTAGGTCTGAGTTCTCATGATAAACTGAACGAGTTTAATATGACTGGCACTGATAGGCTAGGTCTGAGTTCTCAGATAACCTTAACGAGTTTAATATTACTGGCACTGATAGGCTTAAGGTCTGAGTTCTCAGATAAACTGAACGAGTTTAATATGACTGGCACTGATAGACTAGGTCTGAGTTCTATGATAAACTGAACTAGTTTAATATTTCGGACACTGATAGGCTAGGTCTGAGTTCTCAGATAAACTGAACGAGTTTATTATGACTGGCACTGATAGGCTAGGACGAGTTCTATGATAAACTAAACTAGTTTAATATAACTGACATGAAAGGTAGGTCTGAGGTTATCCGATAAACTGAACGAGTTTAATATGACTGGAAGATAGACTAGGTCTGAGTTCTCAGATAAACTGAACGAGTTTAATATGACTGGCACTGATAGGCTAGGTCTGAGTTCTCAGATAAACTGAACGATTTTAATATGACTGGCACTGATAGGCTAGGACTGGAGTTCTATGATAAACTAAACGAGTTTAAAAAGACGACACTGAAAGGCTAGGTCTGAGTTCTCAGATAAACTGAACGAGTTTAATATGACTGGCAATGATAGACTAGGTCTGAGTTCTCAGATAAACTGAACGAGTTTAATATGACTGGCACTGATAGGCTAGGTCTGAGTTCTCAGATAAAGTGAACGAGTTAAAT